>OY740772.1:21922234-22329227 GCA_963513935.1 Aphrophora alni | reverse complement strand
CTTAGACCTACCTAGTTCTAGAACATGCAGCCTCTTGTCTTTTTTAGCTAACTCTAGTAAATCCTGCAATCAAAAGATATTTAATTGAGTAAAGTGTGACTACAACTTGTTTTAATTAATGACTATATTTTTTCATGATGAAACTCACAACATAATTCTATTTTATCTTATCCATTATATAAACATTTAATTAATAAATGATTATTAGTGAGAAAATTGAAATTATTTTATAAAAATAAAATTTTTGTTCTACTAAAGATATTCCACCAAAATTTTCTAGTGAGACAACCTTGATTAAATAGTAACGAGGTCTCTTATTTGTATTTTAAATATATTCTTAAATATGATAGATAATTAATTTCTTATCTGCAAATACCCTTAATTTGAAAATTCAAAATAAATGTATAACTACAATATTTTTTAGAAACTTAAGATTGTTGCAAAATGTCTATTTCAGTAGTCAGATAAAATTTAAGATGGAAAAAGGGTTGATACTTTTCAGATTTCATACCTTGTAATGTACAAAATAACTTTCTTTAAGTATCTTTTAAGAGTTGAAAAGTGAGAAGATGTTCTAACAAAACCTTATGTAAATACAAAATACTAGGGTTTCAGTGGTGTTTTTGAGTTTTACTTCAATAATATTTCCCTATAAAGATTACTAAAATAAATTCAAATGAAAAAGTATATAACAGATGGATGAGTTGATGAACTCAAACTGTGATGTAAGAATCTAAGATATTTAACAATACAGTATGTGCAAAACAAGAGGGAAATGTTGAGTTTTAAAAATATGTGAAGTATTATATATACAGTATATATATATATCATAGAATATTACGTGCCCTCTTAAAATCGAATTGACTCTCTTTCATGTCAGGTGTATTTTCTAATCTGTAGAAAGTATCTTCGGTTAAGCCACTTTTCATTTTTTTAACCTTTAAAGAAAAAAGTTAAATAGCATTTTTTCAGTAAGTTTGGAGTATTTTAAGATGTATACAATAATTGTAGAAATAATAGGTAAACATGGTAAGTGCTAAAGCTACCAAAAGAGCCTATTAAACAGGTAAGGACCAGTCTTCTTCAAATTAATCCAAAGATGCAAAATAATTCTGCACAACAAAGAACAGAAAGCTTTATACGAGCCTTCTTCCACTGATGCACCGAGTTCTTTCAGATCGAATATATCCAACATTCAACAAGTCAATACAAAATTGGCGAAGAGGAGAAAATTTCGAGATTGAGTGACTTCCAATACTTTATGAACAAACTTACTTGTTCAAAATCCATCTACTGTACTCTGTAAATACACAAAAAACCAAAATACATATCTTTCAATATTAGAAACACCTATTGTCCAGTGCATGACTAGGGATGCACTGTTGAAGCCATTAAGATATAGGCCTATACAATTTCAGAGGCAAAGCAATTCCAAGAAAAAGCCACCCAGAACCTGCAAAAATATGAAATTTGGAGGGATAAAAAGCATACTAGTACACGCCTTGAAACAGCGTAAGTGTAATGTGGTCGTAAGAAGAAAAAATATTACCCATAAAGTAGAATTCATAAACAAATTTTGTGATTACTATTAACTTAAATATACCGAACACCACAGTCTGGAAGAGATTTTAATCCATTGAAAGAGATACAGAGAAAAACATAAACATCATAAAAAATAATAATGGTCTAGTTGGAAGGCGATTTTGTTAACGTGTACAATAAAATAAAATTA
Organism: Aphrophora alni; assembly: GCA_963513935.1. Taxonomy (NCBI): domain Eukaryota; kingdom Metazoa; phylum Arthropoda; class Insecta; order Hemiptera; family Aphrophoridae; genus Aphrophora; species Aphrophora alni. The sequence goes on along the minus strand of OY740772.1, from coordinate 22,327,495 downwards.
GGATGCAGGATCCCTAGGTTAAAATATATAACTCTGGAAGAAATGCAACTGACAACTCAATTTGAATTATCATTTCTGCATGATCTTCTAATGGACAAGCCTTTCACAATGGTTGAACTGGAGTAAGGCATATCTAAACTTCAAAGTGCTCAGGATTTGACAATATACATAACGAAATGTTGAAAACTATGTACTAGATCTGTTAGACTTTCTCCAGTTCTTTAATGAAATATGGATGACAGGTGAAACCCTAAGACATGGAAAACATCACTGAAGACACTTCACCATAAATCATAAAAAAAAGTACATAAAAAAATAGACTCTCCTCACCCAATAGCCCTTCTATCAGGGAAAAGATGGAAGATTTGATCAACATGTGACTAACATGTAGGTTAGAAACTGAAAATCATTTAAGAAAATTTCAATTTGGATGTTTCAAAACAAAGATTTACAAGCAAAATGTAACAAAGACAATCTATGAAAGTTTCCAAAAACAACATTCAAAAGTGATAGATTTTGAGGCAGCATTCGATCAAATCTTCCATACTATCATTTTCATGTAATGCTTGAAACTGAAAACTAAGGGAAAATGTTGAAGTTTTTTTACCAAATTTCTAAATTATTGACAAATAAAAACCTGTGTTTATTTAAATAAATGAATTGCCCAAGCCTTTGTGCATAAATTTCGAGTTATAGTTAAATTCATCTTTTCACCTAAAAACTCCTAACAATTACTAACATTACTTTCATCTAAGTAGCAACTAATAATTTCTTCTTTTTTTTGTGTAAAATTATATCCAACATTTTTGCATCATTTATTACATTACTAATCCAGTAAGACTCCATAATAATATCTTTTCTAATCAATATATTTAACCAACACTTACCTTGGCACCATCAATATTTCTAGCAGTAGCGATTAAGATCTCTGGAGCTGATGTAGGATGAGCCAAAAACTGTTTAACGAATTCCAGCCCAAGGCCTCGGTTAGCACCAGTTATTGCAAGAGAATATATGGGAGCCTATAAATAATTAACTTATGTAATATTCTATAATAGTATAGTTAAATTGTTGTAACAATTCATGAAATAAGTTAAAATTTTAATACTTCAACTATTTTAGTAGATCTTGCTTAGTCAATAACTGAAGTTATTACCACACATTTGTATTTTGAAATAGACCTAATGTGTAAGACATGTTGTACATTTTTCAATTTTATAACTAACTAATTATAATATTAGCAAAGATCTAATTGTTTCTATAGTGAGTGTGTATATCTCTCCCCAGATGTAAGTATTTCTAAAAAAAACTTGCAAAAACTTATCCTTACTGACAAACACTTTACTATATTGGTTTACATACCTTGTCAAAATTAGTTCAATTTCTTATTTATTGTAGCAACAGCTGTTTCGCCTTAATAGAAGGCATCCTCAGATACGGCACACATACAACAAACACATATTCATTACACAGAAATTGTACACATACACATATGAAATTGCATACCAGGTTGGTATTATGTTAATGTTAAATAAAAGTTATTTCTTGATATAACATCTTTCCACTTCTAGTATAATTGGGAAATGGTTAAGTTCTGTTGATAAACTCTGAGATTGTCCTGTTTGAACTTTGGTCTTATTAGGTTGTCAAACGATCCATTGCATATATTGTCATAAATACAGTTTGAGCTAAATTGATGTTTATCATTTAAAAGCGAATCTGGGTCTTCTTTCCATTGTTTGTAAATGGCATATTCTTCCAGGATGTTTATTTTTCTTCCTCTATTCATCGAGTGTAATATGTCCACCAAATTGTTCTCTATATTGGTGTATGTGTGGTAGGTGTTCTTTAAATCGTGCTCTGAATGTCCATCCTGTGTCCTATGTATAATTTCTTATGCAGTCATTGCAAGATATTCTATAGATGTCGCTCTGTGTGTAAGGGTTTTGGATTTGTTTTGTAATGTTGAGAGCTTGGTTGAGATTGTGGGATATACGATGTGCTATTGTATATCCTTGTTTTTTGAAAATGTTTTTTATTTGGTGTTCTAGATTGTGTTTATATTCTATAGTAATAAATTTGTCCTTTTTATTAGTTTGTTTAAAAACAATGGAAAGAAAACCCAGATTTGCTTTTAAATGATAAACACCAATTTGGTTCAAACTGTATATATGACACAATATAATTATGCAATGGATCGTTTGACAACCTAATAAGACAAAAGTTCAAACAGGACATTCTCAGAATATATCAACAGACGTTAACCATGTCCCAATTTACTAGAAGTGGAAGGATGTGGCTACATTAAGGAACTAATTTTTATTTAATATTAACAAATACCAACCAGGTATGCAATTTATATGTACATGTGTATATATTTCCGTGTAGTGAATGTGTGTTTGTGTTACGTGTGTCATATCTGAGGATGCCTTCTGTTAAGACGAAACAGCTGTAGCAATAAATAAGAAATTGAACTACTTTTGACAAGGTACAATTTAAAGATATTAGTTCAAAAGTTAATATGGGAATAACTTTATTATACAGTACTTGAAAATTCAATAGCAAGCACACATTATGGAATAATGTATCTAAAAACTCTAAAAAAAAGGAAATGTGGTATATGAATGGATATATGTGAAAACAACATCATACTACAGAATAGTAAGCAAAAACATATTTCACTCAGCCAATACTGATGAAGGCTACGCTCTGAGATCTGACTGTCTCCTAACCTGATATCCAATTGGTATGTTGGAAAAGATCTTGGAAGATCTTGCTAACAAACATTTCTTATAAAATTGTTACATAATGCAAACAGTTCCGCACAGTAAAAATACAAACTAAATTCAGCTGGGTGGTCAATTTTTCCGAATGAATTAACAACTCACTATACATCTTAAAACATAAATATCCACCTAATCTGAAACTAAAACAAAAAAAAATCATTCTGTTTTAGATGTTGGGGAACAGAGAGTGAACAGATGTTCCCCAACATCTAAAACAGAGTGAGAATTTTTACTATTAATTTCAGATTAGGTGAATATTTATGGAGATTGGGGAATGTTATTACTGAAGCAGCTCCAAAATCTTTCCCAAAGATAATGGAAAAGAAAAACCATTGAATATTTGGTAGAACTCCCGAAACAGTTAAATTAAGAACCTATCAAAGAGAAATGGACGACATTCACAATACATTGTTGTTCCACCTGTCCGAGGAATTTACTGAGAACATATTTTTTTGGGAGTTTCTGGAAAAATGGGAACGGAGACTGGAGAATCCATTATCAACCTTCACTTCAGTCTCCGTTCAGAAACAGAGAAACTATGCCGCGACCACGCCAGTATAAAGTTTGTATGACATTTGACGAAGAGTTAACCTCAGAGAGATTTTATATTGTATTTTATGTCATGTTATCGTGTGTGTTCAGTGTCATTATGTGTTTTATTTTAAGTGTTATGCCTACAGCTGACGAAGCCAGCTGTGAATGGCGAAACAGCGCTGTAGTGTTTCTACAAAATAAAAATAACACTACAAATATGTGTTCCTACATATTTCTGACTACCGAAAAAAAGGTAACTAATATAATATATAAAAAGTCTACCGAAACTTTAAGGTGAATACATATATAGTCTCTACATAAAGCTTAAAACCAAAATTGAATTTGACCTAGCCCGGAATCATGATAGAATAAAATAAAATAAAAATATGTTAGTGTTAACACTAAGTTTTATTCCAAGAATCTGACAATGAAATATAACAGAATTATATTATTTACAAGACAGAAATATAATTGAAAAATTACTAAACTCGCTATATTTTCCAGAAATAATTGAAGAAGTTTGTTCCAAATATTTCTTCAGATTGTAAAAAAAACAATGTTTTTTTCATTTATTTCTTTTTATATAGGATAAAGTAGGCATAGAAGGATCTCACCCTTATATATAATCTTCAGTGCCAACTTTTGAGGGGACAGGGTTGTGTCAACTTTCAATCACAGATTACAAACTAAAAATTTTTAAATCAACTTTTGGCATCCACATTAGACCACTAAATGAAGGGATTATTAATGAAAATCTGTTTAACCAGTTAAGATTAGAATCTAGACATCCTTCTATTGTTTTTTTTTTTTTTATGGATTTGAAAAACAGTTACTAGGTTTGAAATAAATATAATATAGCCTGGCAGTTTGATATACAAGAAAATTCAATAAATATTAATTTACACATGATGAATTTGATTAAAAACAGCTAGGTTAATCACATGAATGAAACTCTCACAACTTTTTTTCAAGCAATGGAGGAAACTACATTTTGATATTAATAACAATTATAAAAACAGCTATAAAGTAAATTCATAAATAGAGATGTAGTTGTTTAAAAGTAAATAAATCTCAAGACAAAACTGTTTTTATAGTTAATTTTATACTATAAACTTGAAACATATCTTGTGTATTTTTTTATTGTAAGAAACTACATACACACTATCAAGTTTTATAAAAAGAAATTACAGTATACAAATCGACCAAGGGGAACTCCAATAATAGCTGTCTAAACAATTTTTAAACATAGGATATCAACAATTAAATAAACAATTACAAAGTTAATATAGGCCACAATTACATACCATGTGATTCACTGAAGAAAAGTTTTTTTTCTTGTTAATTATGTATTGCTTAAAGAAAATATCTATTATATTTAGAATCGTTACAAATTTAAAGCAATGGGAATATAACACGTAAATACTTGTTAGTCAATGATAAATAAATAGAACCTACCATTGATAAAACTTGCACCAACTGTTGAGAGCTGAAACTTCCACAGCTGTCTAGAAAATAACACTAGGAGTAGATAGAGATAATATACCCAACTGGAAATTAGCTATCAGCAACTAAAATAAATGTTAAAAATTGGTAATATTTTTAACACTATCTAGCGGAATTACTATAGACTATTTGGTAAGATATGTAATAAAAGGAGTATTTACTGATTGCATTACATATAAATATACTGTATTTGTATTTTCTCTTCTGCTAGTAAATCAATTATACTTGATCACTATATTGATTATTATCAATGTAAATGTTTATTAAATGACATTAAAATAAATCTCAATGTAAAAAATACAAAAGTATTGATTTAGTAATAGAAGTGAAAATGTTCTTGTTTTTGTATTGTTATAACGTGCATTATAATACGTGTAAATAACTATTATAAATATTTATTTTTTATATAAACAAATTGTTAGGAAAGTAAATATTTATTAATTATTGCTAATTATCATCAGTTCTTAATTTCACTCAGTAAGCTAAATAAATCCAATCCAGACCTGCTGGAGATTAAAACTATAATTTTTAAAATTTAAATGTAATATAATAAATGCATATTTAAGTTTATTAGTAAATACATACATATTAAGAACTTCAATAGGAATCTTAACCCTTTCAGATTCAATGTAATTTCACTCAGTAAGCTAAATAAATCCAATCCAGACCTGCTGGAGATTAAAACTATAATTTTTAAAATTTAAATGTAATATAATAAATGCATATTTAAGTTTATTAGTAAATACATACATATTAAGAACTTCAATAGGAATCTTAACCCTTTCAGATTCAATGTACTCAAACGAGTACATTACCTTCAAATATTACATGGTTATGGGTTAAATATTTGGAGTTTAATCTACCATTTGCTTCAGTCAGCTGTTAAGTTATCATCTGTTGGTAAAGTGTATTCATAGCTCATCTAGTGGGGACAAATTGACAAGCAGTTACTAGTTACTATAAGTTTGTTTATACTCAATCAAAGCTGTGTAGGTTATGTGTTATGTCTATCAGTGTGCAATTTTATTAGGATTTTTAGGTACTGTTTCCCTTTCTTTTTCTTGTATAATTTTTTTCTTCTGATAAATAATAGTGTCTGTGTTCTATTTAGGTTTACAGAACAATTAGAAATATTAAATTCCACACAATGTGGTAATAACTTATGTAGCCTACACATTTGAGTACAATTGGACATCAGTGAAGTTAACCTTGTAATGTAACCTAATTTTTTACGTTTACATTTAGTTCAGTGACGTTTATTTTCATTTTTATTATATTTGTGATGTGCTGACTGTTTTGAGCAGTAAATTTATGTTTTTATAACACTACTGTACTGAAATTTAGTATTTAAAGCATTGAATATTTGAAAATGGCTAGCCAACCTAGTGCAAGTACCATAAATGCAATTGATTCTTCTGCGTTTTTGGACAATTTAGAAGAAGGCTAAATTTTAGACATATTATTTAATGGATCTAAAGGATGAAACTGATATCTTAAATGATATAAATAATGTTTATCAAGGTATGCAAATCAATGAATCGAGTAACACAGTTGGCACTGAAAGAGATTCTCCTACTTTTGATCAAGAAACTAGATTAGATGTTATAGACGTAGAAGTTGCACATGAAAATGTAGATAATACTTTAAACCTCTACCATTTGTTCCAAGCACTAGCTCAAAAAAGTTCATGCTACTGGAACTGTTAGAATTAATCGCTTTCACAAAACCTCAATTTTTAGTGATAAGAAAGCATTTAAAAAGAAAGAGGTTCATCATTTGAAACATCAAGTTTGGATGATATTATGTTGGTGAAATGGTTGGATAGGTAATAAGTCTGTAACAGTTGGATTCAATTTTGTAGGTTGTGGTACACTTGACAAAGTGAAACGTTGGGACAAAAAAGAGAAAAAAAATATTGAAATAGATAGACCTGAAATAATAAAAAAATATAATAAAGCGATTATTGGTGTGGATAGCTTCAATCAGCTAGTAAATTACTACAGAATCTTTGTCAGATCAAGTAAGTGGACGCTCCGACTAATTTTTCATGCTTTAGATTTTTCAATAGTTCATAGGCCTAGTAGGTTAGAACATAAACAAGATGCAATTGCTTTGAAGACCCACCCAAAGAAATTCTAGATTTATTACTCTTCAGAATGAATGTATGCGGCAGCCTTATGTAGGCTACTATAAAATAAAAATAGCAACAAAGAAGAGAGGCAGACCAAGTTCGTCACCTTCACCTTCGACGCCAGTAGTTCAACAGAAAAGAGGAGAAACCAGACCATAACAGGAAATTCAATTTGATATGATAGACCACATGCCGTTACATGATAATTCACCTAAACAAACCAGATGTAAATTCCCTCAGTGTAAGGGTAGATCGAGAATAAAATGCAGAAAATGTAATGTCCACTTGTACCTAAATAAAGACAAAAACTGCTATTTAAAATTTCATACTAAAAATATGCTTTGCTAAAAACTATATTGTAAAAAAACTTTTTTCATGTGTTTTTCCTATTTTAAAATATTTAATAGTTTTTATAACTTTATTAGTGATTAGAGTGATAACATGTGGCTGAAGAAAGGAACTAAAACTATATGAACAGCACTGTAAAGATTTTCTTAAAGTGTAAAACCATTTATATTTTTTTTAAATTGTAGTTAATATAACAAAAAAGAAAAATGGTATTCCTTAGACCTGCAATTTATTAAAGGGTAAGTGATAATGCAAGTATTAACATTATAGTTTCTATTATAATAAATTACTAGACCGAGGACCTGATGTACTCGGTTGAGTACACTATGATATCTTTTTTGTAAATAAGATTTTTGCATTTGTGAAAATATGTAAATTTATTTTTAAAATGTAGATTTTGAACATATCATCAAAAAAAATTATTTCTTGACAATAATATTCAGAATTGAAAGGGTTAAATAGTTGCCAATTAAAAAGAAAACAACAACCTAATTGTTGTGATGTTTATCACAAAATTGATGTTGTAAGTTGAAGAAATTAGATACGACTATAGCGATATCTTATAAGCTGACAGTAAACCAAAGCGGACATGAAAAATTGGAATATAGCCTTTTTCATTGTATATCACTTGCCTAGCCTAAAGAGATAGAACAAAAATTAATTTTATTTCCATTGACCATTGACTATGTATTTGATGTATAACACTCTCAAATATAATGAACTTTTATAGGAAATAAATACATTACATTGTTACCAAGCCGAATTAGATGTTTCTGACGTTTAAAAGATGAAAATTAATATATTTAAAGATATATAATCCTCATGTAGATCCGTTGGAACTGTAAACAGATAAATAAGCTGAGTTTTTCACTAAAATCCTTAAACTATATAGCCTATCTTAAAAAAAGAAAGTAATAACCAAACTTTTTTAAAAGATTGTAAAAAACGCTATTAAAAGAATTATACTACAGTATTCAACTTAGAAATAGCATTCTTGCTTGGAATGTGATTCCAGATTATTCCCATGTGTGGGCACCCTCCTCCAACCTCCTCAAACCCTCCTCTATAAACAATAACACTGGGCACACAAACATAAACATTGAGTCGCGCCTGACCTCTTACTTCATCATTGCAATTTTTGAGCCAGGGAAAAAATAATGCACAAAATATAAACATTTATTCTCATTTATTAAACTTTAAACAAAATGAAATTATCACAGAATATACAATCATATATTTATTCAAAATCATAAATGGCTACAGCACATAAAACATCAGTCTTTTGTATCATGAATGGCTACAGAACATGAATCATCAGTCTTTTGTAGGTATATATTCAAAATCATGAATGGCTACAGCACGTGAATCATTAGAGTTCAACGAATGTTAGTTTTCTTTCCAGAAGTTCATCAGCTAGGTCTAAAGATGCAAACCACTTGTCAGCTGCTAGGTTTTTTATTGCTTCTCTTCAACAAATCATTAAACTGTAAAAAATATTTTGCAGGCAATTGTGTGTCACCTTTCTTCTTCTTTGCCAACATATGTTATCCCTTGAATGAAGTAGAATGTTCTGGCGTTGCAAAGAGATATTTTAGGCATATACTTGCCATGGTTTGGATGGGATGTGAGTTTTGAAAGGGCACCTACCACGAAAACTAAGCAGAGTCTCATTCATGTTTACGTATTCAGACGGCAAGTAATTTTTCTACAGTCACTGTTGAAAATATTCCAAATGTCTCGAAAAGGTGTGAATTTATCTATGGATGTCTCTAGAGGATTCATCATCAAACCTTATATTTACTAGTAAGAAACAAAATCTGACTATTGACAGTGCACTGAAAAATAGGATGGACTTTGAACATTCAAAAACATCTGTGGAATTGAAGCCTTGAATTGAAGAATAAAGCTTGGCAAGAGCTTAGAGACGATCTTGAACGAGATTTTTGGGGGTTTATATTATAAAATAGTTTGTAATAAACTTTAGAAATTAGCACCTATAAAGGTAACAATTGTAGAGAAAAAGAAGATAGCTCTGGAATAATTTATGTAGATACCTCAGATAGATGGAAGTGTCCTGAAATGAAGAAGGATGAAGTTAAACCTTTCACTGAAGTAGATGCCCAACTGGCAGAAAGAGAGATTAAACTAAATAAGGCAACAGGACCAGTATCATAACCTAGAAAAGGGAGAGAATGGGGTAGTCACATGATCTCCATGATACGTGAGGTTAAAACCTTTCCAGTTATGACCATGTGGCCTCATTGCTGGAGGTGGCCATTGTGGACACCTGCCATCGAGAAATTTGACCACTGCGATTGGGAGCTGATAGATCAAACACCATGTTGTGGTCTCTAGATCTTGGTCACAGAAGGAAACTTTTTAATGCTACCAAGTAAAGTAGTGACTGAAGAGAATATCTCTCGGCTCAAACAACAACAGCAAATCTATAAAAAAAGTCAAACTGGATTCTCCACCATAAATATGATATAACTAAGATAGGTGCCAGGAGTCCATGCCGTAGTTGGAAATGAGATGGCCGATTCTCTATCCAAGAAATTGGCATCAACACCCTTCATTGGATCAGACACAATGTGCTGCTTCAGTTGCTCTATGGCGTTAAGAACAGTAAGTAACTGGACCACAGAGGAGGATTGATGAAATGATAGACAACACCTGACCACGTACTTAGCAAATACCTTATCAAAGAAATGAATTCCCAGTTAAAAAGTTTCCTGATTATGTTAAATCGAGAATGACTCGGAAGAGTTGTCACGTTTATAACTGGACATGGCCAATTCAGAAATTACCTATCAACAGTAGGCCTTTATCGAAGAAACCAAAACTGTTGGCTCTATGAACAGGGAATAAAGTCTCAAAACATGTTATCCTTGATTGTGAGATGTTGGAGCAAAAAGCAGAAGGCTTTTTGGAATCCAGCAACCAGGTGACAAAGGGAGGAAAATCCTAGACCTCATGGGAGGTAAAGGATTTGATTGACCAAGACAGGCCAACAAAGGGAGCATGATAAACCTGCGGGATATGTGAAAGACACTCTGATCTGAGTAAATTCACTCCAAATAGAATCTAATGTACCAATCTACATATACAGTTCCAGAATAATATACTTTAGGAAATGGGACAGTGCACTAAACAAGAAGATTAAATTTAAAAAAATTTAAGCAAAGCTCGTATTATTGTTCATATGTCATTGTTTTATTTATTTAAATTGTCTTCTTTTTTTTTTAATGGATTGAGTTGAATTAATACACTTCCTGTTAATAAAAATGGATTCCATACAACTAATGAATAGACTATAATTGAAAATATTACACTTAATTACTTAATTCTTTAATGTCATAATCTCTTACAAAAATCTCCACCATTTACTATACTTACAACTACATAGGTCTCTGTAAAAAAGAAAGTAAATCTTTTAAAATATTGTTTTCAATAGATTTCAATAATTAAAATCAACATATGAAACTCTTCCTATTTCATGGATGTGGAATTTTGTGTCCGATACCTTAAAAGAGTTCCTACATTCTAGAATATTTTTTTAAATAAATTTGACATGTACATACAAATATATATATATATATATATATATTATTTATTGTAAAAACTAAAATATATTTGATAGAATTTAAAAAATTGTTTTATATAAATAAATTCTCCATAGTGTACACTATTTGTGTGGTTATTTTTGACCTTTCTTTATTCTACTATCTTTAAGTAAATTAAATTAAATTCATAATATATATATATATATATATATATATATATATATATATATATATACATATATTAATATACTAGTAGATTGTAACTAGTGATGATGTATTAAAATACTTTTGGTGGTGTAAAGCTATCGTTTGATGCGGAAAATTTCATTCAGAACTGGAAGAATTTATTCCTTGTAAACTAAAACATTTTAGGCCGAGAGTAAAAGATATTTTACTAAAAATTTCATTCATTTTTCTGTTTTACAGAAATTTTGCATAGTGTACCAAATTGTTGTGGTTCTTTTCGAAGTTTATTCTACCATCAACTGAAATTCACTTCATTATTATTTTGGATCTATTAGTAAATTCTAATTAATGACCCAAATCAATGTATTAAGTTGAATGTACAGTAATATAAAATTTCAACTCGAGAGTAACTGAAAAAAAATGATACACAATATAAATATAAACCACCATCGTTAAAAACCGAAGTGAAATCAAATACAAAGTCAATCTTAATTTCATAACAATGGAAGTTTGTACAATATTTTTCATAATATTGATTTATATCTCGTACATATATTTATCTCCTATAATATATGCATGGGAAAAAGAACAATATTAAAAAAATTCAAATTTTACTTTCCCACCTATTGTACATAATGTAGAAAAAGTTTTTAGATTGAGAGAAATAATCGATGGTGGATATTCCACAGAATTATCCATTTGTCCTCTGAGTCCGAAACAAACAAATTTTGAATGATGTCTCAAAAAATGGACAAGGTTACACTTCTTATATTAAGTGATAAGTGCTCTTCATCCTTTGTCCTAAAACAAATAAATCAACTATAGATAATTTGTATCTTTACTATCGACGAAAAGTTATTGAAAGGAACATACTGTAGTCATTGGAGAGATATCTAAATAAACAATACTGTAGAACTTGTGTCCAACAGTGCTTCCCATTGGAATTTTTGTCAAAATCTATCAACTACAAAATACTTTGCAGTCTACTTCCTAGATGACCACAATACTGGGTTATTTCCAAATAAAGGTTTTTGTTTTATTCATAATTGCAATGTATTTTCAAAATCAAATCACACACAACATTAAAACATCTTACTTATTTCTGTTACTACTTATCTTAGATCAATAAACCAGGTACCAAAATGCTTGTATTAAAAGGGGCTATTTTTTATGTATCTTGCCTTTTTTTGTAACATCACTCGTTTTAAAGTTATTAGGATTTGAACATTTTAAATGACCGCCATTTTGTTTCTGTAAATGATATTATTTTGAAACTTTTATCTAAGATGCACACTAATAAGGTCATTAAATGTAAAAAGTTTCAACTTGATATCTCAAACCATTTTTAAGATAGAAATTTTTTTCTAAAAAACATAGGCCTACAGACAAACAGACGCTAAACGAAACGAGATAGGACATATGTTTATATGAACTTTTTTCATTATTATTTTTACTAGTAGAATGAGCTATATAAGTGTGGGGATAACTTCGTGAATCACCCTGTATATATATATATATATATATATATATATATATATATATATACAGGGTGTTTCATGGGAACCCTGACAAACTTCGGGAAACGGTTCCATGGGTCAATACAAGAAAAAAATGTTATATAAAGATAGGTCCAAAACCTATTTGTTTCATATTTACAGCCAAAAATTGAGTTTTTTCAGTTTTGCTTGTAGTTAAGGCATTTTTTGACCTCTGGATCAAAAATTAGTGGTAATATTTTGATAAAACCTACATGGTTAGTTAGTAGAGAAAATTCTACAGATATATCATTAGTTTTGGGTACTAAAATGAGGACTTTTATTCGGCAACAGCACTTTCAAGATTAAAATTTACTAAAAAAATTAGTACTCAAAAATTATTTTCAATTTTTAAATGGCTTTCTCGAGTGATCCGATGGACCATTATGGCTGCAACTTTACCAAAAGTTGTAGAATTTCATGTACAATAAAGTTATTATGTTTAGTTTTACAATCAACTTTTATTGGTGTATTAATAAACTGTAAGCTAACACAAATTACAAATTACCTTTTAACTGGTGTATGATGCAACATGCATTATTGTTTGTATAATATGAATTCTACTAAATTTAAATAAACATTATTTATCTTACAATACTATTTACTGGTTTTTAACATAATATTCTTTAACTAAATAATAATCAATAATCTTAATTAGCTTATTTCATTCTTTATTACAAACAACATTTTGGATTTTGTAACGGGAGTTCTAGAGCAGCTGTTATTGAATATGGCAGAAGATTTCCTAACAGACTTGTCCCAAATAGACAAGTATTTACCGACTTACATTGCATTGTCGTTTTAGAGAGACAGGTTCATTTGCTAAATCTAAACTTGAAGGCATTAATCAAATTTCGCTTGATGTAGAACAGAGTATCATTGATTCGGTACAGCAAAGCCTAGGTACTAGTGTGAGGAGGCTTTCAAAGCAGCATCTGGTATCCTCTTCTAAGATTTGGAAAATCTTAAATAATGAAGGTTTGTATCCTTACCATTTGAAGAAAGTGCAAGCTCTTCACGCCGGTGATAATATTAAAAGGTCTGAGTTTTGTCGTTGGGTTGAAGCAAATCGTCGGTTGGTCATGTTAATTCTTTGTACAGACGAGGCTTAATTCACCCGGAATGGTATTAATAACTCCAAGAACACTCACATAAGGGCCGAAGAAAATCCGCACGCCCCAGTTGAGACGAACATTCAGAGACGATTCTTAGTCAATGTTTGGTGCGGCCTCATTAATGACAATCTTGTCGGACCTTTAGATGGGGTACTGAATGGTTTAACATATTTACAGTTCTTACAGGACACTTACCAGAACTTCTTGAGGATATCTCAATCCAAACCAGGGCAAAAATGTTCTATCAATATGACGGAGCACCTCCGCACACGTCACTAAATGTTGTTCGCTTGTTACGGAAACGTAATTACTCAGCGTGGACCAGTACATCGGCCTCCAAAGCCACGGGACCTGACTCCGATGGAATTTTATTTGTGGGAGCACATGGAAACTGAGGTTTACTAAACCAAACCACAGACAAGAGTAGAGTTAGTAGAAAGAATATTAAATGTCACCCAATCAATCAAAGACAACCCTGCAATGATAAGAGCTGCGACGCCTTCCCTGTTAAAGCGAGCCAGATTCTGCTGAGATCACAATGGGGGACAATTTGAAAACATTTTAAACTAAGTATAATTATTATTATGGTAAAACCAGTAAATAGTATTGTAAGATAAATAATGTTTATTTAAATTTAGTAGAATTCATATTATACAAACAATAAAGGAAGTTGCATCATACACCAGTTAAAAGATAATTTGTAATTTGTGTTAGCTTACAGTTTATTAATACACCAATAAAAGTTGATTGTAAAACTAAACATAATAACTTTATTGTACATGAAATTCTACAACTTTTGGTAAAGTTGCAGCCATAATGGTCCATCGGATCACTCGAGAAAGCCATTTAAAAATTGAAAATAATTTTTGAGTACTAATTTTTTTAGTAAATTTTAATCTTGAAAGTGCTGTTGCCGAATAAAAGTCCTCATTTTAGTACCCAAAACTAATGATATATCTGTAGAATTTTCTCTACTAACTAACCATGTAGGTTTTATCAAAATATTACCACTAATTTTTGATCCATAGGTCAAAAAATGCCTTAACTACAAGCAAAACTGAAAAAACTCAATTTTTGGCTGTAAATATGAAACAAATAGGTTTTGGACCTATCTTTATATAACATTTTTTTCTTGTATTGACCCATGGAACCGTTTCCCGAAGTTTGTCAGGGTTCCCATGAAACACCCTGTATATATACATACAGTATTATGTTGTGGTGAGTTTCTTATTGGGATCAAATAGTTGAACCTGTTTATTTACTTCACGAGTTCTTCAATTTCTGTCACTGGCATTTTCTTGTCGACCAGTACACTGTCTCATTGCACAGATTCCGGACATTCTTCCTGCGACAGGTAGTTAGAATATCTAAGCTCCGCGCAATTGTCACACATTAACAATAAGCCCTATAAACCGTTAAGTTTTTCGAGATGTAAGGAATGCATGATAAATAAAGTAAGCTCTATACTGTAGCTATGTACAGTTAAACTGTTAACTTTTGCGAAGTAAAACATTCAAATATAATTGTCACGGATTATTAATAAGGCTAAATGAACTCTTTAGTTTGCAAAATATAGGTAATCAATTACAACACAACGTGAATCTCCAAAAATAAAGTAAGCATTATATAAGTTAACCTAAAATTAATTAAAATAGTTGTTATAAAATCTCAAAAAAAACAACATAATAAAACGTATTAGAGAATTATTTAAACCCTTTAATTTTGTGAGATGTAAGTACTCAATCCCTAAAAATAATTTAAAACACCTGTTATAAATTCTCAAACATAACATTAAAGTAAAACGTATTTGAAAATATATAACAGCTGTTTCAAATTGTTTTTGTTAGAAACATGTTATTTAAATGGTACATTTATTATAAAATTAGCGTTTCCAAGAAAAGAGAATCATTTTCAGCAAATCTGAGGTAACAATGTTTTTAATTTGACACCTCTATAATTAAAATCAGCTTTATTGTAAAAAAATAAACGGCCGGCGCAAAAATTCTCTAGCGAATTAAAATATAAAATTTAGTTCCTCATAATAGGCCTACTAGGTAAAAGAACATCTCTAGAATTTCAAATTTATAAATACAAATAATGAAACTAAAAATCACGCACATAAAACTTGTGTATATGAATATTTTACTAACATTATGCTAAGTTGATTTTTTGCCGAGACATTTCTCCGACGTAATGACATGGTGGGCTTGAATACAAGTAGATTAGCGAGAAAGATAAAGAAATTTGTCCGTAATGGATGATGGAAGGGATAAAAGTATTGTGTAAACTATAATCATACATAACCATCAAATCTAAAACACCTCCAGTATAAATAGGTTTTCAGTACGATAGTAGAACATTCTCCTTATTAGTCACTCAATAAAGACGCGCAAGATTATTAGTATTTATTTGATTGCAAAGTGATTTTTTCAAGGTAGGTTATTGAAAATAGTTTATATATACTTTATTCTTTATAGAATGTTTAAAGTTTATAATTAATTTAAACTTGACATTGGCTGGCAAATTGTTTCTAAAATTAATTTATTATCTATATAATTAATTTGATAAGGTGTTTTTCAAGCAATGACTAAATCTAAAGATCTACAAGTCTGACTTGTACGATGTTTATAGAGCACATAAAATGAAGGTTTCTATGAGAGTATGAACAAAAAATTAAAAATTTTAAAGAAAAAACTCAACCCAAGGGCATAATTTCTCTTTAAAGGGATTGTTCCATAAATCCAATGTTATTAGTGTAAAAACTTAGTGTTTATAGAATACAATACACAACATTTTAAATGTCAGCTGATTTATTTAAAAACCAAAAAGGTAATTTACTAAACAGATGTTTCTATAATGGTTGTTAGCAATTAGAGGTTAAGTTTATTATAACAATTAACAAAATGATTCAAGAAATAATCTCAGAAACTGTACAGAATATCTGAACAAAATTAGGTTATAGTCTATAATTAATTTATGAATTAGGGTGCCCTTCGATTTCTGTCATTGGTAATTTCTCGTTGACCAGTAAATGTTTATATTTATAAATGAACGTGTCCTGACTAACAAGCCATCATCACATACAGCCAAAACTACTGTATCGATCCAATTAAAATTATCAGAGAATGTAGGCTATCTATTACCACGTAGAGGCGCAATAAGTAAAGGCCTTCAAAAACCCTGTTTCTAGTAAGCCTAAATTTGGCCTAAGGCCTAAACTAATTTATCAGTTTAATCTCAGGGTAACAAGATGTATCCATTTGTTTAAACGTATCGGTTTCAATACCTTCCATGTTTTAAATGTTTTATAATGTGTTTGTGTCAATTGTTTTGTAAAATGTCTTAACGAAGTTCAGTCGAACGGAACCTTAATGTATTATTGGATTTGATAATGATCTGAATATAGATCGAAACCGGTCGTCCGTGAAGAAAACAGGAATAGGAATGACGTTATTTCAACAAAAGTAATTTACCTAAATTTATAATTGTTATAAATTCTTAAACAAAACGTATTAAGAATTTATAAAAGCTGTTTCAAATTATTTTTGTTGTTATTAACATGCCATAACAGGAATGTTATTTAAATGATAAATTTGTTACAAATTAAGTGTTTCCAAGGAATTTGAATTATTTTCGGAAAATCTGCAGGTACCACTGTTTAATATGACACTTAAATATAGTAAAGAAATGAGCGGTTGACACAGAAATTCCTTAGATTATTAAATATAAGATTTGTAATAAGATAAAAATTGAAGTAGAATTTCAACATTACAGTTAACCGACTTATACAAAATAATTGTGTTTAGTGGTTATTGAATATACAGTGTTGTTTTTAATTTCATCTATTTGACCCCAAATTTTATCTTAATGATAATTATTCAGATTCTGTGAAATTATAAATTTTCTGATAATTATGAATATATTCGATTAATTTTTAGACAATTAAAATTAATTTTAAAAACTAAATTGCATTAGTTCAAATCTGTGGTCCAACTGTTATAACTCCATACAGTTGGATGTGTAACTTGGATGTAACCACATCAAGGATTCATAAAAACCTAGTTGAAGGACAATAAGTTAAATAAAACTAATTTGTATCAATATTTTAATTGATATTGTCATGTTAGTTAAGTAAAACATATTAAAATAAATTATTTTCAATTAATATATCTCTGACTAGAACCAAATGATTTTAAATTAAATTATTATCGATTTGTTTAATTATATATATATATATATATATATATATATATATATATATATATATATATATATATATATATATATGGTATGTCTGACTAGAACTATATAAATTAAAAATAAATTATGTAATTTTAGTGATATATGATGTCTTATTAGGCCTAAAAAATGTATAATAAATTGTTATCAATTTTATAAATGATATAATATGTCTGGAGTCCGGCTACAACTAAAAGAATTTAAAATGAATTCTAATCATTTAATTATATATATATATATATATATATATATATATATATATATATATATATATATATATATATATATATGTTTGGCTAGACCTAAATAATTAAAAATAACTTATGATTAATTAAAAAAAAAAAGATAAATATCTGGTTAGAACTAAAAGAATTTAGAATGAATTATTTTCAATTTTTAAAATTATTTATGTCTGAATGAATTTAAAATAAATTATTTTCAATTTTTCAAATGATATACTCGTATGTCTGACTAAAACTAAAATAATTTAATAAATAATAATAATAATATTATAAATAATTATCACGTTTTTAAATGACACATTTTGGCTAGAATTAAAACAATTTTTTAACAATAAATTTAAATTTTAAATATCCGGTTAGACTTTAAGAATTTAAAATAAATTATTATTAATTATTTAAATCATATATGTCTTGTTTGAACTAAAAGAAATTAAAGTAAATTACTGTCAACATTTTAATGATATACGAGTATGTCTGTCAGATCAAAAAGAATTTAAAATAATTCATTATCAAAATATAATTTATACAAATTTAAAAACAAAAGAAAGCAAATTACCGTTGGAAACAAAATAGCTCATTATATTTGAGAATCATAAAGAAAAACAAAATGTTTGTTTCATAAATTTAATGATGTATTGTAGGTTATATATTTGTTTGACCAATTATTTTTTATCAACCTCTAGATATGGTTCTTACGATAAAAGCTTTAGGTAGACATGTTATAATTTTTAGTACATACTATGAAGGTATGAAATACCTGCACCATCTTATAGTTAGGTTAGGGTTAAATATAATAGAAATATGTAGAAAGAAAATGGGCCTAGTTAAATTAAAAAAATAAGGGCCCAATAAATCTTTTATAAGTATTACAAAAACGTTAAAATCGATCTAAAATGACACAAGAATCCAATAATAAATTATGGCTAGATTTAAATTTATAATGTATCATGAATTCAAACAATTAGTAAAGAAATCAGTATACAAGTAGAATTGAAATGATGTATAAATTAAACAATAATAAATTATGGCTAGATTTAAATTTAAAATGTATCATGAATTCAAACAATAGTAGTGAAATCAGTATACAAGTAGAATTGAAATGATGTATAAATTAAACAATAATAAATTATGGCTAGATTTAAATTTAAAACGTATCATGAATTCAAACAATAGTAAAGAAATCAGTATACAAGTAGAATTGAAATGATGTATAAATTAAACAATAATAAATTATGGCTAGATTTAAATTTAAAACGTATCATGAATTCAAACAATAGTAAAGAAATCAGTATACAAGTAGAATTGAAATTATGTATAAATTAAACAATAATAAATTATGGCTAGATTTAAATTTAAAACGTATCATGAATTCAAACAATAGTAAATAAATCAGTATACAAGTAGAATTGAAGTGATAATAAATTAAACAATAATAAATTATGGCTAGATTTAAATTTAAAACGTATCATGAATTCAAACAATAGTAAAGAAATCAGTATACAAGTAGAATTGAAATCATGTATAAATTAAACAATAATAAATTATGGCTAGATTTAAATTTAAAACATATCATGAATTCAAACAATAGTAAAGAAATCAGTATACAAGTAGAATTGAAATGATTTATAAATTAAACAATAATAAATTATGGCTAGATTTAAATTTAAAACGTATCATGAATTCAAACAATAGTAAAGAAATCAGTATACAAGTAGAATTGAAGTGATGATAAATTAAACAATAATAAATTATGGCTAGATTTAAATTTAAACGTATCATGAATTCAAACAATAGTAAATAAATCAGTATACAAGTAGAATTGAAGTGATGATAAATTAAACAATAATAAATTATGGCTAGATTTAAATTTAAAACGTATCATGAATTCAAACAATAGTAAAGAAATCAGTATACAAGTAGAATTGAAATTATGTATAAATTAAACAATGATAAATTATGGCTAGATTTAAATTTAAAACGTATCAATTCAAACAATTGTAAAGAAATCAGTATACAAGTAGAATTGAAATTATGTATAAATTAAACAATGATAAATTATGGCTAGATTTAAATTTAAAACGTATCATGAATTCAAACAATAGTAAAGAAATCAGTATACAAGTAGAATTGAAGTGATGTATAAATTAAACAATAATAAATTTTTCTCAAAAAGTAATAAAGTTATTTGCTTGAAATTTTTATGCAAGGTTTTACAAGTGTATGAAACTATACAGTTTTTACTTTTATGAAATTTCATAAAGTACTTAAAAAAGGTTTTCTTGCAATATAATTTTTTTTTTTTAATCCTAAATTTTTTAATTGAAGTTAAAATTGTATAAAAGTAGAACAATGAACCTGATAAAAGATAAGTAAAAATTTCAGAATATTTGGATCAATAGTTCCTGAGAAAAAAGTACATAACTTATTTAACATTGGCTCTTATGGACTGTTCATCTCCCCTTAAATAGGATAATAATTTTTATTACTGTTGAGACCGATGGTTCTTGGTGGAATTCCATGTTTAAAGATAATAAAACACAATTATTTATTTTGTAATATCCACTTTTAATTAGTCTAGCCGACCAATGGTTTCGCCTGCTAAGGCATTGACGAGGCTGATACAGCTTTAATGCTTTATCTTTAAGAATAATAATAATAATAATAATAATAAAATTAAATAGACTAATACATTTTTTGTATAAAATAGAATTTTAATAATTGAAATAAGTAATTTAAAATTTTAATTTCATAAAGATTAATTTTGGAATTGTACATCTAATAAGGAGAAATTTAAGTATAAAAGGGAAATTTTAACTGTATTTGTAGGAACGTGTTTTGTTTTAAAAATAAATAAATTTGTTGTAAGCTAAATCTAAAATCTGTGTTGCTTATATCATTTAGTTTTTTTAGAGTAGTGCCTATAATAATTTTGGCACTATAACATGAAACATTCATTTATACATAAATATATACATATAAGATGGATAATACATTACAATACTGAGCAAAATTTGTGATTATGTTTGATCACAACGACTCTGAATTATTGGTCTGAGTTTTTTTCCCTTCTTTTTTTTTTTTTTACACCGGTATGTAATTTACAGTATAAGAATTCAGAATTAGTTTAGTTTAGTAAGAAGTCTAAGATTCCATTTACAATAATTTCATTTAATTTTAATAAGTGAAAGAACTGTAAAACAACACTTTTAAAGAAATTTGAAAATGAATTCTGACGATTTTTTATTTATAAATAAATGTTGAGCTTGACTTGTGAGATAATATTAGACAGAATGAAACTCGAACACAAGTTCTCACAAAAATTATGTTATATCAAACGTGTTTCAACGACAAAGTCGCTATCCTCAGTTATTCATGAGCTACAGTAACTAAACTATAACTGAGTTTACAAACTGTGTTTATAACTAATATAACTACAAAAGAGTTATAGTTTAGTTATTGTAGCTCATGTATCACTGAGAATGGCGATTTTGTTGTTGAAAGTTTAATTTCATTTTCATCCAGTTTGATTAAGTAAACGTAATTTTTGTGAAAACTTGTGTTTGAGTTTTATTCTATCTAACTTATTTTTTACTTATTAAAAAAGTTAAAAATTATAACTAGTATATGTATTTATTAGCAACTGTGTGCTATATAATGAGAATTTACCTTCTTTTCTTAACAAAATGTTATGAACTGAGTAGTATTTACACTTCAATATCGTTTAAAAATACTAGCACAGTATGTGAGCAAAATATTAGATACTATCTGTGACAACAGTAATAAAATAATTTAACTTGATGTATTTAATTCACAGTTGCTTCTTTTTTAAACTTCCTGTAACCTGCTGTTATAGACTATTACATAAGTTTATTATTTCTAGGCAGCCATGCGTTCTATCGTAATAACTGGAGCTAACAGAGGCATTGGGCTGGAATTAGTTAAACAACTTTTGGCTCATCCTACATCAGCTCCGGAGATCGTAATTGCTACCACTAGAAGTCTTTCTGGTGCCAAGGCAAGAATTATTAATTATAATGTTTGGCTAAAAATTGCCACCCCCATACTTTTCCCCACAATTTTTTATATCTATTAGGGACAAAATTAAAATTAATACCTGAACAGTCGTACTATGTTTCATGATGATTACAATTTTTAGCCTCCATTTTGGATCTGTCAACTTGAATTTGAGTCAATTTTTTAAATGGTAAAGTGGCAATATTAAACATTGTTTTTAAATGCTGAATTCAGTGGCAGATTCGGATTTTTAGTACCTGTCTTCTATCTCCAGCTAAGGAAAAGAACTGAAATTTGTGAAATATATATATATATTTAATACAGTATGACTATACTCTACTAATTTGCCTCTACGTTGGAGCGACAAATATAACAATAGGACTTTATTTATTTAATTTAATTACTTTACTCATTGAACAACAACATTACCTTTTATAAAATCTTCAGTTTAATTTAACTTGAATCGAGAATACTAGAACATGCACATCAATTTATTCAAATCTTACTTAACTAGTTCATTCATTCATCAATCATTCCTTATACTAATTTATTTATTACAATTTGGTTCTTTAATTTCTAATTTCCTAATTTAAGAATATTCAAGGCCTTTTTTGTGTCTTTTCCTTGAATATTTTACACAACAAATTTATCTCAATCTTGACTCAAATTGGTAGGAGTTTATGAATCGATTCTACAATTATAATATGAAATTACTTTAATTTTTTAACATTTAACTACTACTTGATTATTCAAATTATTTTATCTCCTTTTTTTAGAATTTTATTATATTTTCCTTTACCAATTGATTTTACTTTAACATCTAAATTATTATCTTTTATAGGCTAGCTCAGTTTTAAATTTATTTAACAAAAACACAATTTCTTATCTCGGGTCAATAGGTTCTTTTAATGGCTCAATTGAAAGTGAAAATTTTTATGATGAATTTAAAATAATTAATATAGTTAATTACCTTAGAGGTTGTCCTCAGTCCTTATATTGGTTATAGCTACAGCGCTGTTTCGCCGAACACTGTCGGCTTCATCAGGCCCGCACTAACACATAGACATGTAACACAACACAACACTAACACTTGTGTTACGTGTCTATGTGTTAGTGCGGGCCTGATGAAGCCGACAGTGTTCGGCGAAACAGCGCTGTAGCTATAACCAATATAAGGACTGAGGACAACCTCTAAGGTAATTAACTATATTATATATTAAACAGTCCAAGGCAACACATTATACTTTATAAAATAATTAACAAAATTTTGTACTTATCAATTTTGATCCCATCAATCGGTCGATTTGCACACTTCACTACACAAAACTATAATTGACTCTTTTTAAAAAAACACTACACTGCTCGAAACACTTTATTCTTTTTTAATCCTTTATCTTGCGATCTCGGTTGATCCAATTTCCAGCTTCCTTCTCTGCGATGATGGTAATACCTTGGCACTGGTCGATCGAACTCCTTTTCTTTATCTGACTTGAAACTCCACTAGACTTCTAATCTGCAATTTTACTGTTAACTATTTCTTCTTTCTTTTACTTTACTTTAATCAAAATTATTAAACTTTTTAAATTTAACTCGGAGACGTCTTGTCTCTTTCTTCAATGTTGATCAAACTTTATGGACCACAGAGCAGACTCTCTGTCCCCAGAACCTTCTTTCTCGACTATCCTTCCAAGACTCCTTTCCTTTTCGAAACCCTGGTCCCTGTAGAACTCTCTCCCTTCTTCGGAACACGAGTTTCGCGCCCTGTTTGCTGATTCGTTTAAATTTCCCTAACTTTCTCAACATGTGTCTTTTTCGCTTCTTAGTGGTCGTTTTAAATCTGTCCGTTGGTTTTTTAAGCGTGTGATAGTATTCGATTGGTCGACCTATTTTCTCCTTTCCGTTTTTGTGTTTTTTTTGAAGCACCGTTAGAACTTTCTACTTGGTGTACCGTTATGACGCTGGCTTTCCCTTCGATCTCTCTTTTATTTATAAAAACTCTGCGCTCCCCTAAGATCCCGTTATAGTCGTTATTTTAATGTAGCCCATGTGTTTCTCCAAGGTTGTAGAAATCCTGGTTCTATTGTAATTGACACGTACACTTTTAACTGCAAACGACAGCTGTCGCCTCCCTTCATCATTTAATATTGGTTCTTTCCTTCATATTTATTATTATTCCATTTTTTAAATTAATTTTTTTTAAAGTTATTTTAATTATTGTATTAGATGTCATATGATATCAATTGTTTATATAGGTGATATTATGATATCGTCACAACAGTGGAGTGTCCTTTTAATATTTCATAAACTATTTATGATGCATGATACTGCATAAGATTTTGATGTTCATCTCATTGTAGCACTTGTTTTTATTATCTATTTCTATTTATTTACATCATTCAAATTGTTAACATAACTTTTTTTTTAAATCATAATACATTTAAAAAACTAATAAGTCTAAAGTAGTTTTATACTGTTATAATGAAATTTATATTCCAACATTGAGATGAACACCAAACCCCTATCTATTACCATGGGTTACAAATAGAAACATTAAATGTGCTTTTGATAACACATAAAAAAGTCAAAATTTAGGCTGTTTTTTGTGAATAACTAAAGATAGGAGATAGATATATTTTTTAAACCTGTTGTAACACTGACCTTAGTTTTTATAAACATTGCACACAACGTGGTTACTAATAAAAACAATTACTCAAGTCCGAGATGGCGGTTAACCAACCTTAACAATATAAAACATAGTACGAGAGATAAAGTATAAATGCAATGGGTCCCAAAATCAATATGATGAAAATTATAGAAAAAGTAAAGGATGTTATCCAATATTTATTTATTAGCAAGTTCCATATTTTTAGATACAACATCCTAGCATATTAACCCTAGAACACTTATGTCCGGGTTTAGTCACACTATCACTTAAGTATCGTAAATTTGACTACTCATTTTTTTTACTTCACGGAAACCTAATTAAAAATTTTTTCGTTGCCATAGTTATGTTTTAGTACTCTTTAGATTTAGAAAAAAAATTGTTTTAAAAACTTATTAGTGCAACTAGTAATAAAAAACTATAAAAATAAATGACTACTTTTTTTGAAAGGAAAAAAACAAAGGTTAAAAAATATTTTTATAAATTATGTATAACAGTATTTTTATTAAATGAAACACATATTTATCTAAAGTATACAGGTTGTACAATCTTATTTTACTAATTAAACAAGGTTTATAGTAAAACCTTAGTAAAAACAAGTAATTATTGAATTATACTCCTCTCTTGTTATGTAGTTATTAGATAAAGTATAATATAATATTATACACAAAACATATTAACATTGCACAAAATTCTTCACATACAAAAAAAAATTGGTTACAATCTCCAAGAAAATTTTGTGTTAGGAATAAAAAAGCCAAAAAGGTGAATTTAGTCCAAACAATTTTGATGAAATTTTGGTAAAATCAATGAATCAATGAAGTATCTGACAATGTGTGTTACTACTATTTCTGTATGTAGTCAGATCTGGTAAAAAAATTAAATAAATGTACATCTAACATCTAAGTACAGAATATATTTCAAACCAAATCATAATACCTTATTAATTAATGAGGGCTGTATCACTACATAATTTAAAGAAATAAACCCATCTTTAGTTGAACAGACTTATTCCTATCAACATGTTTTCTTCATTTTTGATGTAAAGTTTAACCCAGTGGTAACAGCTTTAGACCCAGTTTTTCAATATTCCACAGATAAATATTAATTTACTGATTATTACAATTAATTAAATATATATAAAATTGTGAGGTAGTGTAAATCACGTTTTTCGTTACTGTAAATGAATATCGTTGGTTACAGGATTTACAAGAAATAGCAAAGAAAAACAAGCGCCTACATATTCTTGAATTAGGTAAGTAAACTTACATTAAGTTTTTACATTTTATAGGCTTAAAAGGATAATTATTATGATAAATTCTAAAGTATAAATTTTCTTTAACGATGTAGTAAATGTAATATTTTAATAAAAGCCGTTAATACAAGTATATCTCATTCCTCATTTGAGGAGTTAACAATCTGACTACGGTTTATATTTCAGTCTAACTATTACATGTAGTATGTACACACACAAGTTTCGTAATAATTATATCACGGTTTAGAGGAAAACATGGGGAGCAAAACAGTGTAACTGTTGTGTAAATAGAAATATATTTAATATTGTTATAATCCTATGAAGCTCAAAAAAGTTAATAGAAATTGAAACTTCAAAAAAGTAGGATAGTAAACAAGGATATATATATATATATATATATATATATATATATATATATATTTTTTTTTTATTGGTTAAAAATTTCCAGTTATTTTTCCGACTTCTTTTTTAATAAAATTATCTCCTCTTTCTGCTTACATTCTGACCACTGATGTACTAACCACTACATTTCAATTTTAGACTCTTGTTGGGAAGAAAACTGAAAAGGTGTTAATTTCATACTATAGTACCAAACCTAGAAAATCGAGCAAGCTTTGTTTGCTAAGTGGATACAAAATTTTATATTTTGCTATATCATTTCAAAAAATTGTAATAGTAAGTTAAAATTATTAAAATAATAATGCAAAACAAATCAAAGGCAAATTAATTAAAAATCAAAATAGAAACAAAGATTAATATTTAGTTTTGGTTGTTTGTATCATGGTAATAACTTTTGTAACAAACTTGTATTCTTTTTTAGCTTAAAACACAGTAGATAATAGTAATAAACTATAATTTTATTATATATAAGAACAGACAAAACAGAAATTAAGAATAATTACTCTCTCACTGAAATGGTTGTTCTGCAAATCACAACGTATCATGACACTAAGTAATTTTAATATTAATGTTATTAAAAGCTATATTAAAAACTAATTTTAACTGATGTTATTTTCAAACTATTGTACACAATGTGTGTTATAATGGGATGGTGCAGGCACAAACTTGATACTCTCTTGTATGTGGTGCAGGCTTTTATAAATTTGTGGAAGTTCATTTGCTACAGTACAAAATAGTGGCACCAGAGGGAGGGGGTGAGTCTTCGTATAGTGAAACATAGAATCGTTCAACTATTACTCCTTCATAAGCAGTTTTTGTTTTAGTTGTAATACTGTCTTAAAGATGTAGGCTGGTTCATGCACTCTAAAATATTTGTTGTTTTTTTTTTTTTGTAAAAACATCTAAAGTTTTGTAGAAAACATGTTTCTACTTCAGTGGTTAGTATTTCGATTTCGAAGGATTTTTTTATGAATAATCAAATTGGTTAATATTTTGTGAAATGAAAAATACTACTGACTGATCTAATATTTAAAAGCTGACATTGTACTGTCTTCTATTAGAGGTGGTATGACTTATCTTTATATTTGAAGAGTATGTTGATATCAAGTCCTCTGATAAGATTTATTTTTAGCCAAAACTATAGCAATACTTTCGGAATTTCCTGTCAACATTTATAAATAAATAAAGATTGTTAACATTGCACAATTTTTCTACAAATTTCCATTCTGTATAATTTTTGTTTCATATAGAAATAATCTGTACACAAACTTTCCCACTCCCACATTTTCGAAAAAGGAAGATCAAATTAAGTACTTTGATATGAGGCAGTGATGGAAGAGTGGAATGCAATCAACCTAGGCTTTTATATGTTGAAATGTAATAGTGCAGAGTAAATGGACATAAAGGGTGGCAATAATATACAAAAAATACTTTGCATATAGATTTGCTATGGTAGAACGAAAATATTTTTTTCCTGTATTGGCCCGTTTGACAGGTTACCAGTTGAACTAAAATGGTTTATTGTACGTTAATATAGGTCATAGATAAGAGAAGGAAGTAGTGAAAACCGGCACCAAATGGCTACCAATTTGAAATTTCACCCCTTTTTTTATTCTTCTTAAAACAACAATAATAGCTAGTATGGATACTAAATTAAACTAATATTATTACAGATTTTTTTCTCATTTTGAAATTATAAGAAATTTATTTTGTAGTAATCTTATTTCTTTATTCTATACAATATGAGAGATGTAGAGTTGAAAAAAAAAATTATTATTATTTATTTTGGATTACTCACACATTACACAATTGTACAATTGCACAAGTTATACAGTACTGCCTGTCCAATCCTCTTCTCCTTACCTGTCCAACACCATATCCATTTGAAAATTCCTCTGACTCATCACATCCCTGATATTACCATCCCTTGATTGCCAAACCCTTCCCTGTTTTTCCTTCCTGGTGGAGTATATTTTTAAATAATTTTAGGCCAACAGTCCTCATTCATCTTCATAAATTAGTCAAACCACCTCAATTCATTGTATTCAATCCTATCCATAACAATCTCATTCATTGCCATATTTCTTCATGGGCTATTAAAAAAATATATAAAATGTGATGTGAAAAAAATATATATTTAATGATTAACTAAAATACAAATTAATTATCCAATATGAAAAATGATTTGGAAAAAAAAATATATTAAGTATGTGCTGCCATGTGCTTCAATCTTAGAACTAAAATTTCCAATTTATTATTATTTTTGTTAAGTTAATCATTATGCCTCTAAGCCAGTTTGTTTTACAATAATATTTTTAATATTATTTCCTAAAATATATTTGTAATAATATTTTGTTTTACAAATAAATTAATTACAGCATTAAAATAATAAAATTTTCTTTTAATTTTTATAGGTAGTTTAAAAATATTTAGTTATCGCTTCATTGTCAAAAAGCATAAATATAAATAAACTAAATTTTTCTTCTCTCCCCCCCACCGATTTTATCTAGAATCTTCTATACTATACTTTATGAACTTGATGTAATCAGACATTTAAAACAACCATCTCAAACTGATGAGAAGTATAAAGATCTTTGTAATCCTTGGATTCCTGCATCTATGTACCAATTTCCTATAAGTACAGTGAGACACTTGTCATTTCAACAACATTGGATGACAGGATGCAATTGGCTAGTTTACCTAGATTATTTAAAAGGTGCATTTTGGAAAGTTTATATCTTGTTTGGAAGCGGCTTTGGTGGTCAAGGTCAACAACAACTTGGGTCTCTTGTCAAGAATTTGTTCACGCATTGGAAGCACATAAGGAAACATTTGAGAAACATGAAAAAGCAGAATACCACAGATTTGCTGTTGAACAAGCTGTTGGTTTTCTTCTGTGATGTCAGTATAAATTGAAAACACCATTGAAACAATCAAGCCAGAATATAAAAAAAAAATCTAGAGAATAGTAAAAAACTGACATAGTGGAAAGAGTTATTCTGTGATTGTCAAAAAATAGCTTTTAGAGGTATCCAGATGGTGGGTTTATCAGAGTCACCAAGCCTATTCTCAGTTATCGAAATTTCAGAGCTCTTCTTTAGGATTGAGCCCATTCTGGGGAATTTAAACCTTTAAATTCCATTTTCTGAAACCTGTAAAAGCCATTGCAAACTCAGACATCAATTCACCAACCCAATTCTCAATCATCGAAATTTCAGAGCTCTTCTTCGCTATCGAACTCATTCTGGAGATGAAACCTTTAAAAGTTATTGCAACCTCAGACTTCGACTCACCAAGCCTATTCTCAGTGATCACAATTTCATATCTCTTCTTTGGTATCAAGCCCATTCTGGAGATAAAACCTTTAAAAGCCATTGCAAAGTCAGACTTCGACTCACCAAGCCTATTCTCAATCATCGAAATAACAGAGCTCTTTTTCAGCATCTAGCCCATTTTGGATTTAAAACCCTTAAAAGCCATTTGCAAATACAGACTTCAGATAGGAGTTCTATGTATCTACACATTACTTCTATTCAAAATGAAATTATTAACTTTTATGATAACTTATTGGAAGAAACCGTAATAAAAAATAAACTATTAGGATATTTCTCAGTTTTGGCGGAGGAAACACAAAACATATCAAAGAACAACAATTGTCTTTGTGTGCATGTTACATAAACAGCTCTTGTGAAAAATCAATTGTTCATAAGGACTTTGATGAGTTTGTTCATATAGAGACTTATCAACATCAGCGTTAGCACCCACCATAACGGAACACCTGACTTCTCATGGCTTGGATCTTGAGATGATATTTGGTCAGGGCTACGATGGTTCCTAAAGGTGGCACACTATGAAAAGTGAGTAGTAGTACCCTAAGACGCATTTCGTATATTGTGCTGCATATACTCTCAGTTTAGTTCTTGCCCATTTGCAGAAGTATCTATGATAAGGAACAGTATAGGTGCAGAAAATAAGAGGTTTAACTTTGATGGCAGCTCACAGGGACATCAACAGAAATTATTATAAACTCACTTCTCACCGGAAAAGGCTCAATTATATTTCATAGTTTTTTTAATAAATCATTTATTCAAATGATTTTATTGAAACAAATTTTTTATATAATTTATTTTATTTATTTCGTTCCTTTTGATTATCTTTTTAAACTATATACTATAACTACATAACTGTGCCTGCAATACATATATTAGAAAAGCATTTCAATTTTACCTATACCGGGGTGTAATGAAATGAGATACCTAAACAAATAAGGTGCTCATTCACTGAACTTACACCATAATAAATCTACATATATGTGTTAGGTTGTGTTCTTTCTCTAGCTCTAATATCAATCTGTAGCCTTTTCTGTTTCATACTGATAAGGTGTTAATTTCATTGTGATGTGTTAATTTTGTCCAGGAATATAATATGATGAGTCAAAAATGACACCAAATTACCACAATAGGTAGAATCAGTAGACATTTCATGATCTTTGGTGTTGTATTCCATGAGAGGGATTTCAATAGGAAGAATGTCTCATATTAGAAATTCCCCAATAAAAACATGTGACAACAATTTTAGGGCTAGAAATATACTTGGCCCTCATTATTCAAACACTTTATGAGACCTCTTCTCTTCATATAGATACATATTAGGTATTTACAAACTTTGAATATAAGTTCCTTGTTTAATACAAATTATATTTATTTTTCAGATATGAACAATTATGAGAGCTATCCAAAATTTGTATCCAAAGTGTCTGACATTGTAGGAGAAAAAGGCCTAACTGTGTTAGTAAACAATGCAGGAATATTAATTTATAGATATGGACCACTTGACGATAATGTTAATGCTGACATGCTTTTAAAGCATTTAAATACCAACATGATAGCACAAATTTTATTAACCAAGGTATGGGTTATGATATTTTTATTACTATTGTCTGAAACTGTAACAAACAAAAAGAAATATGCTTAAACTCTCTTTTTAAAATCACAGGATTTTTGTGCCTTGAATTCCCACCACATTTACCCCCTTGATCTACAATTCAATCCAAATTTAAAGACAATTGTATTGTTCTAAATGAAGATGAAATATTATCAGTCCTATTTAGTTTGTACAGTTCGTAATATTTTATGATTAATTTTGCTATAGAAAATCAGTATAAAACTGGGACTAAGTATATTACATCTATGTGTTATTCACAATTGCAAAAGTGGGATGCTGCATGTATCTATGTGTTATGTTTTATGTTTAGCGTACTTCTTTAGAAAATTTATTACTTCAATCCTAAAACTCGATATCAAATCCAAATGTCAAAATAATTGTAGCATTTGCTTCCAAGCCAACACAATGTATCATTTGTCATAGAATAATGTAAATCCAATATTTGATTTGATGGAACAGAACCTATCCTATTTTGATTATATATATATATATATATATATATATATATATATATATATATATATATATTTGATGGTTAATGGTTAACCAATGTCTAAGGCAAAAACATAGAGCTTACACAGCGACTTTAAACTAACTTACTATAGTAATAAATACAAGAATATTGTATATTTTTCAATTTTAATTTGTATATCTGTAATTAAAAAATCATACATAATTCAGAGTATGGTAAATTTTTAAAAAATACATACAATAATTAAATTTACCATATAAACAATACTACAATAATGTATACGATAGATAACACTACAATTCTTGATATTATTAATAAGAATATGATTAAGTAATGATGTAAGGCTATGATTTTATTTTATATTTTACCTGTCAAAGTATAAAAAAAGACTATTATTTGACACCCCCCCAGATTAGTGCCATATCTAAGAAATATATGCCAATTATCATTAGAAATCCATTTTGATGACAGTCACCATCTGTTTCGCTCTCACATACCTCTAAGCCATAGGTTAAGATGCTATTCACCGTACCTTCATTTTTTGTTTTCATTAAATACCTGTTTATTACACATGATATGGTTTAATTTACTTATTGCTCTTTTTGCCTGAATTAAAATGAAAACAAACCGTATAATAAAAACAAAACAAATCTAGAGCTACACTTTGCTGAGACTACCCAGCTGTGCAGCATTCTAGTAGCTGATAAATTGAAATTAGTTTATCCAAGATGGATGTTTTTAATTACATGTAATTTTTAAATTTTAATTATATGATATCAAGCATTTGATTTTCTGTTGTTTTAATTTATTGTGTATTTGTTGCAGGAATTTCTACCTCTACTGAAAAAATCAGCTAATGCCAATAGTGATACGAAGTTTGGAATAAACAAAGCGGCAATATGCTACATGTCATCGTACTTAGGGTCAGTGTCAAACAATCAAGGCGAGACAGGTGGCAATTTTTGGGGCTACCGGGAAAGTAAGGTACTTAACTTGAAATAATATTTTTGTCAATTTCAATTTGTCGTATTTGTTGTCTAACTATATTTTTTCCTTTTTACATTTTAAAATCTATTTTTAGTATAAAGTTATGTAATGGGGTAGATCATCAATGTAGATTTCTTTACAGAAATATACAGTTTGAGGTTTCTCGAGTCCATAAAATAAGTTCAATTTTAAAAATTTAATTTTTTTATAACTCAAATTTTGGTGGTATCAATGAAGATAAAACTCAAAATTCTAACTTTCTCAAAACAGACTTTAACAATATTGTTCAAATTTTAGTGAAAGGTGAAGAATCTACGCTGTGTATCAATTTACAAGTACAAGAAAATTACGGTTAAAAAACTCTTGACTTTCATAATTTTAACCTCGTTTTGAATCAAATAAGGTTTACACTTAGGACAGTTTTATGGGATTAATGAAACAAGTTTAGACACTTTTTCTTTTTTTTTTTTTTTAAATCAAAATTTATGCATTCTTCATATATTTCATAATACCTGGAGGAAAACTCAATAATAAAGAAATATAAATTTTGTTATTTCTCACGTAATAAGTAGTATAGAGAAATTATGAGGAGACGAATAATAATTTTGATTGGTATTTAGTTTCATAGAGGGTTATGTGATAAAATTAATAGCCTACAATAGTTTTAACTAATTTAAATTTTGAATCCAGGCTGCACTGAATATGGCCTGTCGTTCAATTACCAAGGAAGTCAAAAATGATGGAATTGCAGTATTGATATTACATCCTGGATGGGTTCAGACAGATCTGGGAGGACCACAAGCTCCAGTCCCTCTGAAAGATAGCATCACAGGTATTGTGAAGGTCATGTTGGAGTTGGATGAAAAGACTAACGGCAGATTTATAATGTATGATGGAGTAACTTTACCTTGGTGAAAAACAGACCCATGTTGCTTGATGGTTTTGAAGATGAACATGCTTAATTTTTAAAGACAGAGTAACATTTATTGTTTAAATTTCACATAGTCTTTGAGTCTGTGAACAACTAAGGATGATGACCTAGTCGCCAAATTGCTGTTTTGTTAAAAATTCAATAAAATCAATTGTGTAATAAATTCAATAGTGTAGAATTAGACATGCTTAAGCTATTCGGTTAACATTTCTGTCTGTTTTTGGGAAGTTTTAGTTTAACTGGGAAAAATTATACCAGTTACAACTACAGCTACATAAAGCTATAGGTCATGTATAATGTGTAAGACTTTCAATTATTATTATTTGTGACATTTTGTATTATTTCAAAAATAATTCAAAAAGGAAATATTCAATGATGTTACTAGTGGTATATCTGGGTAAAATATTTGACTCCTTTACACTCTATGGCTAAATTGGGGATTTTTATCAGCTGTCTCCTAGCTACATAGCTAAAATAATTTAACTATAGTATGTTTAAAATGATAAATGACATATTTTACTACATCTGTAAAATGTATGCATAATATCTACGAAAAAACTATACTGATTCTTTTTTGTTTTAATTTAAGGTGTATTTATTAACAAAAAAATGAATGAAGTCGTAAAAAATATAGGAATGTATACATGCTTTGTGTGTAAAGTAATAACTGGGATAGTGTATATTTTAAATTGATTTTGTATATACAGTGTAATCATGATTGTATTTCTTAAACTCTCATTATAAATACAATTATATTATATATTAATGTAAAAATAAATAAATCTGTACTCGTACAACATATATCTTTCACTGGCTATCGTCTATTATTTAACAATTCCTTATCCTGTTCCAAATAATACTTGATGAAAGGTCAATATTGTTCAACTGAAAATTCTTTGTTCTATGCCTAATCTTTCCATCTTGTTCTTGGTATTCCTTTAGGGCTTTTATCTCCTTTTTAAAGAATCTAAAACCTCATTTTACTGTCCATTTTTACAACAACTTTAATAAACTTTAATGTAATAGCAGATATTTCTTGTTGAAACTCCATATTCAAGGATAAAATAAAGCAAAAGCTTAGAGTTTCAAATATTTTAATAATATAAATGAGCTACAATTGTTTCGCCTTGCGGCAGTTGCCCGATGATGCAATTGTAGGCGAAACAATTGTAGCTCATTTATATTATTAAAATATTTGAAACTTTAAGCTTTTGCTTTATTTTATCCTTGAACTT
Source organism: Aphrophora alni (assembly GCA_963513935.1). NCBI lineage: Eukaryota > Metazoa > Arthropoda > Insecta > Hemiptera > Aphrophoridae > Aphrophora > Aphrophora alni. Next base: position 22,292,414 of record OY740772.1, on the reverse strand, counting down.
TAATAAATGTGACTTAAAGGTGTTTTTATACTTTCTTTTGCCCCTTAACTTAAATAAATATGTGGATGTAGGTGTTTTATCACCAAGTATGAAAATAGTAAGCAAAGACAATGTATTTGTCCCCACCATCTCTGCAAAAATACCATTTCAGGAGTTATCTGTCAATAAATGAAAATGAACCTTGAACTACTAAAAATTGGCTAATTCAATCAAATAATGACGAATGTGGAGGTGCATTATTTAAACCAAACCAAAAAAGTTACAGTTCTTGAGTAATTTAAAAATACCGGCAATGGTAAATTCATTTTGGTATTTCGTAAACTGTATTTATTGGGGAGGGGGTGGGGCACATGGTTTTATTATCTTTGAGATATTTAACTGTCTAAAGGACCATAATCCATTTCAAATAACCTTTAACTTTTAAACTGTCATTTTTTAGGTGGTCAATTCTTTTAGGAACTATATTTTAGAAAAAAAATTTCAATCATTAGAATTAATTTTGATATTAAAAATTTTATGGTTTGGTGATACTCTAAAATTTTGAGCTTTAGCATACTACAGATATATGCTTTTTTTCCAAAACTCACTTTTTTGGACTCAACGATCCTAAATATTTCTCTGAAAAATTCAGTAACAAGTTTATTTTCCTGTACTACATATTTATAAGAATTAAAATAGAAGTGCAAAAAATATCTCACATACTCATTCGAAAAACCAAGGACCTAAGGAAACAAAGTATTAATCATTGTTGCTCAAAAAAATGGCTGGTTTGAGGTTATCAGTCAGAATGAAATTAGAACCATGACTTAGCAGATCAAATATAAAAATTAGACCTGCTGCTGTTTTATATATTCTATATATCTTTTTCGTGTCAATTGTTTAAGTTTTATGACTCAAGCCAATGTATAATGATGATGTTATAATCTTTTTATTTCTAATTTATTATGTGTATTAGTTTTTGTCTTCCTCAAAGTTTGGATATTTTTAATTGAATCTCATTTTTTTGTTTTTTAAGTATGGCAGCTAGTTTAATGTTGACCCAAAATACTACAGATTTAAACAAGTAATTTATGAATCTAACAGACACCTGAAATAAAAGATGTTTAACAAGAAGAATGATACTTTTTCTTAATAATAAAATAACTATTAGAACAAACAATCAATTACTTAGGGATTCAGGACAACCTGTCTAGAAAAAAATATTCTACAAATTACAGAGGATTGAATGTTACAGATTAAAATTAGTTGACTGTTAAAAATCAATCAAACTGTTCTTTTCTATTATAAGAAATTAAATACTTGGGATTTTTTTAGATAGAAATTTAAATTGGAAAACTCATTTGCAGCAGTTAAAAATTAAAATAATAATGTTCTCAGAATTGTATATTTAATCAAAGATATATGCTACTGGAAAACACATATATACAAACAGATATATGATCACTTTTGAAAATAATGATCATAAACTTTAATAATAATAATTTTAAAAAATTCATTCATGATTTTGTAATATAAAAATATTGCATTTTGAAATATGAAAGATTTTATTTTGAATTAGGTTGCCAACCATAAGATTAATCATAAATAAAATATTATAATTTTAGGTTATTATAAAAAATGTGATGATTTATGTAGTTTTGTCTTTTCAGGAAATATTTTAATTTGTATGAAATCTATTATAATTTTTCAATAATTAAATGTACATTTCAGAAAATTGGATTCTGTATTTTTATTTGAAATTCTCCAGAGTACACTGTATTAAAGAACTTGCGGCCCCAAAGAATTTTTTTATGCTCTCTTCAAGAGTATTTCTTTGTCATTATTTTTATTTTATTTTTTGTAATAAATATTACAAAATGGCGCCCAACTTCATTTAAAATATTAAAATTAACACAATAAATTTATATTAAACTCTTACAATTGTCACACAACGTGGGGCATTTCAAAAATAAATTCAAATAATCAAAAATAAACTATTACAAAATATGTTTGTATCTGTTTTATCTTTCATGCTCAAAGGTTGTCTGATGTAAAATAATTAGCAAAATTTCATTTTTCTAAATACTCGTAATATTTCTTTCATTGAACTCCCAATAACTGAGAAAGGTTTCTTTTTAAAATTATTCAAAATTAATAATTTAGTTTTCAATTTAAAAAATTACAACGTAATAGAGATTTGAAAAATGTCAATTTTCACACTGATAAAAATCTAAATTAAATTTATTAAGTATTTAGTCTCTAGTGGTTTTCTTTTTTAATTGTCACAGTTTTCTGGTTCAAGAATATGAATAAATAATATTAATTTTAAAAAACAGTCTACCTTGGAATATTCAAGTGTTACAGAAATGTTCAATTCTCCTACATCAATTTAAAAACTGTTGTTTACTGTATTAGAATAGCTAACACTGTAAACAAACAGTTTTTAAATTGATGTAGGAGAATTGAACATTTCTGTAACACTTGAATATTCCTGTGCTTTATCTTAAAAGTCATATGGGTGCTGCAGCTTGATAAATTTTCGGTTCAAAAATAATTAAGTAAAAAAAAAAAAAAAATTCTGTCTGCTGCCATTGAGATGTTGTTAAGTACGCCTCGACTAGATATTGTTATCTTGCGGGAGGCATGGATAGCTGCCTACAGAATAAAGAATGACTCAATTCTAAACTGGTCACTGTATTTTCCATAGCCATCTATACAAAATAGAGTTACACACACCAGACCTTTTGTGTAAGATATGTGGTGGAGTTGTGAAACGGCTCAACATGAAGTTTTTGAGTGCCCAATTCTGGACAGGAAATGATTTAAATCTCTAAGTATTCTATGGAGTGGGCGATAGATAGGAAAACAAGACATGATCCATATCACGGTATTCTAAAACCTGATACATTGATAAGAAAAGTCTTGTGAATGAGAGTGCACCATAAGCTGTATAGCAGAGAGGCGTATCTAGGACAGTGAATCCTAGCTCTCTAACAATATATATATATATTAATTAAAAACTGTCAGATAGTTGTCTTATTCTTTATTATTACTTCATAAAATATTTAAATTTACAGCAAAAAATTGTAAAAATGTCGTTATTAACTAAGCAAATAAATGAAAGATACAAAAGAACATGCGTGTGAAACATAACTTTATTTAAATCTGATTTAGGAATGAAACACACCTATAACAATAGGACAGATTGAACTGAAACATAAAGTTGCTCTATATGTGAAGCTAAGTGGAGACTAACAGTTTTCAGAATAAATTTGTACAGCAATTGACTACATTGAATTGTGGTCTGTAGTTTCCGTAATATATAATAATACCTGACTTATTAAAAAAACAAAAAAAACTATCATTAGTCAGTTATATGTAATGATTGGTTAGCATATTCATTTGTAGTAGCACTTAGTATGCGGCTGATAAGGGGATATTCAACATATAGTAAACCCTAACGTCTAGTTAAACTTTTAGTACTAAATTCGACTAAAATTTAATTTTAAAAATCCGGCTAGGAGACCAAATATTGATTTTTTTTTTAAATTTTGAAGTTTTGTTTTTAAACAAATTTTAGTAAATTTTTTTAAAATTTTAAGAAATAGATTTGGGCATCTTTTATTGCAGATATTAAAGACCAAAAGTGCTCCAACCTCAGCTGCTACTTATCAGCATTACCTTTATTTTTTTTACTAAATCTAGCAATAGAATGAAAAATGAATTAACATCAATTGAATGTGGCTGGAGGCTTGATAACGTACACTTCTCCGGGTCACATCATTTGAATTTCCTGCATACAAGATTGTGGACATGATTCTGAACACAGAAATGGACTAGAAAAATAGAGTTGTATGTGAAGTTTACAGATTTTTGATGCAACAATCACTCTTCTCTTACTGAATATTTAAACAAAAAGAAGACAATGTTGAGAGATCAATCTCTACAACAAGTCTTCTAGAGCATGGAAACCTTGCAGAGAAAAAAATCTCTTAAAAGAAAGTACTAAAACTAAATTTATATATGTAAACAATACAGTCACATAAAATGGAAGCCAAATACAACATTGTTATTTAGAAATTAAATACATCTTTTTTTCAAAATTTTAAAACATCAATATATGAAAATAAAGGTCACTGTTTATTATGGTTATATTTGTTCACTAATAAAATGTAGTATATTGCTTTGGGGAAACTCAAAGAAATCCAAACATGATATTACAATTAAAAAAATTCATAGACTTATATCAAATAAACCAAAATTTGATCCATAACATTATCAAAGAACTTAAATTATTGATGCTACCCTCATTAAATTTGTTTTGTACATTGTCACAGGTATCTATTTGTTGAATCTTGTGTACAGCATGATTATGGGACCAGAAAGAGAGAGATATTGTTATACCCAATTCACAGGCAATCAAGGTATCACCTATTCAAACAAACTTTATAATAAATTTTTAATTTTTTAACATAAGTTTAAAAAAATCTTAAATTACTATTATTGGGCAAATCATACTATGATATTTTTTTGACTTTCTTCAAGATAAAGATATTTAAAAGTGATTGCTGTATGTGTTTATTATTATATATGTATGTATATTATTATATTCTTAGTATTGTAATGGTGTATGCATTTGTAAATTATTATTGTTTAAGTATTTGTTTTCAATCACATTTGATTTATGTACTATGATATTAATTGACAAGTTGCCTACTTGTAAAGCTCTGTGATTTTTAGGCACAGGTGTATTACAATAATTAAATAAATAAATAAAACTGTGGAAAATAAAATTAAGGATGAAGGACTTGGCTCGAATAGCTGTAATAGAATGGCTCGAAGTAACATCCAATGGAAATACAGAACAGGTTATGTCCAATTTCAGAATGATAACTGTGATGTTTTATCACTTATTTATTCAAGAACATGTGATCAAACTACTCATAAGCTTCACGGGATGGGGGGGAGTCCCTAGAATGAATAGATTTTTAACAATATCCCATAAGAGTTGTAGTGAATATATATATATATATATATATATATATATATATATATATATATATATATATATATATATATATATATGATAAGAGTAAAAGTGTTTACTACTCATTAAATATAGGGTAGTCCAAAAATAACTTAAAATTTTGTACGTTGGTGTAGAGTATATATCCCATGGATAAGTTAATTTTGATCAAATTAAATATAAGGGTTAGTGGCAAATTAAATACATTTAAAAATCATTTTTCGATTTTGAAGAACTTAAAATAATTATGTAAGTTGGAACTCTAGATTCGAATTCTAATTACCCATATAAATGGAAAATAATAGAGGCTGATTTGAAGAAACTTTTAATATTTATTTTATGTCGAAATTGATTTCTAATAAAAGCAAAACTCATGGTGATGGCCACAGCTCACCTCATGTGTCACAATATATTCAAGTAGTCTGTTATCTGAAATTTTAATATTTTATCATAAACTTTGATAACTATATCTACCACATGTGCAATAATGTTTTCATATTAGGTTTCCAAATAGTTGACGCAAACCAGTACCGTACATGCGATAGAAACAAACTTCTTAAAAAGGTATTTATTAACATTATTGTACACTATTATTTTCGTAATTATAACTTTCTATTAAACTGAGAAGGCACTCCTTGTTAGACAATTAAAATTTCCACTTATTGTACATTTAAATATTAAAAGTAATTGTAGAAAACAAGCAATAGTCTAATCATGATGTTTTAGATCAAACTAGAAACGAAAGTTATATGGACGATTTTATTTGCACACTGTACCAAAACTATTTAATGCATTGTCTAGAAATATAAAGAGCTTAACTAAGAATTCTTCTATCTTATTATGTTGTACATGTGTTTTATTATCACTTTTTTGAGAGGTGGTTTTTTATATTTTTTAAAGTTATAAATTGTAATCAGAATTATGACTTTATCATAACCTTAAGCAAAGAAATAGGAATATATGTTTTGTGTAATACAAACATAACACCTTTTAACAAATTAAATCTATATTTTTTAAATTATGCATTTATTAGTAGTTTTTTAGTACATTAGGTGCTGCTCATTAATTTTATAACTCAAAGTGGAGCTTTAAGGTTTTATTTTAGAAATTACGTGTGCATATTACAAACTTTTTTAATCTTTATATATCATGTCTTTAGTCAAACTCAATAATCAATTACTTACTGCAAAATTTTCTTTTTTTAGATATACATGCATTCCGTATTAATAATTGGAGCAAGTCGTGGTTTAGGCTTAGAATTGGTTAAACAATTCTTGGACCATCCAACTGCAAAACCTGAGATAGTGATTGGAACTGCTAGAAGTATAAAAAAATCTAAGGTAAGATATATAATTGTTTAGTAAATCCTTTATCCAGGTTCCAAAATACAAAACACATTATTTTTACTAATATAATCTTGTTTTAGTCCCATGAGAAATCAGTTTCTAATTATTTAAGAAAATACAGAGAGGTTAGGAGATCAACAGTAAATTTTCTATCAATTAATTTCCAAACTGAAAATATACCTATTGCACCAATTAACTAATTTCAAAAGTTTTAATTATTTTTTTTTAACACAAAATATCCGACAGATGGAAAACAAAGCATTTCCTGACCTATGTTCATATGAACTTTTTCTATATTTTCACCAGTAGAACTGGTCATGAAATTGTTTCTGTTTCTTCATGAAACACCCTATATAAATATGTTGGATATATTTGTTTGTTTGTATTATATCTATTTAGTCACAATTTGATACAAACATTAATGTATTTTTTAATGAAATTAATAAATAATTAGCATTAAAAAAAAAGATTTTCTCTTAAATTATTGTACTATAAGTCTGATGATGTTGATTAGCAAATTTGGTATATACAGTACAAAGTATAATATAGTAGCTTGGATAAAACATTTCATACAAAAGGAAATATTACTTTTTCCCATTTTACCCATGATTGTGTATAATAAATTTGTTTTAAATATAGATGAATCCAAAAGTAAACAGTTCAGCTCTTAAACAGCCTTCCTAATTCTTTTTCAAATCTTTCTCAAAATCGTTTAAAGTGTATAAACAAGGTCAAGTGTTTTCTGAGTATAACTGAGTTACAACTTACATGATTTATTCTCGTTAACCAGCCAATGTTACATTGAAATGTCTTACATTTTTTAAATAATTCGAGGAAATGTTTACATTTACTCTTTTATTATAATTTCAAATACATTAATGAGTATCAGGTTTATTAAATATTTTTGTATTTTACGTTGCAGGAGTTACTTTCACTTGCAGAGAAAGACCAAAGGCTTCGTATATTAGAACTTGGTAATCCTATAAATTAACTTTAATTTATTACTTAAATAACTTTAAAAAAATTAAAATTAGTGCAGGAAAATAATTTCAAGTGAAGGTTGAGAAGTTTGTTTTTAAAACTATATGTATTAAAGGATTAAATAAAGCAATAAAGCTAAAGTTTCAAAATTATTATGAAAACTATATGTATTAGGTAAATAGCTAGGTACATGTCTTCTTTTGAAAAAGAATTATAACAGTAGTTTATGCTTATTTAAAATAGTTCTAACTCTTTTGCGATTACAGTATAATGTTACAGCACTGATACTTAGCTTAATTGGTCTACTGGTGTAATATATATATTTTTTAAGTTTAAATTTATGATATTTCTGTAGCATTAGAGTTTATAATTTTCATTATCTTATATTTAAAAATCACCACTTGCCAAATTCATGTTTTTATACATAGTGTAATAATATGAAAAATAAGGGTGTTGTCTTTACACAAAATGCTATGTTCAAATCTAGTTGGGCGCCATTTGTAATTTAATAATTACAAAAATAAACAAGAATTAAAATTTAAAACTTAAAAGTGAAATTTAAAATCTCTAGGGTCATAAGTTCTTTTGAAAAAGTGTACTAAGTGCTATTTGTGGAGATGGTGACCAGTTGATATTATTTAGGTTCTCAAAGCGACTAAATGAAGGAAAAAAGCAACTTATAAAATATCATTAGAACCACTTTTGATTAAATTAGTCATGTTCTAGTTGTATGGCATGTATGCTACAATATTGATTATATGAATAGTAAGGGGCCAAAAACTCCTAGCCACCTATTTTGAATGACGTTAATTAAACTATTTTAGAAATAATTGCTCACAGGCAAACATTTTGTTAAACTTTTCTTTTTTTTCTCAGAAGGGCCCAAAATAGAATACCAATGAAAAATTCAACATTGATTTTTCTTATCACAATATTTTCCCTCTACCTGGTTATCGAATTGCATACTAAAAAATACATACTAAAATAATGTGTTTTATTAAAAACAAAGAATGATTGTTTCAAAAGCAATTGAAACCCAAAACAAAACCAAAAAAAAAAAAAAACTCACAAAATACAACTATTTTTATTTTTGGATAATGTAAGTTTTAAACTTTTAATATAATGTTTATAATATATTTTTAAATATATATAGAATTTTAAAAAATATAAAAACCTCTGGTTTTAAATTATAGATAGAGAAATGAAAGAAACTAAATCGATTTCCTTTATCTAAAGAGCGTGCAAAAAATTAGGTACCACATACAGAATGTCAAAAATCATAAAATGTGATTTTTTATGGTTTTGTCTTATGGAACAATACAAATATTTTTGTCTATTCTTAATTTGACTTCACTGATAGAAGAAGGTAGGTCTTCAAAAAATGACTGTAACACATTTAGGGACATCATCAGAAGTCATTCATTTGGTCTTCCATGGCTCATGTGGTCTTTTAAATTCCCAGTTGGTTCAAAACGGTGGAGAGTAGTGTAAACTATAGTTTGTGATATCAGTGGTATATTTTGAAATCTATCATTAAACAAATCAGTTACCTCTTGGTAAGACCACATCCTATCGCCATATCCCCTCATAATCACAAATTTATTCTCTCAAATTCAGTCAATTCCATTTTATTTTTCCTTATTCCACTATGAACGCACACATAAATAAATTATAAATATAGGACTGTTCATAAACAGAAATATTGAAAGTGTAAGTACAAATGGTCTTTTACTGACCACAATCAATACTGATTATGGTCTAGAAAACTCAGCTCATTTTCCTTACAGCAATGTATACATACATGGTATAAATTAAGGATATACACTTTCACTTCTGGAACACTCAATGTAAATTGAAAATAGTACATTTTGTGTTTCTTTCTTCAAATAAGTTGACTATTAACATTTTTTAAATTTTGATATTTTTCCATCAATTCGACTCAGATTTTCTCATTACAATTTTTAACCATTATAAATCTAGAAAATACATAAATTTAAAAAAATACATTTGATGTATTTTTTACTTTATTTTAAGAAAACAAAAATTTGGTACATGGTTCCATAAGACAAAGCTAGAACAATTTATGAATCACATTCAGTGTATATAACAGAAGAAACACAGGAGTTATAGTTTTGTTATTGAAGTTCATGTATCACAGAGGATGGCGACTTTGTCGTTGAAACGTGTTTGATTGAATAAATGTAGTTTTTGTGAGATCTTGTTTTCGAGTTTTTGTTCTACATAATAATATCTCACAAGTCAAGCTCAATATTGATTTATTATTTATGAATTTTTGGGATATTTTGTACAATTAGAATCAGAGATTAAAAGAATTCTGATAAATAAACAATAAATAATTGACGAATAAAGAATTCAGAGATAAGAGACATTCTGATATTTTTTTAACACTCTGTATAATGATTTGTTAGATTTTTCACTAAGTTCATTTTATACAAACAACAAATTATTAAAATATTCGTTTAATTATTAATATTTAAATTTGTGCAAAGTATGTGCTTGTAAAAATAACTTATTTAAACTGTAAATATGTTTTTACTTGTAGATGTCACTAGGTATGAAACCTTCACAGCCTTCGTATGGAAAGTGTCAGAGATAGTTGGAAGTAAAGGTCTTAATATATTGTTTAACAATGCTGGTATCATATTATCAGAAGGTGAAACTCTGCTAGATATTACTCCTGACATCTTCCAAGCTCATTTTAAGACAAACACTATTGCTCCTATTTTGTTAACAAAGGTTTGTTAAGTTAAGATGCTTAATCAGATTTAATAACCCTAGATTTATTAATTTTGTTGCACTTATAAAGGGACATTTTGTAATTAAGTACAATAGTAAAATATAATGAGACATATTAAGAGAGAGAGAGTGTAGCGATTTTTCATAAAAGTGTATTTTTTCTATACTGCTATTTATAAGAAAGTAAAATAATTATGTTTTCACAAGAATGTGTTATCTTTTTGAGTACTTACTTCTACTTACAGTTGGTGAGTGATTCTCTAACATTGTGCATACTATATCTGAATACATCAAATTAAACATAATAATTGTAATGGCTTAAAGACTTAGAAGAAATACGATAAAATGGAAAATAGAAGTTCCATATAAAAGAGAGTTGTAGTTCACTTGAGGGTACCCTCCCCCCCCCCCCACCACAGTTATCGACACTAGACCACACTGAACAAGAGATATGACATAAAATAATTGTTCTATCTTAGCTGGGAACTTTACTACTTTTGTTCTTAGCATTGGATTGCTTTGTTTTGGATGGTGCATATTAACTTTTTTCCTTTATTCATAGGAAAATACTGGGTATCACATGACCTGTCCACTAAACGGTTTGTCCAAAATGTTTCAGGATGGTTAAATATATTTTAAACTAGAGAAGATAGAAAACTGAAATCTTATAAACGTTTTCTGATTTAGAAAAAAAACTATTTTGTGGCAAATGGTAAATAATAATGAGACAAATTGTGCAATAGTGACAATATTAAAAATTATTAATATGAACTTCAACTTAGGAAATTAATACTTAACATTTTAGTGCAAAAATGTTCATTAAAGAAAATAGAAAGTTCACAAAGAATTTTCCCAAAGAGTGGAGTGAGCAACTTGTATTACCTCAAATGGATATCCTATATTTCATAAGATATTGCCCGAGATTGATGATATCTTCAACATTCATAACATTTCATATAAGTGAGCAGTTCTTAGTAACTCCTCATCCAGTTATCATCAGAGTCCCCTGATATGATTGAAGAAAAGTGCTCACAAAAACTCCAGAGCAGCAAATTGTTACCAAAAGAGTTTTATCATATCTCAACTTCTATTAAAAAAATTGTGGATGTTCTATTTTGATGCACCTCCAGGATGTAGGAAGATCATACAAGTCACTTTGTAGAGTTACGAGAAGTCAAGAACAAGAATATGTTGTACTTACTACACTACAACTGAGATGACCCTCAGAGAATACACTCAAATACTTGCACTCAATCACTGCACAGTCAGCTCATTATCAAAAGCTTAAAAATTGTGATCTCATCATCATAGATGAAGTGAACATAGTTCCTTTGCTCATTTTCACTTTGATCTTCTTCTAAGAGAACTCATACCAGTCAACCTCTTTGGATATGATATTATTTTTATACGTGGACACTTTAAATTAGTACAAATTGTTCACTGGTTTGATAATTTTATTTAAGTTTTTTTCTAGCAGTTTTTATAAAGAGATCAACATCCCAGTATTCTTTATAGACAAGTAACCATTCTTTTTGTTAAAATTGTTGCAGAAACCTAGTATCTACACACAAATTTATAGTAAGTGGTGTATGGCATATTGTGATGGAACTGATATTTCAAAACACATTGTATTCATCACTATCTCTCGGAAAATGCTAGTTTTTTTGTGTTATCAGAAAAAACAAAAAAAAAAAAAATAGTAGAGGGTTCATTTTTCAAGATTGAGTTTATAGTATTTTTACTGTATCGGTTATCAAAATACCTAAAGTTATTATTTTGTGTATATGTATGAGTAAGAAAGTTGGTTTAATGTTTGTGTATTATTCATATTTATGTTCTTAATGAAATTTAATATAAAACTCTATTTCAGGCATTTATACCTTTACTAAAAAAAGCTGCTAATGCTAACAAAACCAAACCATTTGGTGTGAACCGAGCAGCTATTATATATATGTCATCTATTCTGGGTTCTGTTGGAACAGAGATAGACTTTGGTTCACATCATTGGGGTTATAGAGAAAGTAAGGTAAGCACTGAATACTTATAACTTTATATTCCATTATTATATAAAAAGATCTCAACCCACCACTGATTTTAAATATGTGTGATAAAGTAATGAATTATTTTGTAAACCCAAGTTTAGTCACCTGCTTTCCAAAAATTATTTACAGATTTCAGTTATGAAATTGACAGACAGGCACTGTAAACATTGTTTCAAATTCTAGAAAAAAGAATACACACTAAAAACTATGAAAAGAGTATAACACAAGTAAAGCTTATTTTTCTAAAGTTATTGTTAGAGATTTAAATGATACAAAGTATCAACAATCTATTATTGGTAAAGAACTTAATAAGAACCGTATCTGTAAGAAATGTTTGTAATGAATATAATTTTATTGTTCCTAACCTAGGCTGCGCTGAACATGGCAATTCGCACAATCACTAAAGAACTGAATAGTGATGGCATTGCAGTCCTGGCAGTACATCCTGGTTGGGTACGAACTGATGCAGGTGGACCTAAAGCTCCTTTATCTCCGACAGAAAGTGTTCAAGGACTGATGAAAGTAGTAATGGGATTAAATGAAAATACCAATGGAGGCTTCATCCAATATGACAAAACATATTTACCATGGTATTAAAAATATATATAGTTTATAACCAGAGAAGCCCCTTGTATTGCAGACTCAAAATGTTTTAATTTATATTAAAATTTCATGATTCATGTCTAACAAAACAACATTTGTTGCTGTTTTGAAATAATTATGTTGTGAAATTTCAATTTATTAATAATTGAAATACTCCAAAACATTTTTGATCAGTTTTATTCTCACTTTACGAGCGTTATTTCCCCCCAATTGAGACTGTCATATACAGTGCTTATATCAGTAATCACAATATAGTTTTTATTAAAGTTTGTTTTACAAAATTTGTCATTCTTCTAAGGTTTGGCAACCTTTATCACTGCTTCCCTACACTAACTAAAAAGTTTTTTTCTTCTTTTTTTTCAGTTATTTTTCCTTATTTAGAAACAAAAACAAAATAATGGATTTCAAAATAATAAAATGTAAATAAACCAATTCAATTCTTTTTATTCTGCTTCAGTAATAAGAGATTACATACAACAAATGGTAAATTTTAAATTCATTCTTAATTTTTTTCTGAGACAACTTTTATAAATGGGATAGAAATTGTAGCTAATGGTTTGTTTTTAGTCTGTTTATTAAAATAATTTTTATTAAGTCTCATATGTTTGTATCATAACAATTATACCTTTCTTCTTGTTGTATTAAGTCAATTATTGTTGATATTCTATATGAACACTGCACAGGGTAATTTATCAAATTATTAACCGGAAGAGCACAGATTGAAATTTTTCTGAGAAATATTATTAAAAAAATTTCTATTACTATTAATATTATACAAATTTAATCAATTAATTTATATATTTGTAATCAATGCAATCAAATTATTATAAGCGTTAATAATTTAATTTACTGTATTTGTTTAATTTAAATAATATCTAAGATCAAATAACAAACCCACTAAGACAAAATGAAGAAATATAATGTAAAATGGAGTTCAAATCCTAGATTAAACATCTACAAGACCTGCTAGGGTTGAATTACTGACACAGGCAATGTGAGTAGAGGATAATCAAGTTCACCACTTGTTATTGACCAAGAAATATTACTGGGTAATCCTAGTTCAACAGAAGAAGAAACCTAATACCATAAAAACCACTTAAAACATCACAAAACTTCATTCAATTTAATTTCAACTATATTTGTTTTATTCATCATATTTTATAAAGATGAAAGTCAAAATTGTAGTTAGACATTACACAACTTCTAATAGTAACTTCTATTACAAAATTTGTTTCAAGTTGTTACAAAATAAGCAGTTGTTAAATTCTGAAAACTCTACATCATTTTAATTTGTTTTTTTTCTAATTATGTATTTATTCACATTACCACACATTCTTTTTTAAAATCTACATTGTTGCACTAAGTAGAAACACCGAGCAACTGGACCATACTTCACGAAGTCTCAAGTAAAATGGGAAGGAACTGGTTAAATAGGATATCAACACTCATCACAAGGTGACGAGAGAAATAAAATAATGTGATGCGACCTTACCTGGGTTACTGTCTTAAACATCTGTCTGCATCTAATATTTCAGCCATAAATTTTTAATTTGACTTAAGTTTCAGCCTTTGCAATGTAACAAATTGTTTATGTCTATATATATATATATAATATATATATATATATATATATATATATATATATATATATATATATATATATAATAAATTTTATAAAGCAATAAGTTGGATGCAAATTCATTGTATATTATACTTGTTACTGACTTGTATATTACACCTCAACTATATATAACTTGTTTTATGTTATACAGGTAAACCTGTCACACAAAAGTTCATCACAAATCTATAAACTACTTACTGCCAATACAATAATGCAAGTTTAGAAGTTTGATTTATTGTGTAATTTTTAAAAATAAAATTTAATTTCAAAGTGTTCTATTTTATTCTACCACCTAATTTATTTAAGTGAACAGAGCAAAATTGTTACAAAACCATTTTTTTCTAATGGATGAACCACGAGATTCTCAAAATTCTTAATTTTCATACTGAAATATTTAGAAAAACATCAGAATAAATTTGAACATAGTATTATTGTTAACCTCCAGGATTGTAAAGGGAAAAAAAAAAGAAAATCATTTTGTTTGTCGTTAAAAGAGAATACTTTTGTCTTTTGTATATATTTTTGTTAAGTAATTTTTCAAAGATAGCTAACAATACAAAATTTAACAGTCTATATTTTAAAAATTCTTTGTCTTTTGGTAACACTCGTAAAACGTAATTTTAAAAAATGCTTATATTACATTAGAACTTAATATAATTATCTATATCCAAAGTTATAAAATTTGTTTTAAAAGAAAAAACAATGGTGGATAGACAAGCAATTAACTGTTTTTGGACACATATCTATAAGAAACCTTTTTCTTTATTTTCAACCATGAAATCATCCCTGGAGTTTAGGAACATAATTAAGCAACAGTCTGTATACATAAACCAAAAACAACAAAATAAACTAATATGCACATTTAAAACAACAATAAGAATTTGTAAAAAGATAAAATAGTAGACAATAACAACAAATAATTCGAGTTCTTTATTTTGAGAAAACTTTTGTATTTCTTTCTTACTTACAGTTTAAAAAATACATGCAAATCATTTAAAGACAATTAAATAAAAATAAAAAACACCTGGCCACACAAAAATAATTTATACTATAAAACAATTTTAAAGTTGTATATTTTAAAATATACAAATAAGTAAACATTGTTTAGATATTTCTTACACTACAATAATTAAATACAAATTACACCAAGAAATTACCAGGGTAGTTGTGTGCCATCATATTGATAGAAACCGCCATTATGTTTGTCAGTCAAATTCTCCAAAGTATTAATGATTGTTTTTACAGCAGCCTCAACTTCCAACGGTGCTTTGCTGCCGCCCATGTCTGTTTTAATCCAGCCTGGGTGTAAACTCATTACTAATATTTTGTCTTCTTTTAAGTCAAAACTTAATGACCGACTAATGGCATTAAGTGCTGTCTGGATAAATAAAAAACATTTTAATTACTATGTTTGTTTTAAAAAGATGTGAGTTATTTAATAAATTCTGCAAAAATATTTTCAAATGCACAACAAATTTTTAATTTGCTTAAAATATAAAAAAATTACATTAATATATAGAGTGTGCAATACTCGTGATGATATTTCAAAAGGTTTATTTTTTATTTTATTATTTTATTTATTTTTTTATAAAAAATGTAAAAAGCCACACTTTGGTGTGTCAAATTGAAATACTTTCAAAGAAATTATATTATTTATACAATTAACAATAGTTTATTTATATCTGATTAATTCAAAAATCAAAATAAATTAAAAGTCAAATAAATTTACAGGAATGAAATCTGATAAACCATAAAGATTCAATTAATACAATAACAGAAATTGTAAATATTCAAATTAAGTTATTTAACACATTAAAATAGAACAATTCAAATATTATAAATTCAAAGAAAAAAAATTATTCATAGTCTTTACTGTTATTTAGTGTTTGCGTGTCCACTATACAAAATTAATAAGTTTTCATTTTGAGATTTACTTTAGTCTATTAATTATTGTCTCAATAAGTTATAAGAAAGGAATAGTTCACTTGATCAATCATCTCCTTCAAGTCCAATTTCGTCGGTATCAGTCCGTCTGCTATTAAGATATGCCGTCTTTCTTATCCTAATATGCCTCTGGCTAATATTCACTTGAGTAAAGGAATTCAATATTAAATTGATAAATACATAAAATTATGGTTAGTCTTTGATTCAATGAATTAACATATTAATATTTCACAAATTAATAGACATATAACTAATAATATTCAGGTCCTATCTCGAGGTGGGATTTGTGCCGGATCTTCCCAAGTTTAGAGAAGAAACAAGATAATACATATATTATGTATATTATAACAGTTGAATTATTTGGATTATTCCCTTAGCAAGATTATAAAATCATCAAATCAAATTATATGTTTAATGAATTGTGAAAGTGTGTTAGTGTAAAGAATTGTTATCACAGAGTTCAAAATAATTGCTCAGATGGTATAGAATTCAATTCAAACATATGTTCATATTAATTTGAGGTTTCTTAGGCTTGGATAATGTAAATATGAAATTATAGAATGTTTCAAACATGAAAGTTTGTAAATTATCAAATTGGGTTGGTCTCAACTTGTATTTAAAATTTCATTTTATTGTATCGTCTGATTTATTCGTAAATTGATTGAAACAAGTTGTCACTGATTATTACCACACTATCAAGAATATATTTTATATATTTTCTTGAGGTAGTAGGCTGGGATTTATCTGCTAAAATATGATTCAATCCTCTTTAATCTTGGAATGTCGGTTTTGGCGTCTTTTTGCTTTCAACAATCCCCGAAGTTCCTCTTTCTTTAAATTCATCTTCTAGGCTTTGAAATTGCCTCTTTCTAAATCACATCCACTTTTGTTTTGTTTTTTATATGTGTATTTGTATGTGTTTTAGGCTAATAACACAAACAAATACTTTTAGGTAATAAGTAAATTTCTTATTTGAGGAAGTTAGGAGTTAATTATCAGTAACAATATTTTATTTTGAGAGACATATATTAATTTACATTCAATAAAGGATCAAATAACTTCTCTATTTTATTTTATATCTTACTAACTAATTTACATACTAATATCAATACATTTGTACAATGAGGTTTGTTATGGTTTAATTGAATTTTTGTAGTCCAATCACATCATTGTTCGTCCTTCGTGGACATGTCCCTTTTCTGAATTATTCAAGACGTGTGTCTTCTAGCCCACCATTTTTAAAAATCTAATATTGACACTTTATTTTGATTTATAATATATAATATAATTTGGATACGTTCTAGAGTATTTTTCGACAAGATCTTTTTATTTTATTTTAATCAGAAATTTTATGTTTAACATGTTGATAATGTTCATTTTACTTAATACGCCTTTGTTTTCCTGTAATGTATAAATTAATTATCAAGTTGGATTCTTGGCAGTTGTAAAAAGTAGGCCATTATTCCTCCATCTTTAAATTGAGATATTTGTTTATAATCGGCAAGTTATGTTTTGGTGACAATTTTATTTGATAGATTGGATGGTTTAAATTCATTTCGTTTGGATTTTAGCGGGAACTGAAGTCGGGAAACAGTTTTAATTTTGATTTATTACAGCATCAAGGCATCAAATTCAAGCATTAAAGATTGATTTGCATCCTGTTGAAAACAATGTTACCATACTCCAGAAGGGTGTCTTTCTGTTAGATTGATTCTGTAAACAAACCTTCTTTGTGTAAAAGGATTTTGTATCTTTTCTAGTCAGTGTATCAGCTGTAAACAAAGCATTTAATTGTACAAGCATCTTAATTAAAATATCTTAACATTGCTTGAAAAAATACAGTATTACATACCTTGCTTGCTCTATAAGGGTAGAATCCACCCTGGTTGTTACTGGCTATTGATCCTAACACTGAGCTGACATTGATTATAGCTGCTCTTGAAACACCTATTGGGGCACTACTGTTTGTGGTTGAAGCTTGTTTCAGTAATGGTAAAAATGACTGAAAATAACAATGAATATACTGTGAATCCTTTTAAGTACTGTATTGAGAAATTTTAAAAAAAATGTATATTCCTGAACTATCCTCATAGTTGAGACTTAATAGTAAGTTTTAATTATTGACAATTTATATTACCAGCCAGTTTTAAACATTTATTTAAAGCAATAAATATTAGAAGCAAAATGAAAAATACAAAATAATTTGATTTTATATGTCAACATAATCAATACTTTCATCAAGTGACTTTAGTATTGGTAAGATGCTGTTGATTCTGAGTAAAGTTTCATTTTGATGTTATAGTGTAGTCAGTTTTTAGTTTGTTTTTTTTATTTGTCCATAACCCTCCTCTTCCCCAGATTGTACAATCCCATTAGATACAGCTTGACTAACTATTTATTTTATTTTTGGACTCACAATAGTTTCTGAAGTGCAGTTATATAATTTTAGTAAAACTTTACTTGAATAATATATTACTAGGACTGTAATTTAATTTCACTCTTAACTCACACCTAACATTGATAGAGTATAAACAAAATATTATCCCTACTCTACGCATGCTTCTAATAAATTTATTCTACACACCATATTTGCCCTCAATATAAGACCCAATTAAATGTTCATAAACGATTTACATCCAAGTGATATTGATCTTTTTTTTTTTAAATATGCCACCTCCTAGTTATTGCTTGCTTTGAAAAGTACATTCCATCCAAAATGAAGTCAATTTCAAATAAAAAAAACCAAATTGCCTAAAACAAAAGAGATGTTTGGTATGTTCTTCCAAAAAAAAATGTCGAGAACAACAATAATATATTAACAATAGCTAGGAGAGCTTCGCTTATGCTTGATAAAACTCTTTTGATGAATACCATATAAAGAAAATGGAGTAAACATTATGGATGGTGGGTGGAGTAAACTATTTCAAGTCTTTTTTAAAACAAATTTCATACAATAAGTGATTTTTTAACAAACGTTAGAATTAGTTTGGAAAAACATGGACTACAACAATTTCTCCATTCAGACTACATTTGAGAAAAAAAAAAATTAATGGTGTCTTAAATATAAATCTAAATAGAAATAATAATAAATCAAATAAAATTTTTTTTTAAATACCACGTTAGTGGCTATGGATATATTTGGAATACTTGGAGAGAAAAACGTGGGGCGCAGGCAATCTATGATAGTAAAGGAGGAGTAAATAAATTAAATTACAGTGATCTCATTTCTGATTTACTGAAATTAGCTGTGAATTCATCCAGATTGTCTACTTGTATTATTTACTGGCTGCGCCCCACGTTTTTCTCTCCAAATATTCCAAATATATCCATAGCCACTAACAATGCTCCCTCAAAATTGTAGAAGGGTCATGAAAAATTATTTTATACTTTTTAGTCCGTTTTAAAAACGTGGTATGTTAAAAAAAATTTTATTTGATTTATTATTTTCTGTTTTTTAGTCTTATGTCCAAGTGAAAGATTGCAATAGGTTTTGTATATATTGATGAGACTCAATAACAAAAAACATCTCATTGGCCAACTTTTATTTGTTTAAACAAATGTAGAGACAAGAAACCAACTGAATATTGTATTGTCATCCAATTCTGACCTATGTTCAAAATTTCAGGTCTCTAGCTTATCGGGAAGTTAGTTTAAACTCAATTGCAAAATTCCACCCGTACAGACTGACAGACAGACATGGCGGAAACCAAACTAATAAAAATGTGGTAAAAAAGACAGAAAATTGTATGGTAATTTGAGGTAGAATATATTTTCTTTACGTAAAAGATATAAATTAAAAATTCATAATTAATTGTTTTGTATCCAAATCACAATTATTTGAAATAACAATGATCGACCTTATGTATATTCCGCTATGTGATTTCTTTCTTGGTGTTACAACTAATGCGTTTCAGAACATCTGTTCCATCTTCAGAGTTTTTTCACTCGCTTGAAATCGTTATTACATTAAAACATTTAAATTCAATTAACATCACGAACAAAACAATACATTTCACAGACACGCTGTATTATGGGTCTTCTGTGAACTCCATTGTTTTGTTTGTGATGTTTGTTGAATTTTAATGTTTTAATGTATTAACTATATCAAGCGACTGAAAAACTCTAAAGATGGAACAGATATTCTGAAACGCATTAGTAGTAACACCAAGAAAAAAGTCACATGGTAGAATATAAAGTAAATTTATTGATATTATAAATGTTTCCATTAAAATCTCAAAATTTATTTTTTCACCAAACAGAATTCTTTCTCTAAATTATAATTACATGTAAGCAATTTAATAATATTAGTAATTGAAAAACACAATATATAAGAAGGAAAGATTATGTAATCTTATATATTTTGAAGAATACCAAACTCACAAATATTCAATAAATAATATTATTATAATTATTATGGTTCTAAACTAACAAAGCACACAAATTTTTAAATCTTGTGACAACTTAAAATGTAGACCTTATAAGTTTAGTTCCATTAATACTGTGAAATCATTTAACCTTGACTAATAACTAACAGAGAAAGTTAGATCCATTGACTGTGACGATTGAATTCTATGAAATAGTATAATAATGCATAAAGGATGTTTAAGGTTTTGACGTGATAATAGGTTATCCTAATCTTCATTTACAAAATGCTTAATAGCTACAAATTAAATTTAAAAAAACTGGCAATTGAAACTAGAAGAATAGGTATGCCAGTATTATAAAGAAAAAATTTAATGCTTATTCCTGTATTCATAATAATGAAATTAATTTGGTTTATATAAAAATGCTCTTCTGAGGAAAAACAGTTTTTCAAACTCATGAAAGATTGAAAACTGCTTTCAATCTATTTTACAAATTTTGACTACTGACTAAAAGATTTATGTACCTACAGGAGCAAGTGAGTACGAGCAAAGCAATCGCTAGAAACCGCAGTTGAATCTTCATCTTTTTCATGTAGTTTTATGTTAATCCCTCTCTTTTATCATTTCTAACAGGTCTCTCTTTATAAATCGTTTTTCTCTTCCAACCCAGACGCTATTAGTAATTGAGGACAAGAAATCTATATTTTATGTTCTTTTCCTTCTTTTTTTTTATAAGGTGATGATGACTGATAGGTGTTTCTATTATAAATAGCAAATGGAAGAAAAGAAGATTTTATACCTATACGCTACAAAATTTAAATGAATACTCCAGCAAAGGGTTTTTTTTAAATACAAAAGGTTAATATTTTAGATTGAAAATTTTTGGATTTTCAGTACACAAAAAAATATTATTATTATTTTTTTCCAAAGTGTGGAAATGACGGATTTAGAACAATGTATTTAGTTAAACATAACCACCAATCCGGTGATCTTGTTTTTACTAATGTTAATAAACTAATGTTTTACTAATATAAAGGATCACTAAATAATTAGATGAGATTTTTAACAACCCAAATTAGAAGTCTGATATTTTAAAACTTAATAACAATTAATATTATGTGTTAATTTAAAAAAATCAAATTTGAAAAAAGGAAAAGTCCTACATATTATGTTTTTTAAAGAATTATTAACAGCTTCTGAACATTAAGATATTTAATTTTCTTAGTTTCTGTTTTACAAATTTCTATCCTATGATCTATTATACATTTTTGAAACTACCAAATATGAAAAATTGAATAGTGTTGAAGTTCCTTAGATTAATGTATTTTATTTGGCAAGTGTAATATATTAATACATATTTTTTAAAAGCTCACATTTAATTAAGTGAGAATGTGGTATTCTGTCAGTACAAATCTGTTATCTTTTGAGGATAATGTTGACTTACTCCCTTCATTACTTATCGTAATTAATAGTAGAAAGTCATGCACACACTGTACTTGGATTATTTTATTAAAATGGCTGGTAAAGGTAATAATAAAAACAAGCTTCAGCGTACAGTACCATCATAGTATTTATTATACTGCATTCAAACGAAACTATAGACAACATTACTAGTAACATCGGGTATATTATGTAATAACATTGTTGTAATAACTCATAGCAGTTCAAATATTAAATTTTATTTTAAGCTTGTACAATATTTCATCATTATTCAGTGGCTCCTTTGGGGTGCATTTTTGTACTGAGGTAATCTGTACTGTTCCACTATTTTTAATCCAAAAAATAATCAACTAATTCATACTCTCTCTTCATTCTTCTAAAACAAAATATTGTATTTAATTTTGTTTTTGTATTTAATAAAATTTTGTTGTAACTCGACAAATTATGTCTTAGCAGCTTTACCTACCTTAGTTAACATCAATGGAGCCACTGTGTTGATGGTTAGGTTTTCTATCATTTGTTCCAATTTCACTAGGTTAACACGAGTAAACTTTGTGGTTACCCCAGCATTATTGAAGAGTACATTCAAACCTTCATCTTTGACAACATCTGATACTTGGGCTGCCAATTTTTCATAACTAATGAAGTTTTTCAGATCTAGAAGAAAACAAAGAAAAATAATAGTTCAGTTATATTACCATTTACCTGCACAAAAATTACCAGCTAGCTGAATTTTAGTAGACACCTTTATTTTGTCATTTTAAATAACTTGCCAAAGTCCGTGTCAATTCTGTGTATACTTCTAAAGTTAATTGAAATCACATGTCTAAAAAATCTGTCTTTTTCATAAATAATTCAGTTTACATGGGTCTGATAACAAAACAAGTTATTATTAATGTTAAAGATTAGAAAAAATTCTACAAAAAAGGTATTCTGCTTTTTTTTTTTTTTGTGAGCAACCATTTTTATTTTTTTTAAATTGTACAAAGTTTAATCACAGCAACTTTTGAATATCAATGCATTCATTCTAATACCATTTTCAAGGTAGAGTGTATGGCATATTATTTTTAAATAGTGTCTCCTTCAAGCTTAATCTATAAGCAATATTTTATAATAGTTCTTTTGTCTAGAACAATATTGTCTTTCACAGCAGCTTTTAACTCGTTTAAAGTGAATTACAATCTTCAATGTTTTAATTGTAATAAAATATGTTTTCCATTGCTAACATTATAATTTTGTCGAACGAGCAACCTGCTTTATTTTATGAAAAATATGAAGCAGTCATTATCATAATAATTGGTCCCAACAGGAATTAAATCATTAACAAAAGAAATACTTTTTTTAATATCTTCTGCATAGTTGTTATCATGTTTATCCACTGTTGACAAAACCAGAGTCTGAGAAAAAAAAAATAGGTACATTTCATTAGTTAACAATATACTCTTCTTCAAAAAAAAAAAATACAGGGTTTAATAATATTGAAAGCAGACTCTCTCATTCATCTTCTACGTAGAGTGGTACACTGTGAGATACCAGCACTATTTTCATCTCGTCACCTTTTATATGCTACAGTGCAACTCTTCCAGGTTGCAACAACCTATATGAATGATAACTGAATTAACACTATTTAAATAACAATTATAATAATATTACTTTAATATTATAGGTTGTGTGATTTCGTTCTGCTATAAATGACATGTTTCGTATCTATGCTCCATTATTAAAAATGTTCTCTCTCACAGAAGTCGTCAAACACTAAGATGTGACAAATCACAAGACATTACACAAAGCTGCAAGTTTTTATACAGAAATAAGACATACGGTGTACTGTATACCATGTTAAGGCGAACTATCTACCTAGTGTTCCTACAAACAGCTGACTTCAACTAGAAGATGCCTTATAGTGAGTAGATATAGACCCAAAATGCTTGGTAGATAATTCCCAAGTATACAGAGACATATATGAGAAAACATTTTGAGTGGATTTACCTGTTTTTCAAGGTTATATTAGATGAACTTAAAAAAAAACTATTCCAACTTCCTCAATAAACACACTCATAGTATATGAAATTTTAAAATCTATACATTTTATAATGAATGACCTTAGTCAATGAATAGAAAGTGAGATATTAAAAAAACTGATTTTTTTTAACCTTTGATTCCAAATAACTTTTGAAGCTACAACAGTATTGTTGAGAACTTTTGAAATGTTATTTAAGACATATTGTGGTGTAAATAAAAATTTAACCAGTTGCCAATTTATTTGCAGAGCATCCCTTTTTGTCCAACTACACTACCATTACAGTGGTTCAAAACATGCAACAGATTACCATAAACTGTCACTCATTCATCATGTAATATCTCTCTCTCTCTCTCTCTCTCTCTCTCTCTCTCTCTCTCTCTCTCTCTCTCTCTCTCTCTCTTCTCTCTCAATTCTTTTCAATTCATTTGGTTTGTTGTTAGTCTAGTAGTAAGTCTGCTATTGCAATTACCTCCAATATCAGTTATTTGATTTCTGCAAGCAGAAGAACAAAATGCTGCTGATATTTATCAGCACTGTTGTCGAATTTATGGCAATAATATTATGAATGATAGTGCTAACAAAGATTGGTGCAAGAAATTCAGGGATGGTCGTACAAATGTACATGATGAAAGAGGAAAAGGACGTCATTCACTTGTGAGTGATGAATTGGTTCAAAAAGTTGAATCAACTGTACTAAAAAGCATAGTTTTACATTTTCTCAATTTTCACTGGATTTCCCTCACTTCTAAAACCAGTCTATATGGAATTGATACTGTCAAATAATTTTAGTAAATAATGTGTAAATGTATGCCTATTACAGTTAACTGATCATCACAAAATCAAGAAAATGGTTGCAGCTTTGACTTTTCATGCTCTCTATAATGAAAGTGGAGAGATTACCTGGACAGAATTGTGATTGGGTATGAGACACGGTTTAAGTTTGTACCAAATAAACCAAGAAAATTCAAACAAACACTATCTAACCAGAAAATGTTGGTTACAATGTTTTGGGATCAGTGAATTGCAATAATAAGTATTCTACGTAAGACAAATTAATTAATTTTCTTATATGCATTTATTATTTTATTTACAATTTCTTATCTTCAGATAAGAACTGCTTAACCGTTACTTTCATTGTTAGAATTAAAACTGATAATATTAATGTTAAACTAATATTATATTTTGTATATATTAAAGTATTTCCTACTAAAGAAATATAATTAAAATAAAACACTTACCTATGTAAAAAAAATAGGCTGTAAAATTTTAAGTGATTGAGTGTAATGTTGGATTCCCTTTTAAGAGAATTGATAATGATGGTTTGTCTTTTCAATAACAATACAAAAATTTTTGGTCAAAACTAAAAATCTTTTACTTGTATGTCAGATATATCTCAAATTTATTTAATATGTAAAAATAAATATCTCAGAATCCCAGTATCTTCATTTAGATAATTAAAACTTATAGCTTTGCTAGATTATTTTATTTTTTTTCACAAATGTTTATACATTTCAATCTCATAATTAACATGATGTAAATTGTAAATAACATTTCACATGTAACCATTTTTTAAATAACATTATGAAAGAGAGAAAGTCTAATGATGGTTGATCCATAGAACACTGAAATGTTGTAATACAAGTATAAAGAAAGAAAATATACTAATTGTTAACAGAAATAAATCAAAATATCATTATTTACTAGTTTAGAATTCAACAATCCAGATGAATTGCAAACTATTTCCTGTTAATAAATAATAATAATAATGTTCATAAAAGTTATGTTTATGGACAGTCGCTTTATTTGAAGGTATTGTAGTGTTGTTATATGCAAACTTACTTGGTTTTGACTGTGCTAACTATTACTTAACCTAAATAATTCATTATTTCTTATACAATTTTGATATCTTTTATGATAGCTCCAGCCATACTATTAGTTGGAAAAATTACAAAAAATGACTTAAAGTATATTTCAGTTGTATTTAATTCCCCTAAGAGATTCTCGTAATTATAATATCCAATCAACTGTGGACATAGATTTCTTCTGGGCTCATTTTAATTTATGTAGGAAAGTAGTTTTTGGATAAATCTCTCCTTTCAAATACCTTCCCTTTCATATTTTGAAATATGAGTAGTCCAATGATCATCAGTCGTGTTGTGGTATTGAGCTAGTTTATAAATCAAGTACCTAACACCAGAGAATATATCCATATGCAACCAAATTTGTATTATTGATATACATTAGTTTTGAAAACACATTTCACCATTTGTGTACATAAAATTTAAAATGTGAAAAAAACCAACATAGCCTAGTTAACCTAAGGCCATGATGGAAACTAAATCTAAAACCGCTCAGGCACACTCGAAATAACTATGTTAGATTATTAACACATGTCTAAATAAACTATATCAATAATATGAACAAATCATCATTATAAACAATTTTTAAAACTAGATCATCAAATTTGTGTATTTTGTTTTGATTTTACATATATTTTATGTGTCTTTAAAAATTATTTATTGTTGTTAGTTAAAATTATATCAACAAATTAGATAAAAGATTTAATTAATTTTGAATAAAATTATAATGTAATTAATTTTAATTCAGTTTGGTGTGTACAATCTGAAAATGAATAGCTAGATACAGTTTATATTCAACCTGTTATTATAGAACCATTACTTTATATTTTACAGTGTGTCAGAAAAAAATCCTTAGTACACTATACATTTTTGGTTCTACACATCAAAAGGAATAACAATTGTTCAGTAAAATATATTTTAATTCCCCTTCCTTTAACCGCTATCTGCCTTTTGTTTTTTTACAAAAACACCTTAACTTTGGAATATTTGGTATATGCACTTCAAATGTAAAGTTACACAAGTTTACTAAAATTAAAAGCTTTATTTTGCATATTTTCAAAATGGCGGACGTTAAAATTTTTTAAAGTTAATTATTTCTAAAGGCGTTATATTTACAAAGAATTTATAAAACAGAAAATATTTTTCTCTTTAACGACAAACAAAACAGTTTTAAACAAAATTTTCTGTATGTCAAAAAATAACCAAGTAATTCATAAAAAATTGAAAATATTATTTCACTATACCCCAATTGTGTGAACCGATATAATAAAATTTGTTATAATATGGGCTCATTTAGGACTTTTTTTTTTTTCATTTGATTGATAACTCAAATTTTAGGGATAGCTACCATAAGAAAAATACACATAATTTTGATTTGCCAAAAGAAACTCTAATGACTTTTCTCAAAAATGCCTCTAACCAATGAACCTCTAAGGATCCAAAAGTATTGGTCCCCACCTCTCCAAAATGGTACTTCATGAGTTATTGGTAAAAAGCCAAAAATATCCTGAATTTTAATCAAAAGACGCTTTTTAACACAAAAGAACTGGTTTAAACTATATTAGATATCTAAGAATTTTGTCAATGAAAGTGTCCATGGTTTCATTTACACTTTTGATTGACAACTACCGAAATAGCATTTTTAGTGATAATTAGTTTTGGTTTCTTTTCATTTGAGGGTAGGTGAATGGAATAGTTTGTAGTATACATTTTTACACCTTTTATTTTTTGATTATTTAGTGTTATCATATATTTCATACTGAACCTTCAGGCAAACAGTGATGAAAATGTTTTACATATTATCTTCTTTTTAAAAAAATACTAACCTTAGTGTATTTTAGATTAGATATTTATTTTTTACAAATATAATACCGGTATATATTTTTGTATATAACAGTTTGTTTAATAATTAACAAAAAATCGTATACCTACTTACCAAACTGAAGTATTTTAATATTAGAGTGTTTTCTAGCAATGTCTTGTAGTTTCTGAAATAAAACAAAAGTATTAATAATGTCAAAACAACTAAAATATTTGAAATGTTTATTTTCTATTTATTACAATCTCAAAGAATAAACTATTTGTAGTTGTATATATTATAAAATATAAAATGTATAGTTAAGTTGTATTATTTGAAAATCTAACAACAACAAAAAATGTAAGTCTTTTAAGTCTGTGGTAGAAATGTAATGCTTGATAACTTTAAAAATATGGAGGGGGATTGATTGTGAAATGACGTCATTAATGTAAGGAATAAAGCTATTAAGGTTTCAAGGAACAGAACAACAGAAGGCAAGTGTAATACAGCATAGTCCAAAGAAGTTAACTTTATTTCATAACCAATAATTATTGACGGAATTCTGTCAATTTCAATTCACGGAATTTTCACTGACAAATTGTAACACTGTGACTGTACTGAATATTTTCTAACTAGTTGAGGGCAAGACATGGTGTAATTACTGAATTTAATCTGTGATTCTTCTTATACTGCTGAATTGTGTGTGTGCATCAGGTCCTTAAAAGGATTTAAGTTTAAATTAAGCACGATAATTAGAGTTTGATTTTGTTTTTAATAAATTACTAATTAAAATGGCACCTACAACTTCAGGCAAGTTTAAAATACCTGATATATTTAAAGTAATTTTAATTTTAGATAGATTTTTTAGGTTAATTAAGTTTCTAAGTTTATGCTACTACACAAAAATGTTAACTTATTTCCTTACCGTTGCTTCTTCAGGATTACGACATGTAGCAAATATATTTTTAGGTGATTTATTGTATTCTGCTAAATATTTAACCATTCCTAAACCAATTCCTCGGTTACAACCTGTTATTAAAATAGATTTCATAATATATAAGATTATAGGTTTACTTATGATGTAACAATGAAACTGTACTTTTAGGTTACCCCAGGAACTTGTCAGTCGTAATGAATGACTATTGACTCCACAAGACATTTACGTAATAATTCCCGAATCCGAGCAAGAGTAAGAGGACATACCTTCTTTTTGTTTCTGTGTTGGGAATATATGTTTTAAACGTAATATTCTAAATGTGATATAATTAGGAGTGAATAATTTGAATTAATCATAATAATTTGCAATCATAACGTGTTTTTAAGATGTAAGTAAAAATTGAGGTTATAATAAAAGATTGCTTCTTAATTTACTCTTTATTCTATAAAAAATAAATACTTTTTTATAAGGTATGGCTCTAAATGTGCTTCGTCGGACGTTTGTGGTTACCTTTAGTCCTGCATCATCATTTAATAAACCTAGGTTTTTTTCTGTGACAACACTATCTCAGGATAAAATTAAAAGTGAGTAGAACTTTTATCACATTTAGGCTAGTCTATTTTTGATTATTGTCAATTGCACAATTTGAAATTAAATTTCAATAAACTTATTTTAAATACTTTTAGGCCTAGCCTATTGTAGGAATTATTTAGAGCCACACAAATATTTGAAATTTGAAATATACCCATATCCATTTAAATGATATCAAAATTCACAGAGCTGTGTTATCCTTTAAATTCATATTCCATGATTTTTTAATCTATACGAATAAGTATGTGTAAGATATGTGTTGCGAAGTGTTGTGTAATAATTTATTTTAATCTTTTAACGACCTCAGCAGAGCGATATTCTGAAGATAGAGCGAGTTCTGAAACGCGTAATATGATTATAAAGTAAGTAACTACTTTATTATTAAAAAAGTCACATAGACGGACATTATTATTATTATTTTATTATATAAAAAAGAGTGACTTGGATACAAACACAATGAGTTTTAAATTACTGTATATACGAATAAGACCTGTCCTATATATAAAATAAATGTGTTCTAGCCTATATTTGACGAATCAGTAAAAACCTAGCCTAGTTTCATTTGTTTGACCAATAGTAGAAACCATTAAAACAATTTTCTTTGGGATTTTTAAAATTTGTTGCAAGTTAGTACAACATTAACTTTAAGAGAACCTATCTATTTTCATACAATTTTTTATGTATTAGTACAATACATGCGATAAATGCCTTGATGGGTAATTATTTACTGTAGTACCACAATTTAGATTTTTCGCCCATTATTTTTTTACTACATAGGGCCTACCTGTCTTCATAAAAATAATAACATTTTTTGGTGAGCATCAAAGTTTTTCACTGAAAAAAAAAACAACATTATTTCAACTTTTCTAGGTTAAGGTTCATTAAGTGAATTACCCATTAAAATAGGTTTGTACACGAATTTTTTTTACCGTACAAGGTCAAGTAATTAATATTTATTGTATATTGTCATCGGAATTTATTATTAATGGTCAATTATATATAGCCACTTTACCTGATCTACACATAAATAAACCTACGGACTTTATAATTATAACATCAACTGAAATTTTGAAGAAACAAAAGGAGAAATTGTGCCAACAGCACATGGTGTTCCCAAGCGGTCATCCATCCAAGTATTAACCATGCCCAATGGTGCTTGACTTCGGTGATCTGATATAGCTCTGGCCAGATGGTTCTGAATTTTTCTTTTTAAAATATTATGATGAACATAAAAGTCTTTAATTTCTAAATCATTGAAATTACACACATCATGTTTACTGTTCAGTGATTTTAAATAACAACACTAATCCAACGATATCAACATTGCAAATTAGTTAAAACTTCGTGTTTGGTGTGTGTAGTTAACCTACACATAAGTCATTGAAATAGTATGTCAAATTCGAATTGGAAACTTTGATGCTCACCAAAAAATGTTATTATTCTTATGAAAACTGGTATGTAGTACAATAAATGTAAATACACTATTTAAAAATATATCTAAAATGGGGCGCTACAGTAAATAATAACCAACTTGATGTATATAATAAGCTTCTTATAAATAAATAGGGTACTTATATATTTTACGGACCAGTGAAATAGATTATGTTAGACCAAGTTATTATAGTTAAAATAGCTAATTTTACATATTATTGTTGTTCATATTTGTTAACGAGTGCACTTGGTAGAGTGTATTGGGGTATAATGTTGCTGTAGGTATAATGTCATCATGAGGTATATTTTGGAAAGTAATATCTGTTTTGGAAGTATAACAAAGGCGTGAAGAAATTAGAATTGGTACTTGTTTTGAAAATAGTAAAATTTCCTTTATTATGACGGTAAATTTTCATCGGTGAAAGCAGAGGGCAGCGATAATTTCGAGATGCTACTGGCTGACATCACAAAATTCATGCAACTGTCAAAACCATCATCCTCTTTGTAATTTTTGATAAATAAAATGTTGAACTTTGAAGTTGGTCTAACCTTTATACTAAAATGGTGCTTATCAATTAAATTGGC
This sequence comes from Aphrophora alni, assembly GCA_963513935.1. Lineage (NCBI taxonomy): Eukaryota > Metazoa > Arthropoda > Insecta > Hemiptera > Aphrophoridae > Aphrophora > Aphrophora alni. Next base: position 22,261,087 of record OY740772.1, on the reverse strand, counting down.
TATTTAACTATAATAACCTGGGCTAACCTTATCAATTTCACTGGTCCGTATAGCCTAATTGGTAAGTACCCAAAATAGCAATAATTTTTAAAGTAATAATGTTACTAAAACAACTTAGGCCTATAATTAAATATTTAATAATAACAATAAATAAATAAGGAATATATGAACCAATCCAGAAAACATAAGATACATTAACAAGTAGGCAAAACCCTTTAAAAAATTGCTGCTCAGGACCCAAACATTCTACTTCGAAACTTTATATTCCAACACCCCCACTTGTCAGACACATTTGTCTATCTATTGTATTCATCGATGAGTCATAGTTTTCTAATCAAAATCCGAACCCCTTGTTTCTGTGCTGTTTGATTGAATGAATTAGAATAGTCAGTTAATGATTTACGAAAATGGGATATTAATGTTGAACTTAAACGGTGACTTAACTGACGGAGAAATCTTTGCATAGGTCACTTGAGAGCAAGAGCCAGAAAATTGTGTCCCAATTCAAGAGATATCTAGAAATTGTACTGTCAGTGTGATGAGGCTAGGTCGGCTGCTAACACTCTGCTGAGGTGGGGTGATATGAGAGGTGTTGATCTACACATATAGGCCTACTTGTTAAGGAAATAGGTTCTGAATCCAGTAATTTAAACAGAGACTATATTATAAAGCTTAAATAATTTTTTTTTTCAGTCTAAACCAAATTAAGACAGCCTCAGAACAAAATAAGACTATTTTTGAATGTTTTCCATCCTAACTAGTTGAAATAAATTTGAGTAGGAAGATTATAAATAAGCTTATAGGTTTATAAAATGTAATACCCTATAGATATTTCTTATACAGTAGGCCTATATAATAACTCCCACAATAGCCTACAATCTTGATATTTTTTTTTTCTTCATAATTTGTGATTACAAGTTATACTCAGATATTTAGTATGTTGGTTAGTTGATAATAAGTTATGTTACCTTGATTTTATTTTCATATTAGGCCTAAATCAATTATTTTATATTTTAAACATATAATATTCACCTCATTAAAAACTAAAATTCTCCTGAAATTCCATCAAGGAAAAGGAGCATTGCAATTTATCTCTCCTATTACAAGCTAGATTAGTTTTTGTATTATAGGTTAGGTTAGGTATATTTTGTTGAATCACAAAAAATCTTTACAACCTATGGCTCTGATTGTTCAGATTAATTACTTCATAGCTTGTACACTGTGTGATTAGTCAGCATATTGTCAGCCCATTATCTCACCAATAATGGTAACATTTTAAAAATCTACTTTTTGTGGGATTAAAACATTCTAGCCTATAACATTTTAATTATAGATCTATACATTTCAGTATTATAATAATACATCTATTTTTCCTTTAAAATTGGCAAACATTTATTTTTTATACTTTTTGATTAGATTTCACATTTGTTATTTTGTACTTTAACAAAAAATTTGCAATTGGTAGCCACCTTCCTGTAGGCCTACTGTAAAACATGACCAGGAACCATGAAATGTCCTGTTTGAAACACTTCTTCCAGCATTTTAAGTTTCTTGTTATTTGTTTCAGGCCAATATGACTATGACCTAGTTGTTATAGGAGGTGGATCTGGTGGACTTGCTTGTGCCAAAGAGGCTGTAAGTTATGGCAAGAAAGTTGCAGTTCTAGATTTTGTCACACCTTCGCCTAGAGGTACAACATGGGGTCTAGGAGGCACTTGCGTCAATGTAGGCTGTATCCCAAAAAAATTAATGCATCAAGCTTCTCTTTTAGGTGAAGCGATTCATGTAAGTTTGAGGATTTAAATATGTTACCATTCTAATTTTTATTTCTAGGTTAGTAGCAAAATTATATTTTACTTAAAAATACAGCGTTTGTTTACCCATTTAGAATTATGATGCCTGTTGGAGATTATTTGTTAAAACTGTAATTTTCCAATCGTGGGATTAAATATAAATATATCCAAAATTCATTTAGTATCTCAATTTGGTACATGAACGAGGAGACATGTTTGTACCAAAAATTTAAAATGTGGGAAGTTAAGTGTTGTATTTATTAGTTTTCGTAAATGTGGTGTGTGTATGTTTTATTTATCATAAACAGTTGACATGCATTAAATCAATGCAAGTATAAAAATAAATGATATTTGATAATGCCAGAATAAGAGGTGAAACGACGTAATCAAAGGAGTGAACAAAGAAGGGCTGTGAGCAAAAAAAAAAAAACATAGGTAGCCTAAATAAGTTGTTTAACATAACGAGTCCAGCAGGGCAATTATTGATAAGTAAATAATAGTTGAATTGTATTAATAAAAATATATCTTCCCTGACCTAGCTTGTTTTTGATGAAAAAGACAAGTCAAGTAAGATTAAATTATTTTATATTTATTTCATAATATTCCTATACTATAAATAAAATTATTGCCAAAAGTTGTATTACGCATACACAATTAGACTGATCGATAATCGATACTCACTTAATTTTGTAATATCTAGTAGCTGGTCATCCATAATGACCTCAGTAATAATAATTCCCTAGACTTTATATTCCCTATTTTTATAAGAAATTGGTACTTTTAAATTTCAATTTTTACAGTGAAAAAGTAAATTAATGTAAAAATATTATTTCTTCTTTTCAAAGTAAGGTTTATACTAAATTAATTTAGCAAAAAATTTAATCTAATCTTTAGATCGATGTACTAAACTTCTACTGATTATTTATTCATGATACATTCTCAGTTAATAATGTAATTACTTAAATGTAATGAGGTAATGGGAAGTAAAAATTAATATTAAAACCTCTAAAATAAATTTAATTTCAGTTGATCGACACATAAGTTTTGTGTAGACTTTTCTGTTGTTGTTAAGACTGCCAAGAGTATATTATGTGTGGTGAAGAATTATCGTAATGAATGTTGGAAGAAACAAAATGAACTGTATAACAATTATAATTATTCATTATTGGTATTTTCTCAATATACTTACAATCCTTAATTTTCTTCTACCGATGAATTGTAGGCATCTACTGTCTTTGTAGGTAGTCCTTGTTATAAGTGGTAGATGCATTCTGGCAAAGTGCAGCGTAAAGCAAAACCGCTTATAATGGGGACTATTTATAACCAAGTGTGATGGCACCAAATAGAACGTCAATATACTGTACTACAGCTTAGTATTGATATTGATCCAAGTAGGTTTACATTGATAAGGATTATAGTAATTATAAGAAACGGTTTTGTTTAACTTTGGCAAACCTCGGATCAAATACAAACACCTTTCAAGGACATACTTCATTTTTTAAACGCGAAATCTCGTAAAGCAGGACCTCGTATAACTGGGACTGCCTGTATATAGTTGATGGCTAATGATTAAAAATCATAATCAAATATGTTATAAAAATTGTACTATGATGAACTTTTCATTAGTTATGGCATTTTCTAAAGGTAGCTTATTACTAAGTAGACCTACTAAGATGATATAATTCTTTTAATTTATGATAGACAAAAAGATCCTATCCTTTTTAACTTGTGTATGTTTTGAGATATTTGGGGGTCGATTCGAAGACCTTGTCAATGGTTGAAGGAGTGGCGAGCTTCTTAAATCTAATGATTCTGTAATATATTAATCTTATTATTTCAAATAAATTTAGCTTTTAACATCTCTATTAGAATTGAAATCTGAAACATTATTTAAAGGATTTGAGATACTAGGCTGTTTCAGTGAAACCTATGTTGATACGTCTCAACAAATAAAATATTTGGGGAAAAGTAAAAAACAATTGATTTTATGGTGGTTATAATGAAATTCCATCATATAGTCTATTAAGTATTGTCAGTCTAAAGTAATCTACATCTATCTATTTCAGGCGAATACTGGACAAATTTCTTCTGTGTGCCTTTCATATCTAGAAAACTTTGTGGTTCCTTAGTAGATTTAAGTGTTCTAACATTATCCTTTGATATATATTTAAGCTCTTTTATCATTTCATATTTATGCTAATGTTGCTTTCAAATGACTAATGGTGTTATTTAATATAGTAACATTTGTTTTATGTAAATTGTCTAATTAACATATGCCCAGAAAAAAAAAGAAAAAGAAAAAAAAAGGTATGAAGGAAGTATTTTATATGCATAATAAGTAAATGATGGTCGTGAGAGAATGGACAAAAAATAAGGTTTCAAATAAGTACACATGCAGACTGTAGCTTTGCAGATCATACAAAATATAAACAACTGTACAATATTTAAAACCTCCGTCAGATTATTTATAGTCTATTTTAAATAAGACCTAGTATAGTATTTTCAAAAATACCCACATTATAAATTCTTTGAAAATAAATTGTATGATATATTACTGATAAACTGTACCGGAAGGAAAACATTCAGGTAGCCTATCATTAATAAATAACATTATCAGCTGTCTGTGTACTGAATAATTTTATCACCATCACAACGACAGCTGGAAGGAAATTAGTCTTTTTAATTATCAATTTTAATTTGACCTTGGTAGGCTATATTAGATTAAAAGTAGTCTATGATATGGTAGTCTATGTTAATTAAATAAAAGTAGACAGAATATGCACTCCTCATAATTAAAATGTATGTTTCTGTAACTTACTAGATCTAACAGCCACTTTTTTTTTAATTTTAACTAAATTAATATAAAATTATATGTTTAAAAGGAAGAAAAACAAGACTTGTGGCTAAAAAAAATAAATCGATAATTTCGTTAAAATTTGTTGAATTTTTTAGTTTATAAGATTGAAAATGTTTCATCTCATGTAAAATTAGAAACTTCTGTTTTAAAATGATGCTCAAACTTACCCATTAAATTTGGAGCTCCTTACAATTGATCTGAAAAAACTTGAATATACTTCATTGATAATATATCGGATGATAAGATACATTATCAATGTCATATGTTGATTTTAAGATAACGTCTTCCTCATCATTTTTCTAGGTTCTATTTACGCCATTTTCTTCAGGATCACTTTCAGCTTCTAGCTCAGTATCTGTGATCACTTTCAGATAAATGGTCCTCTTCTCCATCACTCGAATCATTCCAAGCTAAATCATCGTCACTTATCAAATAGATTTCTTAAAACCTATTTTGTTCTTCTGTATATTGGTCCATTTTAAAGGATATTCCATATTCGATAAGTAAATTCCACAAATTAAAGAACAGAATAAATTATAATTAAAAGAAGAATATTTTACTAAATAAAACAAACAAAACAACACAAATTTTTGTAACGAGAGCACACACATGGGGTGGAATAAACACCAGACAGTAAACAATAACAACTAACGAGCTCGGTAAACAAACGACAACTGTTCTACCTTAACTAGGTAAGAGAGAGAGGATTCTCACAGAAAGGTACCATGAGTTTCTGGTTTGTAGGAATTAAATTTCATGTTTTTCTAATAAAAAAAATAGCTAGATGGATTACTCCCTGGCGCGTGTAATTGAGGGTTAATGAAATACTATAAAATAAAAAAGAGTATAAAGACTACAGAGAAGACATGTTTAAATATTCAAATTTTGATCAGTTATTGATTCTATCAACCTTTCATTCATTATAAAATAAAAGTATAAATTTGTAATCCCTGTTTTAAAAACTATAGTAACATTACAAAGATTAAGTTTACAAGATTACAAGTTTAAAATGGATTGTCCCATGTCAAAAAAAAAAAAAAAAATCCTCTCAGATTTCTGATCAATTAAAAACATACAATCTTGTTAAGCACTGTGGTGAAATTCACAATAATGATTCGAATTTACCCCTAACCACAATTTTAAAGTTTCTAGTGATTGTGGTTAGGGGTAAATTCGAATCATTATAATTAAAAACATGTTTATTCTAGAACATAAGGTACAGAAACTCATCACTGTCAAAGATTGACAACGACTATTTTATTTCCACCATCAGTCAGCTGTCATTTTTAGGCTTATCTATTTTTAAAATTATGTTGGTTATATTTAGAATGTAATATGAATGAATACACAATCAGAGATTATTTATTTATTAAACCTTCATTTAATAAAACATACTTTTATTTTTGTAATTGAAGTGCCCATGGCTAGATAGTGTTATCTTGTGGTTAATGTGGTATCTTACTCGTCATTAGCTTTTCCTTTCTTAAATCTAATTTTATCAAAATCATTTAAGAATATTTAATAACAGATAACCTTGATCTCTTTTAAGTAATACAACTCTACTATGAAGAAATAAAGTAAACATGATGTTATTAAAATCAACGAGGCTATACAAAGTGGTTCATAATTTGACGATAATATTACTGGAGCTGATTTTAGATGTAAAAATAAGAAAGAAAAAAAGTTTAAACATAAGTCTGAAAACCACTCGTATTCCGTTTGTTGGCCATTTGGTCTTAAAAATATCTTTGAAAGTAAATAAGATATTGAGTGAATATTTGGTATACATACAGTATATTAATGTAACATTTACTAATTTACAGAATACCAGATTTTATTTTGTACATTTTCAAAATGGTGAAAGTTTAATATTATTCAATATCTCAAAAACCAATAACATCACAAAATATTGACAAGACACATATATTTTTTCTTCTTTTAACAAAAAAAAAAAAACAAAAATTTTTTTCTCTCTGTAGGTTAAAAGGATAAACAAAGTTACTGACAAAAAATTTAAAAAGTAATTTCTTGGCAAACATTCTACAACACCTTAGATTAGACTGAAACAATATATCATGGAATTATGATTATTGTTAATAATAATATTATAATCCATTGTCAGAAATGTAGTAAAAATTAAAGTGTTTCCCTTTACAGATTCAAAATGGCGATTCAGTTATCCTTTAAGCTACAGAAAAAATAAATAAAGCATTTTATTTTTCGTTAAAAGAGGAAAATATTTTGTCTTTTGTAAATACTTATTAATGATAATGGTTTTTGAGTCTGTGTACTGGTAAAAGTACATATATAAATCATGTATATACCAAATCTTCACTTATAGATCTTATCTTTTTTCAAAGATGTAATGTGTTTTTGTAAAAACACAAAATGGCCAACAAACGGTACAGTGTCTCTGTACCTATATTTATGTAAATTTTGTTGTCATTTTAAGCTCTAGAATCAGCTTCCGAAATATTGTTGTGCAATTTTGAATCTTCCTCTATATAGCTTATTACATAAGGCTTTCCCCCTTCTTTATTAATAAAACTCATGATAAATGTGACTATATTCTTGCCAACAGGATTATATAATATATCAAATAGCATTTTACTATTCACATTTGTTAACAAACGCAGTTATACCACTTGAAAATGGTTAAAAAACCATTGTATACTCTAGGATTTTAAATATTGATTTTTTTTTTGTATCATAAGTTTTCTTCATTTACCATCATATTTTTAAATACCAAGTTTCTTCAAAACAAGATAACAGTTTTGTTTTAGCAAAACTGAAACTGAGATAAATCCTTAGCTTCTGGTTGGTAGAGAGGTTACTAGGCTACTCTTGTCTGGCAGATGAAAGGTTAATTTCTTGCTAAGACAAAGAATTTTCCTTTCATCAATATATTCATTTTAATTTTATTTTGCAGTTGAGAGAGACTACTTGAAGCCTCTAGACACTTTTAAAAAAAATCATATAAGACCTAATTCTAATTTTGTTTTGTTTAGGCCGCTTTGGGACTATGCGGAACAGTTCCGTATGTCTAGGCCAATGGGTTAATGCCATATACACTCTTTACATATATCCATCTTATTTCTGCGTAATTAATTTATATATATTCCCAATTCTTTCATTTAAATTTGTATTTGTAATCATTAATAATAAATCTTTTTACATGGTTTTATTTTTCAACTGTCCATAATAAATTCTTACATATTTAATATATAATGCACTGCCTTGGTAGCCATAGATCGCAGTTGTAATATCGTCTGATGTTTGGTCTGCCGTAGGCTTTAGTTAACCTCACTTTATATGAAACATTTGATAATACTCATTTGGATTTTATTTACGACTGTTTTATGCCATTATTATATAAATTATTTGTACTTATCAACTAGCACATATATCATAATAACTATTTATAAATCACATTACATTTTGCTGTTGTCATTTCATTTATACATCAAATTTTCTCTAGCCTATTTCATCATTCATAAAGTGTATATTTACGCAAGTTGATATTTATTATTATTATTTAAACATAATTTTATTTTATTTAGCCTTATCACTTTTATTATTATTGATTTTGTAACTATCTATCTTTCGTTATTTAATTCTATATAATGTCAACTGACTTATTTCTGTATCTAACCTCAAAAGTAAGTTATAATAATTAAACTCCTATAATACAACATTAATTTTACTTTAGCTGCCAAAATATATATAATAACATTAGTATAGTTCTTTTAATACAAGTTTTATTACTTTTATTAACATTTGAATTGTATTAATAATTTTCTAAGTGGTTAGACCTAAAATTCGATCTGATAATTGTTTATATTATCCCTATTAATTGATAACTATCCTTTAAATTTATTATTTTATTTTAGAATTTTGTTACGTATCCTAGTTTGTAATACTACCTTAAAAAATATATTATATAATTTCATTACTTTTGTTTTTTATCTTTTAATTGCCTATATTGAAGAAAACCATTTTTTTATAAATATTTTATTTCCAGTTTTATAAAAATGAACCATTTAAAACATATAGGGTATCAAAGTTGTTAAAAAGTATGCATTTTTCACTGTAGGCAAATTCAAAATTGGGGTTTCAAATAAATATTTTATTTGGTTATTATTATTTAACTTGAACTTATTTTCTAATTCATGTTTAATTATATATGTCACCAATGATACCTCTATAAAGTCTTACTTTAGACTTCATTCATCCAAGTTCAATTGGAAGCCATACTACAACATTGACATCATAAATTAGATTCTGTTTATTTCATTGTTACCATGGCTACAGGCATAATAACAACTCTGCATTAATGATACATTGATTTTGTCACAAAACAGTTTTGTAGAGACAAAGACAAAACTAGATCAATTTGTTTTATACATTTAAATTTTTTGACATTTATATTGAAAATGAAAAACAGTATTGTCCCCCCCCCTTCCATTTGAGTGTTTTCACTACCAATTGTTTATTATTTTTATTTGTCCAGAACACACCAATTTTTTTTTGTTTATCCTCCCAACAACCAAGCAGATTCTAATAAAATTGTACATGATTGTGTGTGTGAAAGAGAGCTTGATTTATTTTGTTAATTAACTATCTAGGCATAACACTTATTTTGAAATATTAGTTTTAAATTTACCCTAGCTTCTTATTTTTTATCAACAAATTTTAGTAATCTCGTTAATCATTGAATCAATATTGAATTAGACATTAACATATATTTGTACTTCTTGTTAAAAATAAATGTATCCTTTTTTATGTAATGATTTTTACAAATTTATTTAACTGGAAAACATGTTTCTTTATCTCTTTTATCATTAATAACTTTTTACTGTAGTTCTCCACAGTCTACAAATACACACATCGAGAAAATCGAAAACGCCAAACAAAACAGCACATATAATCAAGTTTCTTATAATGATTTAGGCTTAAAAACTCGATTTCAAGACGAAGTTAATTTTAAAATGAATAATAAGTTACCAAACCACTTCTAAGTAAAAATGATGTGAGAGAATGGTTCTAGTAGTGGCTAAACAATTGTGTTTATGAAAAAAAACAATTTTCTATCCGAAATTATCATGAAGTGTAGGAATTTCCAAAAAAATTTTGAAGTTTGGCGTCATATTTGACAATGGGGGACAAATTTTGAATATTGAATGCATCCCAAAAAGTCATGTAAAAGTAAAAATCCCCATTAGAAGTAAGCTATCAGATAAAAAGTTAGCTATTGGTTCACTTTAAGTGAGACACCCTGTATTTATAAAAGTTCCCTGCTGTTTAATTACCCAGTTTGTTATAGCTTTTATAATTCATATACCTCCCCCCCCATAGAATATACAATTAATTTAACCCCATCCCAACTATTTTGAAGACAAATTTGCAAACAAGAAAAATATGCTATAATTATTGAGCTACTTGGTTTTATTTTTATATCAATGATTGAAAAGATTTTTACAAACATAATGTTGAGTAACTAACAGTAAAATACAGCCTTCTTTTACTATTGATTATTTAAGTTTTAATGTGTGTTAATGAATTTTGCTCAACAAGATACTAGAATGAAAAATTTACCGTAGGTTAACCCGAAAGCGCCGTTGGGTTGTATTTTCTGATGGTAATTTTATTGTGAATGTATTGAGTAAGAAGTAAAATATTTGATGCTAATGATAATGATTGTAAAGAAATAAAGAAAATGGTTTCATTATTAGTTAATTGATGCAGGGTCAGATTATTTCTAATTGTTTATTCATATAGGCATTATTTTTATATAGAAATACAATACAAAAAACATCGAGACTTTATTTTATGGTTTTAGTTTGAACAATTTAAATTACATGTATTAATCTTCCAGACCTGAGTTCTTTCTAACATAGCTTTAAGTTTATATTTTCACTTCTATTTTTTAAGTTATAGTGTAAATAACTGAAATTCTAATGACACTTTCAAGGCGCTGCTCTCTCTGAACTTTTTTAGTTTGGTCAAGATTATAGTGTGTGGCAAACTATTTTAAACAGTGCTTTTTTTTTTAATACACCTAATCTTAGATAAATTGTTTTATTTTTGTTAAATGCTATACACCATTTTAAAATACATATTTTAATACAAATAAAATTTCTTTCTATGAGGACTAGAAGTATTGTTAGTCTAAAAACTCTTGTAGCTAAAGTTAACTGTATTAATCTAACAATTATCTCAGAGATAGTTAGAAAGTACAATATTTCAAGGTCTTCTGGTTTGTTACACAACTATTGCAGTGATTGCATGGTATTGTAGGATGATGCATGGGGTTTTAACAGTGTTGTAATCAAATATCTAGATTTTAGATGAGTCTTGCCTTACATCTTTATTATTAGTATGGTTTATTATATTTAAAAACTAAAACCCGGTATCTGTCACTAGGATTCTAATTGTCTAGCTAGATCTGTATAACTCACATAATCTTTAACAATAGGATTATGTAGCTTAAGTTTAAAGCTATAAAAAAAAAAAAATCTCCCAAGTGATTGTACTAAAAACAATTATGCATTAAAAATATCTCTAGTTTAGACGAATTAGACGAAACTCTTTGTCATTACTAATTTTATGATAAAATGTCAATTTTGGCAAAAATCCATTCAAGTTGATTACTTTGAATTATTATTTGCATATAGCCACCATATTACTATTTTCTCTCTCTCTCTCTCCCTCTCTCTCCCCCATCTCTCTCTCTCTCCCTCTCCCCCCATCTCTCTCCCTCTCCCCCAATCTCTCTCTCTCTCTCTCTCTCTCTCTCTCTCTCTCTCTCTCTCTCTCTCTCTCTCTCTCTCTCTCTCTCTCTCTCTCTCTCTCTCTCTCTCTCCTTTCCCCCTCTCACTCCCAATCAACATAACTCACTCATTCATTGATTGACTAATGCACTCTTATGCACATACTAAATATATATAACCTTAGTATATAAAGTTATATGATGGATAAAATAAATCCATCCAATTAATTGTTGAAATATCCATTTTGAAACCTTCTGAACCGACAAAATTGATTTTTGGAATGGTGTAGTTTGTCAGGTGTGCAGTACTCTACAGCCCTTTTATAAAATGTGGCATGTGGGTACAATTTGACCATTTCTTGAATTTATTTTTTATTCTCTGACTTTGGTCATAGTTAGACCTTGTATACTAACAATACAATATAAAATTAATTTATAATAACAAACAGATCTGAAAAAGAAATAATAATAATTAAAAAAAGCTATACATTTTAGAAACGCTGTTTAACAAGAAATATAAAACTTTTTGCTTCTTTTTACCTTTAGCTTAAATAATAAAAACATTCAGGGGTTCACTATATCGTGTGTATAGCCTTGGTAATCCCAAGTTAACCAGACTGGATCTACACCTTTCGTATCAGGTCTCTCTTGACCAACTCTTGCTCTCTTATGACCCTGACTCTATAAGTAGAGTATTCGAGGACTAGGAATCTTTATTTTAAACTCTTTAATTTTTTTTTTATAAGGCAATAATGACCGAGAGGTTTTGTATCTTTTTGAACAACAAGAATTACAAAAAAATACTCTGAGCATATGAGAGAGGAAAAAAAATGTTTGCCATACAAACATTTAGCTATGAGGTTCATAACATAAAAAAAAATTGTTCCCATGGTGTTAAAATTGTGAACTGTCCCTATTATAAACTGGTTTACATTTGAACAATATGGTTTACAATTAAATATAATTATAGTCTTATAAATGTACAGATTTGAAAAAAAAAATGTCCCTTAGGACATTGGAAAACCAATGTTCACTTTAGTTTTCACTGGTTTCTCTAAGAAGTTGAAACAATTTTATTATTTAATAAAATGCTTATATCCCAAGTTAAACCCGATTGCTTCAGTAGTTATTATAATTTATAATAAACATTTTTTGTATGTTTCAGGATGCAAAAGCTTTTGGTTGGGATATCCCAGAAAGAGAGAATATCAAGATAGACTGGAGTGCTATGGCCACAGCAGTACAGAATCATGTCAAGTCTGTTAACTGGGTTACAAGAGTCATGTTGAGAGATAAGTATGTGAATAATAATATATAATTAAACTTAAATATTATTTCTGAACATAATCTCCTGCCACAACAGTACTCAGGAAGTATTTCAGCATTTGCGAGGCTTTGATCCCAGTAGGGGAGAAGTTGTTTTGTTGCTAGATTTTATGTATTATTAGAATGGAAGCGGTTGTTTCTCCTTGACACTTCAGCCTCAAGAGACTTTTTGTAAATTTCCTGTTACTAGTCAATCCAGTTTAGTTCTAAGTCCGTTTTGAGTTTTAGAACCTGCTTTGCTAAGTTATCTTCTACTGTTGGAACTCTCAGAGGCTCACTTAGGGTGAGTACTGGTTTGACAATCATGAGGAACCTAGCTGGATGTACACTTTTTTTCATGTGACCTTGGGTTAGATCCCTTTCATCTTTCCTATAAGGTCTCTCTTGACTCTGACCTTTTACAGTACTCGAGCACTAGGGGTCTTTATTTTCTGTTCTTCTCTTCCTTTTATTAGATGATGATGAAAGAGACGTTTTAAAGAAAATTGTGGGGGGGGGGAGAATCTACTGTTGGTGATCAAAAGATGAGGTATCTCTTCTGCTCCAATGCTTTACACTTCAGTAGTATATGTCTGCTGTTTCTGTATGTTATCATACAATCTGCATTACAGGTTTTCTTGTGTCAATCCCAAGGTTTTTATATGTTTCTTGAATGTTCCATGACCTGTTATAAAGCTGAAGACTTTCCTCTGGTTACACCTACTGAGTGAGGTGACATACATCAAGAGTTTTAGATTATGTTGATTTAATGACCCATAAAGCTTTCCTCTTGAACCTTCTCCTCATCGAGTCTCTACTTTTGGTTAACCCACTTTCTTACGTTAGTTCTTGCTAAAGATCTTCGGAAGTAAGTTCTGAACAAGTTAAGCCCCTTTCTTAGCCAGTTCATCAGCCTTCCCATTCCTCTTCATGACCAATTATCCATCATAACTTAACCTGGTTAAGGGTTGAGAGCTTCACCAAGGTCTAATAACATTTTCACACCAATTGAAAGTTATTATTTTGTAAACTTAATGTCTCATAAGACTTGGCTATTTGTCCTAACAATCATTTGCTTATTGACTTATTGGTATAGCCCCTTGACAGGTACAGCTATGCACATTTCAGTATAGCCCATATTGTAGTGGTATAAACTTCCAAACCATATTATAAATTTGTCTTTAAAATATTTTGTAATAAAATAAAAGACTTTCTGCTAAATAAAAGGTAGAATATTCATGATCTATTGATGAGTATTTGGCACAATCAATCTCTGAACTAGAAATGGAGTGATCTTTTCTGTGCCATCTCTTTTCATTGCGTTTACTTATTTATTTAATATAATTATTACTATGTTATCTACAATGTGTTACTATGTTTAATAGGAAAGTAGAGTACATCAATGGACATGGACACTTTGTAGATGCACACACATTAATAGCAACGTTGAAAAATGGGACGGAGAAGACGTTAACCACAGATAAAGTTCTGATAGCTGTAGGAGGACGTCCACATTATCCTGACATACCAGGAGCTTTAGAGTACGCTATCACTAGTGATGATATATTCAGTTTAGAGAAACCACCAGGAAAGACGCTCGTAATCGGTGCTGGATGTATCCTTTATATCAGTATATGTTACTAACTTTACATAGCAATGGAAAACATCACCTAAAAATAATTTAGTATGTTAGAAACCCGCTGTTATTTTGTTTTATTAAATTGTTACAAGTATTGTCAATGAGAAAAAAATATAAAGATTTTAATTTTTATATTATTATTGAGAATAGCCTAACAGATAAGACATATTAATTTATTTGCCTTGCTTATATCGGTGAAATATTCTCATGGGCCTTGAGAATAATGTGAGCCGCTCTAAATAAAATTATAAAAATTACAAATCTATGTCCATTATGCAGACCTACATATGTTTCATATAATTTGTATAAAGGCAATAATTATTGATGAAGATTATAAAGTTTCTTGGTAAAATTTAATAGTGTAATTTGGAACTTATTATTTAATTCTTGCTATGTACTTCAGCCTCCTGATAACACGATGCATCTCATACAATTTAGCAGCATTGTCCAACAAAATAGGGTTTCTCAATACACATGAAATAATTTGAGATGTTTGTTCATGTGTGTGTAATTTCTGAGTTAGATTCCTCAACCTTGTTCTTTAAAACGTTATTTTCTTCATTGCAATCAGATACAATTGGTTTAATGTCTCCACTTCAATTTATTGTAAAATTCTCATGCAGCACTTAAACAATACTGAGAATCTGTAAGGTTGAAGTGATACAGATATTCTTCTGTAACTATGTGTCCAATTCTGGTTCACGCAGGAAAGGTTTCAATTTTCTGCTGAGTCCATTGTGCAATCTGAGATTTCGCAGTTACTGTTGGGCTGTTCTTCTCGCATTCAGCTACTCTTTACCTTCGAACTGCTTCATTTTTATTTCTCATCCACATTGTAATATAATCAACATAAATGCTTAGATGTACCTCTGATGACGGTTCTGTCTCCAAATTGAGAGCATGATGTTAAACAGTTCTTAGTTTAGAGGTATTCATTTTTAATACTTGTCTCTGATGTTGAGCTCTTAATCCCGACTATTATTCTTTCTTGGAAAAAGTTGTGAATAACACTTAGCATTCTACCTCGATATTCCAATCCTATGAGGGACTTTGTCAAATGCAGATTGAAAATCAATCATAGCTGTAAGAAATATCTCCCGCTTGTTAAATTTCAAGTAAACGTCCTCGGTGAAATTCAAGAGTTCATCAACCTCGATATTCCAATCCTATGAGGGACTTTGTCAAATGCAGATTGAAAATCAATCATAGCTGTAAGAAATATCACCCGCTTGTTAAATTTCAAGTAAACGTCCTCGGTGAAATTCAAGAGTTCATCAATGGTTTTTCTCTTGGTTTAAAACCAAACTGATAATTTCTGGCTGGAGACCGCGTACACTTTAGCCGAATCTTGTCAGGATGGGCCAAGGAGTTGGGTTAGGACGCTAATGAACGCACGCAACGCAAGTGAAATTAAATGTTATATTTTATTTGAGCGCCGAATTAGATTACAGAAATATTTTAATTTATAAAAAAGACATAACGGCAAGATAAAGCCTTAATAGTGGCCGAAAAACATACAGTTTCTGACACCAGTTGTGACCGTCTCCACTTCTTTTGACCAGCTGGAAGCTCCGGCTGGCTGGAGACCGCATACACTTTAGCCGAATCTTGTCAGGATGGGCCAAGGTGTCGGGTTAGGATGCTATGAACGCACGCAACGCAAGTGAAATTAAATGTTATATTTTATTTGAGCTCCGAATTAGATTACAAAAATATTTATAATTTATAAAAAAGACATAACGGCAAGATAAAGCCTTAATAGTGGCTGAAAAACATACCGTTTAATTTAGCTAGCACGTGGCCGAAAATGGACTGACCTCGTCCCGTAGCGGTCTTCCTTCTCGCGGCTTTCGGAACAGACTCTGGCTAGTTTTGGTTTGGTGGGCTCCTTGGCTGGGCCACAGTTGCTTTATTCCGTAAAATATTCATGGGGCAATTTTTTTTTTTTTTGTATTTGTTAGGATCCATGATATTCTTTCTCGTCTATTAGTAGATGTAATATTTTCTCTTTAAAGTGTGCTGGTTTCTTCTTGAAATACTCTCCAGTCAAGAGATTTTATCTTGAGATGGGTTTTATATTTTGAGAGTATTTCTGTTTAAGAATGATAACAGTTCTGACTTTTCTTGCTCTTGACATGTACTTTCCTACTATTGAGTCTTTAATGAAAGGAAGAAGATTTGTTGAGGATATATATATAGTACTATATGGTCCAGTACTAGCTGATTAGTAAGTCGGGTTCTTGTTAGTGTTCAAAAGGATGGTGTCATTTTTAGTCATTCAATCCAATAGTAAATTTCCTCTTTGGTTTGGACTGCTGTTACTTGAGAACTTGTGGTTTGCCTTCAAATCCCCAACAATGAGAAATTATTCTTAATTTGGAAAGTATTTCATCCACCTATTCCTTTGATAAGGTTAATCCTGGAGGAATATAGATATTAACTATCAATATTGTCAATTCTTTGTTTAGTTGTACCTTCATGGTGACATAGTCTGTGGTGTGTTTAATTTTCATTTCCACCTCCTTAACCATTATAGAATTATGTATCAAAGTTACAACACCCTCTCTTGGCCTATCTGTCCGAGATAATTTGTATACCGTGTAGTTTTTAATTTTTGGTGCTTTTCTACGTATTTCCCAAGCCAAGTTTCTTGAATACAAGCAATCTTAATTTTTGAGTCCTGAAGTTGTTTCAGTTCTCGTCCCTTTCTATAAAGCCTTATGGCATTCCACTGGAGTATCTTTATTTCACAGGAATCCTTCATCCTAAGAGAATTTCTATCCCTTAATTATTGTTTTCAGTACTTTCATCAATGGTACAGCCTCAATTCTAGTTTTACACCATTTCTTAATGTGTCCCTCCTATTGACCAAGAGAAATAATTTGCATATTATACAAGAATGTTTATTAAAGTCTGATATCTCTTTTTCAATATACATTAAAAAAAAAATGTATTGTTTGTCATTAATCGGAAAATTTCATTAATTAAGAGGTTAAATTTAGAGTTAATCTGGAAATTTCTTTTTTGTAAGAGGCTTTGTCTTTAGAAGAAAACATTCTAACTCTTGTATAAAGGAAGTATATTCCTATTCATAGTTAATTAAGACAACTCCTTGCTTATTGTTCCTGGAGTATTGATTTAGAAGTGAATACTTCTTACAAGACATGGATGTGAGTGTACAATTCTTTTATCCACAAACAATGGCAAATGTTTGAATAAACATTATTAACAAAATATCTTTTGTAGCATCAATAAAGTTAGGATTATAATGAAGTTCTCCTTAACTATAAGGAAAGATATTGGGCTAGAGTGTGCAGGATTCCTCGTAGGCATGGGTTATGATGCTACTGTAATGGTTCGCTCTGTGGTGTTACGAGGTTTTGACCAACAGATGGCAGGATTGTTGTCAGAGGAAATGGTTGAGCGTGGAGTCAATTTCCTTCATAAATGTATACCTCTGAAAATTGAGAAACTTCCTAGTGGCAGATTAAATGTTCAGTATAAAAATGTAACTGTAAGTATAAATAACTATTTTACTCTTATTGGTAACATTTTGTTAGTTTAAGTACAAGGCAACACAATGAAACCATGAAATATTTCCATAAAAAATTTTACTATCTGAATCAAAATGTGCCCATTGGTTTTTATATTGTCACAGTCTTGCATTCTACAAGTAAAATAGACTTACTTCAATTAACAATAAATTAAATTGGCATGCCCGACTATATATTTAAGCTATAAAGAAACAAATAAAAACTAATTTAAGTGTCATGATAATTATCTAGTGAGCAAACAAATGGATTCTGAATTTTTAAAGTTGTCTGTATTAAATCTACATTAACAAAATTAATATAAGTATCTACTAAATTAAATTTATTTATTTATCTACTATACAATATATTTTTATATAACCTGTTACATTTCTTATTATATTTGAAGACCCACCAAATCAATTTACAATTCCATAAATTTGTGACAAATATATATATATATATATATATATATATATATATATATATATATATATAAACCAGGCAAAAATTGAGTAGACCATGAAAAAACCTATAAATAATAATGTTATATTTGATTTAAAAATATGGGCTACAAAAAGCCTACCCCTTTCAGGGCTCATCTGTAGTGAGTACGAGCATGGCAATACCGAGGGACCCTAGTTGAATCTATACCATTTCCTTCATTTAGTCATGAGTTATATCCCTCTCTTTCATCCTTCCTATCAGGTCTCTCTTCTTCTCTTCCGATCCAGATACTATTAGACAATTTAAGGGCTATGGGTCTGATTTTATATTCTTTCCACTCTCTTTTATAAGGCGATGACAGAGGTTTTTCGTCATACTTTTAAACAACAAGAAAACAAAAAATACAAAAAGCCTGCGCTATATCTTAATAATACAAATACCCGTTGAAGAGAATAATAATTTCCTATTAACATACATGACATTTAAGTAAATCATATTTCAAACTGCAATTAATGTATAAGTTCGTCTATTTGTTTACTAATCATATTACCGTTTTCCTTTCAGATGTTTGAATAAATGTTTAAGAATCAAATTAGCCCAAAAAGAACAGAATAATACTATCATTCTTTTATACAACTGTTCTTATTAAAATAGCAAAATTACACTTCAATTTAAATACTTCCAATTTAGCTAACTTTATACTCAAACTGATCATATAAAGAATGCTTTAAATTTTAATAATTAAAACTTCTTTGATAGGAATAATCCACCCGAGGTCTTTTTTGTGCAGAAATCCTGTTCATGTTTTAAATTGCACTTTGTTATAACCGTCAGCATCTTTTTTTAATTTTTAATTTCGTACTAAGCGAAGCACATGAACCACATGATGAATAAACCATTGTTAAAAATTCAATCCTTTCACTTTCAAAATCATAAATATTATGACTAATCTATTCTATATTGGGGAGGTCATTATTACATCCCCTTAGTAAATACCTTGTGGACCCTTTCTTATTAATCGTCTCATCGCTAGCGGGTCGATTTTTCATGCATGGTTTAGTCTAACGACCGGAAAACATGTATTTTGCAATTCAACATTACGCCCACTTAGAATCGTCTTATCGCAATAAATAAAATACTGTTGGAAAACTAATGTTCCGTAGATGCATAATCATGAAAAAAAAAATACCACAAAACGTTATAAATAATATTCTAAAAATTGGTGAAGTTCGCATATTTTTGATGCGTAAAATCGTAGATTTCAACTGCGGTTTTTAGTAAAAGCGACGCCATTTTTCCCCATATGATTACAAATCTATTTTTCTGTCAAACAAGTCGACCAAAACACTGTTTTATAGATCACATGTTTCTCTTTCTAACAGTAGATTACAAATTTTTCTGCGTCTCACAGATCCAGAGATATTTCTACTTGACGAAAGTAGAAACCTGACAGCATGAAATTCACTTGGCATTCGGCGCAGTTTACTATATGACATAATCGATTTTTGTTTCGATATTTTTGTTTCAATATTTATTATAGTATGGTGTAGAGGAAATTTCATTCTACAAGTTGGTACCACTTGACATACCTTACTAATATTTTCTGTAGCTTCTTTTCAAGTCGAAGCATAGGCTATCTTATGCGATGCCGTGAAATAAAATACACGCAAAAGGGCGTGCATCAAAATCTGTTTATAACTGAAAATTTTCTAAATTATTTTTGGTGGATCCAGGGATCAGATGGGTACAAACTGATGGCAAATTCAAAGTCATCACTAAAATATAAATATTATAAGTTTCATAAAACACTAAAGGTTAGCCTAATACAAATAATTTTGTGGCTATCACTTTTTTACGCTTAACTTAAAATTATAACCAAAATTTAATCATGGGGAAAATAGAACTGCATTAAACTTCATAATTTTCAGTAATTCAGATCAATTGTTTTTAGATAATGTGTTATACTTTTTACGTTTCTCATATTTTTACCCCAAATACTATACAATTTGTTTCGAAATTAATTTATCTGTTGGTCTCCTAACAAGCATTAAACTTGAAAGTCTAGAACCGTGATTTTCTGAAACATATTATTATTATCATTTTTTTAAAAATTGATTTGTAAAATAATAAATATACAAGTTTTTTTAAACTTTATTTTTATTTTAAAAGTGTATTAATTTTGTTTGGTTCGAAAGTGATAAGAATTATAATAATATATGGTATTATTATTGTTTCTTATGAAACATTTTTGTTTCTTCTCTAAATCTTGTGAAAATGTTTCGATCATTTGCAAATTTGGTGGAAAAATCAATCTTCGATCAATTTAATACCCCACTAAATTTCATAACAAATTTTGAAGTTAATTCATTGTGTTATACTTTTCATAGAACATAAGAAAATAACAAAATTTAACTTTTTGTGATAATACAATATTTGATTGTATATATGGTGGGATGTTTTAGTACTGAATTGGTTTATGTTATTTAAGGAATACTTCTTCAATTTTGTCAAGAGTTTTCTGTTTAATGGAGAATTTTGAACTTTTGTTCATTAAAACTACTGAAATTTTATAGTCTCTCACAATTTCTGGGTACCGAATTAAAAATTAGGTATTAATTTAGTATTTTAAATAATTATTTATTTATGAAATTCAATTGTGTAGGTTTCAAAAATACTTTATTTGAAACTCTAAATATTTGTTAACTATCTGGTATAGTTCAAACATTTTATGCATGTGCAAAGAGCAACTGTGAATAATCTAACTTCAGTTTGTTTTGTTGTGTCAATATCAACTGTTTTCATCCATTTGATTAAATAAAGTGCCATTTACTTAATAAGATTTACTCTATAAATTATTATTCTTCCTCGAAATTAAATATAATCATAGACCGTGTGTAAGAGCACACAATTATATTTTGAGAAGTGATAATATTATTAAATTATTTGTGTATCATGTTTGATTGTAGGACAACTCTGTGCATCAAGATGAATATGATACAGTATTAATGGCAGTAGGCAGAAAAGCACTAACTGAGGAGCTCAAAGTTAAAAATGCTGGAGTCGAAGTTCTGCCGGAGAATGCAAAAATTGTTGCCAACAATGAACAGACCAATGTACCAAATGTCTATGCTGTTGGTGATGTCCTTCATGTAAGTTTGGGTTATCACTTATCTTAACATAACCCATTGGATTTATTGATTAGTTGTTTTATACCTTTTAAATCAAATATGTTATTTTAAATTTAAAAGAGTTTTTATTAAATAAAAGACATGCATTTTATTTTCAATCTTTTTTAATATTCACAAAAAAAAGTAGTAATGTTTGATTAGAATTAATAATATACGTAGTATGTGCAAAATTATGTGCAGAGTCAAAAAAATCTAAATAGTTTATGCAGATACATTCCCCAACTCCAAAAAAGTGATTTTTATAATGATGTCGATCTGTTGTGCCGCGTGATGATGACAGGTGTTCAGAATTATTAAGGCATGGACGGTTTATTGCTTTTTTTTTGAATTTTTTTACTGATTTATAATAATATCAATTTCTCTCTCAAATTTACACTAAAATTATTTACAAATTGACTTTGGTTACTAAGATTTGTGGTAAGATGCCTTTTTTTTCTATTATTTTTAAACCTCAGATAGCGGGTTTAAATAAAGTTTGATCATATTTATTTACCAACAAAATCAGAAACCATAAAATGATCTTATAAAAGATTAATTTTCTGTATTACTGCTCTTGATGTTCTACTAAAAAACTTTTAATTTGTTTCTTAGTATGCAATAAGTATATTTATTTTTGTTGATCCTTCTTCCGTGGTCTCACAATCCAGTGTAAGTTCTGGCCTTCTCAATAACTTTTCCATATTTTACACTTATCCCAACCATTCTCTTTCAATTTCTGACACTCACCACTTTAAAATGTTTCTCAATGTCTTGCATCTACCGTTTTTCTCAATCTTCACTTGTTTCTTCATTCGTCAGTTTTCACTCCATTATTTTCTCAGCATTATTTTTGTCAACAAGCTCTGTATAATATGAGATTTTAACAATTGATAATGTGTACTATTTCTATTTTAGATTCAAATTTCACTAAAACTAATTTTGTGTATAGGAAAGACCTGAATTGACACCTGTGGCAGTCCAAGCAGGTAAGCTGTTAGCTTCTCGTTTGTATGGAAACAGTAAGACATTAATGGACTATGCTGATATTGCAACTACAGTTTTTACACCTCTAGAGTATGGATGTGTTGGTTATAGTGAAGAACATGCTATTAAACAGCACGGGGAAGATAATATTGAGGTTAGTACATAGATTATGGTATTAATCTGATTATTAATTTAATGAAAACATATCATTTATAGTTGTAAAAGAAAATTAAGAAATCTTCCAATATGGTTTTTAATGGGTTTTATTTTAATATTTTTCATGAAATCTACTTCATTTGCTCAAGTTTACAAGTGATCTAATTCTATAGTCACAACAAGAAAACTATAACAAAACTTAAGATTAAAAGGTAAAGATCAACTTTTTGAACACAGTTTTATAACTAAACCATTTAAAAGCTCAAACATTTGACATTCGCTAAAAAACTGGGTCATCTGATAAACTAGAAAATAATACTTAAAAAACTGTTACATTATAATTAAATTAATGAAATAAAAGTCGATGGATATGTGTGCACAGATCTTGTTTACTTAATTCTAAGTTATTGATGGACTATTATACATTTTCCCTTGTACAGAAAAATACAAAATTAATAAAGGAACTTTCAAGTATTCAGACTTTACAAAATACGAGTATATATATAAGTGATTAAATTGCCTTTTGATATATTTTAGTTAGTTTTGCTTCAGCTAGCTTTTATTATTTAAATCTTTGTATGTAGTCTCATTTATATACCCAAATCGTTGTTTTGATACATATTTACTTTGATGAGGATGGTGTTTACAATTTATGATTGATTATGAATGTAATATGATTGAACTATGGTATACGGTAATTTTGATATATATTTTTTTAATGATTTATTTTCACAAGGGTGGATTTAGGGTATAGTGATTTATGATATGGTACCTTGAATAAATTTATTTATAAATTCAAATTTTGGGTCGTTACAATGTGCACCAAATATTTTGGACCAAAAATAGCCAAAGATGTAGATCATGAAGGTACAATTTGACTAAATGTCATACAAACATTTCATCTGATATTAAATTTTATTTCCTCAATCTATAGAAAACGTTTTGCAGATCATTCTGTGTCCAAAAGAATTTGTAACTCTACACGTGTCTTGAGCATTGTACCTAATAATTTATAAATAATTGGCATATGACTATAAAACATCAAATTTCAATTTTGATCAACTGTAAACAGGGTGGCTAGTGACTGAGAAAACTCGAAAAGTTGGGGATAATTCAGGGAATTTCGGTCCAAGTCAGGTAAAACTTAAATTTTACAGAAAAATAGTTGAAAATATAATGATAGTTGAATAAATAATGAAAATGAGACTAATACAATTATTTGTAAAGGAAGAAATAAACATTAGGCACAATAAAAACAATTTAATAGTTCAGGAATAATTGACGGAAAACAAAAATGAACCTTCATCACCATCATTAAAAGTTCGATTTTAATCAAATGCAATTAATGCTGAAGATACATGCATTTATTAAAAAATAAAATTACTTTTTCAAAAACTACATTCATGGTTCATTTTTAATTTTTGATTAACGTCTACCAAACTGACATTTTTGGTGAGATAAGTTTATTGGTTTTGGGGATGAGTGAATGAGAAAGTTTTGCAATCTTTTACACTATTTTATTACACTTTTGTCTGTATTATTTAAAAAATAATTTCATATAGGCTAATTTCTGTAAAAATTAATATTTTTGTTCACTTAAAGTTAATTCAACTTCAACTGTATCAAATTATAACTAATAATGATATAGTTTACCATACAAGAATGTTGAATTTGTAACATGTTTAGCCATTTAGTAATATATACAAAAAAAAAAAAAAAAAAAAAAATGTAAAAAATAAGCTAAATAATATTGAACTAGGTAATAAATTAAATTCTGTTTCTAAATAACCTGCAGTAGATTCAAATATTTAAAACAATATTGAGGGGATGTTTCTGAATTATTTGCAGCAACTGTTGTAATAGTAAGTATTTAGTTTTTTTAAATATATTTTTGTGTGTATCAATTCTCCCCGAAAAATTGGCTTTCACAACAATATAATTTGAGTGATTGACTAAAATACTATAATAATGGTTGCAAGTGTTCCTAGTATGGGTGGGAGAAAAGGTAAAAATAGTTTGGGAAAAGTCAGGAAATTTCATATGGTCATATCAGAATCCATCTTGAGTAAACTAATTTGCCCTATGTAGCCGTTAAATTTGAAAATAATGTATTTGCCACTATCTCCCTTAAAATGTCAATTCATCAGTTGTCAGTAAACAAATATCGCAAAAATCCTATTATTCCTTTACCAATATCTAAATTTATCATATTGGTGGGATTAAAACAAAATATTGAAGTTTTATGCTAAGACAGTTTACCACAGAAAAATGATATGTTGGACAAAATCACTTTAAGAGTCAAAATAGATGATCGTGACGAGTGATAATCACATTATCTCAAAAATGGATGGTCCAAATGACATAAATTTGAAGTTTAGTGATAATACTATAACAATTTATATTAAGCTTTCATTTCTTATGTAATTTTTAATGTTTATCTATTTTGGAGCTTGAGTTAAAATTTGTACACCAGTGGGTATATGCTTAGTCCCTAGCGTCTAAAATCCAAAATGAGGACACCTTCCAACTGCTGATATTTGTATTTTTTTTTTTTTAATACTGATCCTGATTCTTGTACTGGCTACAGCAATCAATCAAATAATTTTATTATAAATTAGTAACTTTATTATATAAGAATATTCATGTAATATTTATTACATTTAAAAGCCTAATAATAAATGTCCAATATCATTATTATACAGTAGTTTTCACGATGTGTTTAAATATACAAATCTAATAAACATATAAATGTAAATTGTTATGTTGTAGGTGTACCATGCTTTTTACAAACCTACTGAATTCTTTGTACCACAACGGAATCCAAAACATTGTTATCTTAAAGTAGTATGTCTGCGTGCAGCACCACAGAAAGTGATAGGAATGCATTTCATTGGTCCTAATGCTGGAGAGGTTATACAAGGTTATGCAGCTGCTTTAAAGTGAGTTTACAATACAATTTTAGTATTTATGTTTTAAATAATTTTGTTATCAGTAGAATCCACATATACTAATACCAAGATGTGTTTATTATTCACTAACAATCGAAGAAAAAATGGATTTTTAGCCTTGCATATACAGAAACATTTGTTTACGTATTCATCAAACCTAATAAAGTTTCTATCACAAAAGCAAATATTGCTATTTTTAAATGTTCTTTAAAAGAACCAGGACATTGTCTGAAACAACTACTTTCAATATATTAAATAGATAAGAAGGAGGCTCTTATCAGGTTTTACATGTTTAAAGATAATATCCATTAATTACTTTAACAACTAAATAGTATTGAACAATTAACTGAGTTTATATTCTTTATTTCGTATTAAGGCAGTTTAAACCCATCAATTTGTTTGAGGTTAGGTCCACGTACGAGTGCTTTTTATTATTACAAGGAAGGTTAAGATTCTTTGTGAGTAAAGTGAACATACGGAATAATAGTTTGTCACTTTTGATTAGAGGTATCATCATTTTGGAGTATTTTATTTTATACATATCAGAACTATATTTATTAAAAACAATTTGAACTGTTGAACCCCCTGAAAAATCCATTAGGTTTTGTTTTTTTTAAACCCGTTTGTCTATTAAATAACTCAACTTATATTGCAGTTCTGTCAGCTGTTTTATTGTATGGCATTCTTCTGAATTCCATTATCTGACTCAGAACGTTCCTTTAACAGATTTCACTTAGAAATAAAAAGTCATATGGTGCCCAATCTGGTGAATACGGAGGATGTTCCAGTGTAGTAATGTTTTTTTTTTTTTTTTTTTTTTTTTTTTTTGATAAATACTGCTTCATAGAACTTGAGCAGGCATGCATTGTCCTGATGAAGGAATGAAATCATTCCCCCATAGTTCTGGTTGTTATTTTCCTGACTTCTTTCTCTCAAGCTTAAAATAGTGAAGTACTGTTATAATATCTGGAATGCATTCTTCAAAAATTACACCTATAAAATAAAAAAGACAATGAGTATGGTTTTGAATGTAGACTTGCTTTGGCAAGCTTTTTTCATTCTTTGAAATGGAATGACTGAGTGTTTTCCGTTTTCACTCTTGTTTTGTATCAAGATTGTATTAGAAGATCCAAGTAATTATCACAAGTGATGATTTTTTTTTTTTTTTTACAAAGGTTAGAAATAAAATCCCTGCAGCATGCCAATGCACTGAAAAACACCATTATCACCAAGAATGAAAAAGCTCTTTAAAGCAAGTCTAAATTCAAAACCATCCTCATTATGGATATTGATCTCAAGGGCTTAATTTTGGAAGATTGGGTCCCAGAAGGCACAACAGTAAAAAACGGAAGTTTTGGCAGAACTGAGGAAGATTCAGAAAATAAACTATACCAGAACTTTCGAAAAATAGTTTCATTCTTCATGAGGACAAAGTGCCTGCTCACACATTACTTTATGTGAAGCATATTTTGGCCGACAAACACATTATTACACTGGGAGATCTTCCAGATTTGGCATTAAGTGACTTTTTTTTTCCCCCAAAGTAACACGTTTTTATACAATTGATTCAGTAATGAAAAAAATTGTAGATGTGTAAAAAAGCTGACAGAAACTAATCTGCTCTTCACCTTTGACCTATGGAAAACAAGGTATTTGGCTTAGTGCATCTGTGTGAAAGTGCAAATAGAGACTATTTTCAAGCGAACAAGCATTAGAATTATGATAGATATAATTAAAGGTGAATTATTGTATTAAACTTGTTATTTAATAGACACTCCTGTATACACAGAGTGTTGCCATACTATGCTCCAAAACTTCAGGATATGGTTTTTTGTGTTAAAATAAAATAAGTAAAAAGTTCCTACGAACATGTCTTAAAACATCATTTGTTTTCCATTTGTTCGCCCTTTTGCATTTCTTACAAAAAACATATGTTTGGAAATAAATTTGATATTGAGTCCAAATTTTGTATATATATTTTTAATGTGACCTTTTATCAATTAACCAAAAACCAGGACTTTGTTTTATGTTTTCAAAACAGGTGGTGTTAAAAATTTTTAGTATCAAATATATAAAAAATCATTAAACTCTACAAAAAATTAACAAAAGACCAAGAAGTTTTCTTTTTTAATCACTAATAAAATAAGTTTTGTAATTGTTTAGTAGCTTAAAGGATAATAGCGTTATTATAAATAAAACTGATAACATAATTTTTTAATAATTGTCTACAACGCCCAAAATTAGCCTAAAATCGAAATGTTTTGGAATTATGGTGTTTTTTAGTAGTAACAATATTAAAGATTTTTTGTTTTCATTTCAAATCGATCGGATCAAGAATAATGGAGTTATGTTAATTAACAAATTTAATGATGTTATTAACAAAAAACATAATTGAAAACTGACAGTTTTAATTACTAACAAAATTACTTCTTTTATTGTTAATTACTTTATGTAACTATTAACACAAGACTACGGTAATTAAATTAGGTGAATATGACAAAAGATATATCTTAAACAAACTAGAGAAATTGTTCAAAGTCTAACACTTTTTTAAGAACACATGCATCAATGCCTCCTCATGGATTACCCCCACTCTTTTAAAACTCCATTTTGAAATGGATGATCAGATCAGGTTGCTTAATTTAAAATAATTAGACCTTTATGTTACCAACTACTATGCCAAATTTCATGCATATTGAACACATGCATCAATGCCTCCTCATGGATTACCCCCTACTCTTTTAAAACTCCATTTTGAAATGGATGATTAGATCAGGTTGCTTAATTTGAAATAATTAGACCTTTATGTTACCAACTACTAAGCCAAATTTCATTTCATGACATTAAATCGTTCTTCAAATATTAATTTTTCTATAGATTAGAGTTTAATAAAGAACATAGGCTATTAGTTTATACTTTGTATGGATAGAAGACACAGAGTTACCTTGGAAATTCGTCCCTTGGTATTACCTAATAGTACCCAAATAGGAAAACTCAAAAACACACTAAATTTCTAAAATATTTCATAAAGACTTCAATCAGTAGAGAGTCTGATTGAGAAAGTGCAGTCTTTATGAAATATTTCACAACTTTAGTGTTTTTTTTTTGTGTGCCAAAAAAAAAAAAAAAAAAAAAAAAAAAAAAAAAAAAAAATGGGTGCTAGGCAATAAACTGAGTAATGGGCTTTATTACTACTATTATAAACATCATAATTCTTCAAAAATATTTTGGTTAATCACCAAGATATTATGTTTTCAATTTCTTGACAATAACTCAATTAACCTTTAAGCTACTGACAAATTACAAAACTCACATTGTTTGTCATTCAAAAGAAATTTTTTGTGTCAAGTAAATTTTTTGTTTAGATAATTATTTTTTATATATTCACATTAAAATTTTTAAACTGCCACAGTTATGAAAATATACAAAACGAATTCTTGATTTTTGGTACATTAATAAAAGGTCACATAAAAAATATGTGGGCCTATACCAAATTTGGACTCTATTCTAATTTATTTCCAAAAAATATGTTTTTTGGAAAAAACACAAAATGGTGGACAGACAACATAACTAGGCATTTTAGGACTTATTTAACACACAGTATAGTATTGTACCTCTTACGGTTAAGGGACTATTTGGATACTGTCCTAATGTAAACATTAAATTGAATATAATTTATATATTTTATTTCTAAACTTTTTCATTCTTTTTAGGTGTGGTTTAACTTTTGAAGCCCTGGAAAATACTGTAGGTATCCATCCTACAATATCTGAAGAATTTACTCGTGTAACCATCACTAAACGTTCAGGTTTAGATCCTACCCCACAGAGTTGCTGTAGCTAGATCAGCATTTATGACAACAATTAATACACTTTCTGGTGAAGGAGACACTATAATTCACTGTCACACTATAATTTGTAGAGGTGCTTTGTACAAACTTGCACAATATCTTATTTTTTGTGCATGACAATATAAATTATTTTTGTCCATTTATATCTCATTTCTAAATTGTTTTAAAACAACAGTTTTGTCTTCTTTTTTATATATGATGTATCAAAAATGAAAATATTCATTATATATTTTAATCTCCATTAATAATGATAACATAACCTTAAAGGTTTGTTCAATATAATTAAATTAGAGAATTTATCACTGTGATAGAGTTAACTGATTTGCAGGTTATGAAAGTATAGTATAAAATATATTCTACTTTGTGATTATATATTCCATCCTTTGGTTGTGCGATGTTATGTTTTCACTTGTATAAATTAAACTTCTTATTTTTATTCTAAATTTAAGGAATAAATATTTCGTTGCTATAATTCAATGTTTAGATATTTTTAACATCCTTCAATATTCCTTTTTTGTAATTTTTCCAACTATGGTTTTGTTAAATGATTAGATGTAATCAGAATATTTTCTGGTGTTAACATTTGGTTGTTTCAATAACAGCCTAGTTAATGTAATTATTCAAACAATAACATACCTGTTATTCAGTAAATATGTATAATGTGTAATATTACCCCCTCTCTCTCTCCTGATGAGTTTCAATCTGTACTGTTCTTAAAGTTATTTGATAAAAAGAGTTGTTTATATTATTTATATAGTTTATATTGGTTACAGTAAACCTATAGATAAACTTAGAACATAAAAAACCCTGGAAAGAGCCAACACAGCTTAGGACTATTTTAGAAACTAAAACTAGTAATGTGAGAAAGGTATCCAGGGTTTAAGCTGAGGGGTCAAAACAACTAAGATTATATACAAACGTAATCGGGTAATACACAAGAAATTTCCAACACAAAGTTGAGCCAATGACAACTAGTCAACTGAACAGAATAAGTACACATGCCAACAGCATAATTACCTAATTGTTTTTTATTCATAATTATCTATCTTTCTCTCATGAGTTTTATTTTGTAACTCTATAGCCATTCCCTGTGTAGAATTACAGAACAAATTTTGGCTTCCTTAAGAAAGCCGAATTTCTATTAATAGAACCAAATGCAAGCTCAGCACCCAATTTCCGAACAGGGTTTTGATTTCAGTAAAATAAAAGTTTAGCAAATAATTTAGGAGTCATAAACAGGTTATTTAATATATGTTGGTTACATGATAAGTAGACCACATTAAATTATATACACATACGGGATGTATTCGCCGTTCGTCAGATGGTGACATTGCTACACTAACACTGCTGTGTTTGTACATGTGTGAATGTTGTAGTAAGCTCCTGTTGGTGTGCTGGGTGGGTTGCAGGAGAGAGAGTGTCATTGTCATTATACGTTCGCCTTTACGCAACGGCAGCACTAGCTCAAAGTCCATCTCACTGGTCATGAGTAAATAATTTACACAACAAAATTATCGACTCATTTCTTCTTTAGTTAGTTCTTATTTGATTCAATAGAATAGGTGAGCATGAATCGGAACAATATGGTGCTACTATTTAATATTCCCCATTAAATGTGTTAATTATATTAAAACTAGCATACAGCTTTACTCGGCTGTAAATTAATTTGAAGGATCTTGACCGCCCTTAGCTTCTCTTTTTCTCCAAAGACTGTTGAAGGCACTCTCCACAGCCCATATCTTGGGACTTTTTTTTCTAATTTAAAATTTAATTATGGCGCAGCTGTAAGAAAAATACAAAATTACGATTTTCTTGAAATCGGCCTTATCGACTTTGATGACTTGAAAAAATAATAATAAAATTGCTAGCCATCTCTCTAAAATTGAGACCAAATTGAGGAGAACAAGATAATTTAAAAGTACATCACCACCAAGAAACAAAAAACTGTTATGATGACTAAAGTGTAGGTACCTTTAAAAGTGAAACATTTTGTACAGCTACCGGTATTGGATTTAAGAGTTTTCAAAAACTATCAAATTAAGACAATTTGCATGCTATTTATATATCTTTGTTTCTAACAACTAGTTACATATTGGTGTAAATTAGCTTTGTTATAATTTTATAAACCTTGTATATTTATCACAGGAGACCTAAAAATGAGTATTTCTACTAAAATCTTATTTTTTACAATCAAAATATTTATTAAAATAGTTACAAAACTCATGCCATCTGTTCATTAAAAATAATTATATCATATCAGCTGTTACTTTTACCATCTGGTCTATAATATTTGTATGTTTTTGTTGATGGTGGTAATTTGTACTAATATTAATCATAATTTTATAATAACATAAGTTATTGTAATCTTTGTTCTTACAATTACATAAGGTATAATTTGCAATTTATTATTATAGTTTTGTAAACACTGTTTATTTTTAAATACTACTGAAATAGTCCCCTACTTACATTTAAAAAAAATTTAACCTATTTTATAAGAATTTTTTTTTGTTTTTGGGGTTTTTTTCATTCAGTAATATTAGAGGAAATGGGTCTCCTAATTTCAAATCTACTAGCTCGAATGTTTGAGAAAAAAAAACAAATGGGAATTTTGATGGTGGGTTTAGATGCTGCTGGTAAGACAACAATTTTGTATAAATTAAAACTCGGTGACATAGTTACCACAATTCCTACAATAGGGTTTAATGTTGAAACTGTAGAATACAAAAATATATGTTTCACTGTTTGGGACATCGGTGGCCAAGACAAAATTCGACCTCTTTGGAGACGTTACTTTGAGAATACACAAGGAGTCATATTTGTTGTTGATTCAAATGACAAACAACGAATAAAAGAAGCTGAAAAAGAACTACAAAATATGTTACAAGAAAATGAATTGCGAGATGCTGTTGTGCTTATATTTGCAAATAAGCAAGACCTACCGAATGCAATTAATATTCCACAGTTAACAGAAGAGCTGGGTTTAAAAAAATTGAGAAACCACCATTGGTTCATTCAAGGAACTTGTGCAACTAGTGGCGAAGGATTATATGATGGCTTAGATTGGCTTTCGAATGAACTTGCTAAAGTGAAATGAATTTTTTTTTCTGTTTAAAAAATGATTTGTCACTGTAGCATTTGTTAGATGAATATGTATGTATGTTATATTCTTTTAAGTGTAACAAGAATTATAACAAAATTAAAATTATTTTATATCTTTCGGATTCTTTTTTTTTCTGGTCATTGTCAATAATGCTTGTCCATTGTCCACTATCCCATCCTTTTTATTTAGATATGTTGCATAATAATATATTGTGTTACCAATTATAAAACTATAAGAATTTAACCCCCCCCCCACTGTACTCTTTCTGAAAATTATTTCCTTTCTTTCTAAGGCTCTTGAGGGACTTAAATATCAGATAGTTTAGATCTGTCCTAGCTGAAGGTTGTATAGAGAAAGTTATGTGGTCAAAAATCTGTGTTAAATTTTTAACGTATATATCTATTTTGAGTTCCTCCAAGTCCACAAAAGTGGTTTTTGGAATGATGTTTTTTAAATTTTTTTATCAAAATTTGGGTGCAGCTGTCATAAGAAAATCACAAAATTATGTTTTCTCAAAATTTGTTATAAAGATTTTGCTCAAATGAAAACTCTAAGGGCTTAAACAAAAGATATTGTTGGCCATATCTCGAAAAAAAAATATGAATATTAGTAAAAAACAAAACAAAAAATGTTCAATATGTGATTTTTCAAAATCGACTACCTATACCGATTCTGTTCAAATTTTAGTGAAATGTGAAGATTTGTAACCCAAACCCATGTATAAAAATGATTGTTTTAAGAATAATTTTCAAATAAAAATATATAGCTTGACCACTGTCTCTCAATTTTAATCAAAATGTTTAGGCTAATAATGTACTGAATGTATAGAGTAAAGTTACTTTATATTTATCTCCTGAGTGAACACACAGTTTGTTTATTTATTGAATATCAGCTGTTTATATAATACATCAAAATAAATCATGTCTGTAAGCCCTTGATGAAAACTCTACTGCTTAGAATGTCTTAACTTGCTTAGAAAACATCTATACCCTACATGTCAACAGTCTAGCTAGTTTCGAAAGGGAGAGGAAGGAATTTGGTTACCTTAAACTATTTTTTTTATCTAAATACCTGTTAAATTCACGAAGTCGTCTCCTTTTAGAGAAGAAAAATTGAGGTTACACCCTTTAAGGAAGAGCAACCTACCCTGCAGCCACCTCTGTTTAGGAAAAATAAATTGTAATTCCAGTAGCCCTCAACTCTTTTTAAACCTTCCTACCCCCTAATATCTGGCTTGACAAGGCTCACATCAACAGGGAAATGTCCTACACAGACCACAGTGAGCCAAAATCCACTGGAACAAAACTTTTTTTAAATCGTTCTAAATGATGACGCCCGATGTCTATAAGGTTTGGTAAATATTAAAAGTTTTCATTTCAACTCGTTTAGAAATTACCTACGTGTTCCAAGACTTTTAGAAGTGTAAATTTCTATAGGCGCAACATGCACAAATTCTGCAGAGGGTAAATGGATTCTGGGCATCACGCTTGACTTTTCTCTTTTTTTAAAGGCGGAAATGCACAGTAAGTGGCTGAAAGACTGATTTGTAAGATAGGCTATAGGCCTATGCTATAGATAACACCTTATTTGTACACACAAAAATTAGGTCTATATTTTATTTATTTTTTTTTTTTTAATTTCGCAGGATAGGTGGAAAATCTTCAAAAGACAAAGGGAGAAATCCGCTCTTCCCAATAGTGTGAGATTCTTACTCACTAAAAACCACCTTCCTTCCTGTTAGTACCCCTATCGCGTGGGACAAGGAAACAGGAAAGGTTTTCCATGTACCAAGCTGAGAAGCTCTTTCCATGGGCGTATCGAGATTGTAAATGTGGAAGAAAGCAGAACTTTTAGTATCCGCGCGAAGGACGAGGTAAAGACCT
The DNA here is from genome assembly GCA_963513935.1 of Aphrophora alni. NCBI lineage: Eukaryota > Metazoa > Arthropoda > Insecta > Hemiptera > Aphrophoridae > Aphrophora > Aphrophora alni. The sequence continues at coordinate 22,226,659 of OY740772.1, read as the reverse complement.
GACTTGACAGAGTCCAGTCAGGTAAAACCTCGCGACAGATCATGCAGGAGCCCAGGTTTGGTAGATGTGGCGTGCAAGGTGAAGGATGAGAGTTACCTTACAAATACCTTGTTAGTGAATTTATTGGAGGAGATACATACAAGCTACATCTTCTTCTGCTGCCTACTCGATTACTGAAATAAGCGTGCAAGATTAGACTGCATGCAACTGCATCCTGGTGGCGACAGCTTGGCTCATGCCGCTGCGGTGCACCCTTTGATCTGAAACAGAGCTAGAAAGCAAAGAGGTGAAATTTAGGTATGAAGTAGGCTATGCATGGCTTTATAGGCCCAAACGAGAGATCAAGGTCGGTCGTGCGAATAAGGACAGCGGCCGTCCGTGTTTGTCAAATGTTGTGTCGTATGTACCTAGTGAAGAGATTAGTGTTGATGTTGGGTGTGCATGTGCCCCCTTGTAGAGATTAGCTGATAATTGTTGAATGTGTTGTTTGATGAACGGCACATTTAAGTCTTTATGTAAGGTCCTAACTCTGGTGCACATTGGTGCTTTAGTGATTATTCTCAAAACCTTGTTTTGGAATATCTGTAGCCTGCGCATGTGTGTGTCCCCAGACGGGCGCTGCATAGGTAATGACGCTTCTAAGTATAGATAAATAGATTATGGTGGCTGTTCTCAATTCAAGAGAACTTGTTTTATTGAGCAATGGATATAGTTGTGACAGTGTCATGTTTGCTCTTTTAATTGTGTCGGATATGTGGGCAGACCAAGTCAGTTTCCTATCTAGGATGACCCCGAGGTACTTGACCTGGCCATGCCAGTGTATATCTTCATTGAATAAGCGTAAAGGAGTATTAATGGTGTGTGAGTTTCTTTTAGAGAGCAAAAGCGCCTGGCACTTGGACACATTTACCTTTACTCTCCAGGCTCTAAGCCATGGCTCTATATTGTTTAGTGAAGTTTGTAGCCTACTGTAGATCATACATGGTTGCCATGACTGTGCGGATATCGCGGTGTCGTCAGCATATATAGCCACATTGGTGTTATCAAGTGTTGGAATGTCGTTGATGTAGATATTGAACAATACGGGCCCGATGAGCGAACCTTGAGGCACGCCAGCTTGTATTGTCCTCTGTGTGGATGTTGTTTGGTCTACATCAACCCTGAACTTGCGGTCTGCTAGGTAAGACCTAATGAGGTGTATCAGCCCGTCTGGGAAGTTGTATTGCCTAAGTTTGTCTATTAGACCACTGTGCCAAACCCTATCAAAGGCCTTTTCAATATCCAGGAAGACTGACCCGGTCGACTGATTACCATTGAAACCCCTGGTAGCGTATTCAACAACTCTTAGCAGTTGAAGTGTTGTGGAGTGTTTGGTTCTGAAACCGAATTGCTCCGGCCTCAAGATGTTGTGTGTGTGTATATGTTTGTTGATACGTTTGAGCAGGATCTTCTCAAAGACCTTGCTCATTGTATTCAGCAAACTAATGGGTCTGTAGGATTCGGGCCTATGCTTGTCCTTCCCCAGCTTGGGAAAAACTAATATTTTAGCTTCTTTCCAAGCAGCAGGGAAATGTTGAGTGCGGAGAATTGCATTACATAGTCTATATTTTATCTTTAGCCGTTTTTTTTTTTTTTTTTTTTAAATTTCGCAGGATAGGTGGAAAATCTTCAAAAGACAAAGGGAGAAATCCGCTCTTCCCAATAGTGTGAGATTCTTACTCACTAAAAACCACCTTCCTTCCTGTTAGTACCCCTATCGCGTGGGACAAGGAAACAGGAAAGGTTTTCCATGTACCAAGCTGAGAAGCTCTTTCCATGGGCGTATCGAGATTGTAAATGTGGAAGAAAGCAGAACTTTATGTATCCGCGCGAAGGGCGAGGTAAAGACCTGACTTGACAGAGTCCAGTCAGGTAAAACCTCGCGACAGATCATGCAGGAGCCCAGGTTTGGTAGATGTGGCGTGCAAGGTGAAGGATGGGAGTTACCTTACAAATACCTTGTTAGTGAATTTATTGGAGGAGATACATACAAGCTACATCTTCTTCTGCTGCCTACTCGATTACTGAAATAAGCGTGCAAGATTAGACTGCATGCAACTGCATCCTGGTGGCGACAGCTTGGCTCATGCCGCTGCGGTGCACCCTTTGATCTGAAACAGAGCTAGAAAGCAAAGAGGTGAAATTTAGGTATGAAGTAGGCTATGCATGGCTTTATAGGCCCAAACGAGAGATCAAGGTCGGTCGTGCGAATAAGGACAGCGGCCGTCTGTGTTTGTCAAATGTTGTGTCGTATGTACCTAGTGAAGAGATTAGTGTTGATGTTGGGTGTGCATGTGCCCCCTTGTAGAGATTAGCTGATAATTGTTGAATGTGTTGTTTGATGAACGGCACATTTAAGTCTTTATGTAAGGTCCTAACTCTGGTGCACATTGGTGCTTTAGTGATTATTCTCAAAACCTTGTTTTGGAATATCTGTAGCCTGCGCATGTGTGTGTCCCCAGTGTGTCCCCAGACGGGCGCTGCATAGGTAATGACGCTTCTAAGTATAGATAAATAGATTATGGTGGCTGTTCTCAATTCAAGAGAACTTGTTTTATTGAGCAATGGATATAGTTGTGACAGTGTCATGTTTGCTCTTTTAATTGTGTCGGATATGTGGGCAGACCAAGTCAGTTTCCTATCTAGGATGACCCCGAGGTACTTGACCTGGCCATGCCAGTGTATATCTTCATTGAATAAGCGTAAAGGAGTATTAATGGTGTGTGAGTTTCTTTTAGAGAGCAAAAGCGCCTGGCACTTGGACACATTTACCTTTACTCTCCAGGCTCTAAGCCATGGCTCTATATTGTTTAGTGAAGTTTGTAACCTACTGTAGATCATACATGGTTGCCATGACTGTGCGGATATCGCGGTGTCGTCAGCATATATAGCCACATTGGTGTTATCAAGTGTTGGAATGTCGTTGATGTAGATATTGAACAATACAGGCCCGATGAGCGAACCTTGAGGCACGCCAGCTTGTATTGTCCTCTGTGTGGATGTTGTTTGGTCTACATCAACCCTGAACTTGCGGTCTGCTAGGTAAGACCTAATGAGGTGTATCAGCCCGTCTGGGAAGTTGTATTGCCTAAGTTTGTCTATGAGACCACTGTGCCAAACCTTATCAAAGGCCTTTTCAATATCCAGGAAGACTGACCCGGTCGACTGATTACCATTGAAACCCCTGGTAGCGTATTCAACAACTCTTAGCAGTTGAAGTGTTGTGGAGTGTTTGGTTCTGAAACCGAATTGCTCCGGCCTCAAGATGTTGTGTGTGTGTATATGTTTGTTGATACGTTTGAGCAGGATCTTCTCAAAGACCTTGCTCATTGTATTCAGCAAACTAATGAGTCTGTAGGATTCGGGCCTATGCTTGTCCTTCCCCAGCTTGGGAAAAACTAATATTTTAGCTTCTTTCCAATCAGCAGGGAAATGTTGAGTGCGGAGAATTGCATTACATATGTTTGTAAAGAACCTGAGCGCTTTCTCCGATAAGTTTTTGAGTGTTGTATTTCCAATAGTGTCTGGCCCAGGAGCTTTCCTGGCCTTTGTGTGTGAAATCGCCCACTTAATTTCTGTGAGGGTTGTTTTGTGTATAGAGTGTTGGTGAGGAGAGTAGGCGAATTGTAAAGTGTTGTTTTCAACAGTGTCAGTGAAAACTGGGTCAGAGGGCTGAGTATTTGGTTGAAACGCTTGTTCCAGGGTGTCAGCAAATAGATTTACCTTATCATCCGGGTCCCCCACCTGTCCATGAGGGCCTATTAGTGGGGGATAGCACATAGGTGAACGTGTAAAGTGTTTTACAAGTGGCCATACGGGTTTCTCACTGACATCTAGACTGACCAATTCGGCTTGGAAGCCTTCAGCTCGAAATTGAGTTATTTCTATCTTAATTCGTCTCTTGAGACGGTTTAGTTGTGTACGTGGTGTACATCTATTTACTCCCTGCTGTAATGCCCTTCTTAGCCTATTGCGACGCTTGATGAGCGCAAGTATGTGTCGTGGTATGAACGTGTGATGCCGAGGCTGGCATTTAATCGGGACTGCGGCTTTCGTCGCGTCCTGTATGGCTGCTGTTAGTTTGTAAACAGCATTGTCAATGTCCTGAGGAGACAGAACCTCTTCAGAGTTAGGTAATGAGCCATCCACTTGCTGACGGAACATCTCCCAGTCAGCAAGTCGGTAGTTCAGCACCTCTCTTGGCTCCTTGCTAATAGGATTGCCAGCCACCGCCATTACGACAGGATAGTGATCTGAATTCAAATCCCTATCTACGTGCAGCTGCGGTGATACCGTCAAGCCCTTAGCAATAGCCAAGTCGAGGATGTCTTCTGTGTTGTGAGTGCTAAGGTGTGTTGGTTCAGTGGGAGCCAGTAGAATGGCATTGTTTGATTCGATGTAGCGGTAAAGGATTCCCCCACTTGAGTTTGTATGTCTGCAGCCCCAGCGTGTATGTTTTGAATTTAAGTCCCCGGCGATGACAACTTTGTTAGAAGTTAACAGGAGTTTATCTATATCACGGGTGTCTATATTACCCGGGGGATTGTACGCTGAAATGAGTGTAGTGTGGCTGCCATTGAGCTCAAGCTTGATAGCAGTAGCTTCAATGCGTGTTAGTGTGGGCAACAAAATTTCAACATGTTTTATATGCTTATGTATTATTACAGCCGTACCACCTCCGGCTCTGTTTGTTCTGTCGGTGCGGTATATTTTAAAATTTGAAAGAGTAAATTTATTGTGTGGCTTTAATCTTTAGCCGTCCTGCTCTATGAATTTATATTTTTAAACAACTGCACCAGATAGCAGCACCTTATAGACAATTAAATCCAAATTATACACACTTTTATCGCCAATCCACATTAAATAGTACAAATTCTTTACACCAGATAGCAGCACATATCGAACATACTGTGAAATATAATCTTGTTTTGAAATATTAAATCTGCAATAATATTATCGACATATATTTTCTCAGTGAGGCGAAACAATTTTTTGTCGATTTGTCCCGCCTCACTGAGGGAAAGTCGGTAAAGAATATTACAGATTTACTTATTATTTTTTAATATCTTTTAGTTCATGTATTGAATGCTAGGGTGCAGGTAAGTAGAGTAATTTTACAGTATTATTTTCAACTTAAATGAAATGTGGAATGAAGGTATTAAATAATGACTCTCTTTTTTCTCAGTGAGGTGACACAAAATTTTGAATATTTATTTTTTTGAAAACCATCTCCTGTCAGGTGCTGCTATCTGAAATCAATATTTTATAAAGTAATATTATGCAATCTTCTAGTGCACAGATTTTTTAAAACGTAGCCTCTCTGAAGTTACAGTAATTTATTTTGTTTGAGTGTTTTCATGAAATCAAAGCAGGTGAAACAAAACCCAGTTTCTATGAAAGAAATATGTTCGTATTTTTGATACGATCATTTGTACTTTTGATAATATCAATATTATTGTTTCTAGAAAGACCAGTCATAGTTTTAGAATTATAAAATCTAAACTGACATTAGTAAAAATAGCCAATATTTTTATTCGAATGTGTCATAAGTGTAACACTGGGCAATACTGTTCAAAACTTCTTAACAAATGACTTTTCACAAATGTAACATTGGGCAATAATAATGGTTATATTTTATGTTTTGTGCTATATTCCATTTTTCTGTCCACAATCCTAATTTTTAGAAGTGTTCTATACCTATTTGAACTAAATTTGTTGTAAAAAAGCAGTTTTTACAACATGAAATTTATAAAGTCAAAATATAGGTGTTCCCTGTCTGATAAGTCACTTACTCAGTTGTTTCATTTGTCAACAATAATAATTATTATAATAATAATTTCAGTATGCGATTTAAAGGTTCCACTTTTTTTTACAGGCAAACATGATCTATATTATATAGTAGAACTCTTTAAGAAGCCCAAAAAGTTAGAACTTTGTTTTTTGGTGCTTTTAGAGATTGAATTAGAGAATTTTGCTTGAAAAGGTTTTATTAATCTGTAAATGAGGCTAAATTTTGAGTTTTTATATTAGTTTTCTTTCTGTGTGGTTTTCTCATTTCAATTTTGTTTCTAAATGATATATGTTTTGTTATATGTTTAGCTTTACATTGGGTGGTCTGGATGTAGTGTTAAAATTTTTTTTGGGTGATAGAACAAAATAAATGTGTCGAATACACAATTTAAAAAATTCTATTTCACACACCCACTTAAGAGAAATTATTTCGATTTTTTTTTCAAAGAAACTGTACATTTACCCAAAATGTAGAAATTCTGGAATATTTTGATACAACAAACTTTAACATTACCATCGATTTATACATTAAATTTCAAGTAATGATGTAAAGCTTTTGATGAGCCTGAATCTACGGAATCACTAATTTAATTGATTGGAACTGTGAAGTTATCATTTTCTTAAAAAAGGAATAGAAAAACCTTACACACACAATTCTTTAAAAAATTGCTAGAGAGCAAATGCTATAAAAAGTGCTTCAAAATCTAAACTTTCAGAAGATCGTATAGGCTACAACATTTTTTCCTTACAATTTAATTAGAGCTATGCGAGTTTGAATAATGTAAAAAGTGATTTGACAAAAATTGCGCTAGCTAAAAGTAACAGCTTTTAGATGCATACCTAAGAAATCACTACTTTAAACAACACTAACATCCTTCAATGACATCCTCATTTTCTCTAAACAAATAGTTAATTTAAGGACAGTGAATATTATGTTTAAATCATCATGCAAGGATACCTCAAAGAATTTCTGTATATCTGATTATAGCTCATCTTATCATGAGAATAAGGTATCTGTCAATATCTGATTATAGTATACCTTATAATGAGATAAAGTATCACATACAGAAACAAATGTTATGTTGTTTGTATAACGTATGTTTTGTGAATTTGCTCCGCAGGGGGGGTGCAGACTAGCTGCACCTAATAAGAGGGGAGTTGGCATCCCTCGCGGTCCCCAGTCAAACACTCACCATACACTCACAACACATAGACTATCATCCGTATAAACATACACCCAGTTCAACTATATACATTTTCCTACTTTCACCTTTACTTAGGGTTTTATCGCAGGGGGGTTCAGACTATCAGACCTATTGAGAGGAGTTTAGCGTCCCTCGTGGAACCCGAGCTATTTATACAGGAGTGGTACAATAAAACATCTTCTCTGAATATATACACACACATACAACACTCATACATATTTTACAATTTGTAGAGTCTGTTATACTACACGATTCACTGGGGATACATAAACACATTCATATATAGTTTGTTTGTTTTTTTGCCGTGCAGAGCCGTAGCACATCTAGGAGTGTTTTACCAGACCAAAGCGTGACAACCTTTGAATCTGGTAAGCTGATATGAGTTTGCTCTGTCAAAGACGTATGTGCGGTTTCTGTTCAGTACCCAACCACTTCGGTCCTTGGTCAGGAAGTGTTTGCGATGGGGGAGGTGTCGGATCCTCCCTTTCCAGTTGCGGGTCTGGACTGATACCCATCCACTCTTGTTAAAGAGGATACTCTGGTCACCAGAGGTCTATGCGTTTGGAAATTATTGAAAGTGATCCATGGGTATACCTGTTCCCAGAGTCTTATCTGCAACCTCTTAATATAATGCACTGGTTAATGTTTTTATGACCTCTACCAACAAAACCGTGAACCCGGAAAGTGATGACACAGCTATCGGCATCGTCCGAAGCTGTAATGAATTTAAGAGAAGAACCATAGCGATTCAGGGACCTGCTCCCAGATTCCTTATAGTATGCAACAGTGCTGAAGGGTCAGATCTGTCTAAGATCTCGCCCTTTGTTATTAACAAAGCTGTAACTAGTGTTGCAGGGAATGTTCGTTCCATTAGGAAACTTTGAAATGGGGCTTTATTGATAGAGACTGACTGTGACAAACAGAGTCACTCACTGTTCGAAAATGAAGTCCTTTTTCGAGGTCGTTAATGTATCTGTTGAGCCTCTAGAGGTTTAATTCCTCTAGAGATGTTATATTGCATGCTGGTATGATATGGAAGGGTACACCCAGGTATGCTAAGTATAGAAAGCGCTTAGTCAGGCAACAAAAACCATTGCACTAAGAACTGTAAGTGGTTACAGAACAGTTGGGACTAATGTGGTGATAGTTTTGGCGGTTTAAAAAGCCCTAACTGACTTGTTAGTAAAAAAATGGTCAAAGATGGTGGCTGTGATACCTCCTCAAGGAAACACTGGACTTATGGAAAGCAAGATGATGGTGCAAATTGAGGGACTAAGAGGCTGATCCCTGACCTTCATGTGTAGGTCAACCAAAAGTATGGGATATAGGGTTTTTTTTGACACCAGTGTTGATTGGTCATGGAGATCTTTGAAACTATCTGAACAGATTTAAGACCATCCAAATTGTGTTTACTGTGGATAAATTGGCCATGTATGTGTAGCGATAAGATAGAAACCAGATGCTCGTTTTCAAGACCTTTTGAAGTTATATTGACTCATGGGGATAAAAATTGAGTTCTAGGAAACCTGGTATGGTATACCGATGGCTCAATGACAACGGCAGGTACTAGTGCTGAGGTATATGGACTGAAACCGGGATTGAAATGTTCGTTTCCCTTAGGACAATATGCCACTGTTTTTTAGGCTGAGATTAAGGCCATAAATGACAGTATACAGGAATATTTGAAGCAAGACTGTAAGAAAAACTCTATCTATACAGATGGTCAGGCTGCAAACAATGCACTTGCAGGCACTACTATAAAATCTACTAGGGAGGTGTGAGAATGCCAGGAAAACCTAAACGCTTTATCCCAGGAAAAGCAGGTAACTTTGCACTGGGTGCCGGGCATAAGAAAGAAACTAGCTAAACAGGGCTCTTCATCACAGTTTGTAGGACCTGAGCTAGTTGTAGGAATATCCATGTGTCTGGCCAAGATGCCCATAAATAGGTGGGTAAGTATCCTCCTTTTGTTCTGACGATCTATATCCATGATTATTAAAAAACCGTAAACAAATAATTTATTTGGAATGAAAAATGTACTCACATCAGTAAATTTTATTTCATTTTCTTAATTTTGACTTAATAAAGAAAACATGCATATTTATAGACAGGGTGTTGCGCGAGAGGTTGGCACAACTTCAGGAGATGATAGGGGACCTAAAAAGAGCAAAATTGTTCATATGAACATAGGTCTGAAAAATCTTCATATTCCGTCTTTCGGCCATGTTTCATTTCATGTTTTTTTAAAAATTAATGGTAACTTTAGAAATGATCAAGATTATGATTTTAAGTTTGGTATTCACATGATATGCTATTTTTGATCAGTATACCAAGATCCAATACTTTACTATTCAAATATTCAAAATGGCAACCGTTTAAAATGTTTAAAGTTGAATATCTAGGAAACTGTAAATTTTACAAACATGTTATGAGACGGAATATTTATGTTAAACAAAATGGGTTGTTTATTTTATTTTTTTTTGTAGCTTGAAAAATAACCAAATTATCGTCAAAAATATAAAACTGAAAAAATTTAGTAATTGTCAAGAACACACAAAAAAATTAAAATATACATTTTTATGTATATGGAAATTTATTTTTACATTTGTCTTATTAAAAGTGAAAGTATTAAAACAAAATATTTATTCTTATTTGAATAGTGCATTTCAAGATATTTAACAAAGATTTGTTCTCAAAAAAATAAGTAAAACAAAACATTGGCGAACCTTCTGGCACAAAAACAGAATAAGTTGGTTGCAGGGCTTAGGTAGGAGTTTTTAAAGATTGAAATTACAAATGGTGCTCAATGTGACGCCCTCCTTCAGCAATGCACGCTTCAGCTCGGAGATGCAAGGAATTTCTGACTCTTTCAATGATCCCAGGATTCTGTTGAACCTGGCTTCTACCCTTCGATGCAGTTCTTGTATGTTTGGTACCTCTGTATCGTAGCCTACACTAAAGTCTTTAAGTGGCTCCACAAAAAATAATCCAAGGGGCTTAGGTGCGGTGATCTAGCTGGCCAATTAACAGTTTCTCCACGCCCAATCCATTTCAACGGGTATATAACATTGTGGTAATGTCTGAAATTGTTATTGAAATGAACTGGTACACCATCATGCATGAACCACATATCTTGTCATTCTGCAAATGGGACGTCATCCAATAAATCTGACAAAGTTCTTTCCAAAAAGCCTAAATACATGTTTCCGTTGAGACGAGCTGGAAGTATGTGTGGCCCCAGTATATGGTCTCCAAATATACAACACCATACATTTAAACTAAACGGCTGCTGGTGAGATCTAAACAAACGTTCATAAGTATTATCTTGTGCACAAACATGCATGTTGTGAGAATTTATTTATACCATCTCTTGAAAATGTAGCTTCATCCGTAAATGACATTTTGCTAAAGTTATCAGGATTTTGAATACGACTTGTAAGTAGCCGATGACAATATTCACCCTAGGAGGGTAGTCTTGTGGGAGGAGCTTTTGCACTTTAGTAAGGTGAAATGGGTCCATTATTGTGAATGGTAAACCACACTGCAATTTGGTTTACATTCAAAATATTAGCAATTTTCCTCACACGTATCCCTGGGCTTTCTTCCACAATTTGTAAAATATTTTTTTCTACATCAATGTTTACTCCAGCTTGTTTGTCTTCAGTAATGCTTACAAATGTACCTGTCTCTCTCAAAAGCCAATGAACAGCTTCAAATGTCTTGTGGTCAGATATACATCTGCCAGCAAATCCCTTAATGTAAATCCTTTTAGCTTCAGCACTGTTTCCCCAAGCAGCACCATGTACTAAATGCATATCAGGATACTCCTCATTGCTGTATGTAGCCATCTCTAAAATTATTATTACAGCAATACAAAATAGTGAGCTAACACTTTATTGTAAGTAATAAAGTCAAAATAGGAACAGTGAACACCAATCAAAACCAAAGAGAGTTTAGAGATCAGAAATAATGACCTAATAAAATCTTATAAATAAATTAGATTAATCATAATATGTATCATTGTCTAAAGAAACTTTTATGTAATTGTTGTAGGAAACAGCTGATAATTTCAAGTTATTACTTAAAAACAGCTGTCATGTTGTAACAACTGAGTTATTGATTAATAAAATCATAATGTTTTGTGTGTTCTTGACAATTATTACCAATTATTTTTGTTTTGTTTTAGGTTTTTTGATGAAAACTTGGTTATTTTTTAAGCTACAGAAAAATATAAAACCCAATTTTGTTTAAGATTAAAAATATAAATATTTTATCTCTTATAAAATTTTTGTAAAATTTATGGATCCCGAGATATTTGACTTTAAACATTTTAGATGGTTGCCACTTTGAATATTTAAATAGTAAAGTTTTGGATCTTGGTATACTGATAAAAAATAGCATAAATAATGTGAATACCAAATTTAAACTCATAATCTTAATAATTGCTAAAGTTATCATTAATTTTTTAAAAACATGAAATGGCTGACAGGGAAAACAAATTTTTCCCAACCTATCATATGAATAATTTTGTGTTTTTTAGGTCCCCTATCATCTGATAAAGTTGTGCCAACCTCTCGCAAAACACCCTGTATAAATCATTATTACAATAATTTCAAAATTTATTTGGTTAAAAAATAATATATAGTTTATAAGTATATATAATTATCTTACAATATAATTTTAAAAGAAAATTATTTAGGTGTTGTGACACTGTACTCATATCTTTCAATCATCTTTCGTTACCAAGCATTAATTTAAATGTATTTACAAATCATTCAGCTTATAGGGAAACTAAATTTAGTTCCTTTTAATTATAATTTACTTCATAATTTTAATTTCTAAAAGAGATCATAGCAGATTTTGTCCTAGTCACTTTTTAAGTTTAAAATTCCTCCATTGTTGTATGCTGCTTGAAAGCAGGGTGGTATATCCATGTAGTTTCTTCTAGAAGTTTGTACAGATTTATTGTAACTGACGGAAATACCTCTAGGAATAATTCTCTAATAGGCCTTCGGTCATGACACATTAATACTTTAGTCCTTAAAAACTGTAGTAATCCACTAGGCGTGTCCACATATTCTTCATCAGAAATCCAATGTGCAAAATTTTCTTTCATGATGTTAATCTGTAGACAACATTTTTATGAAATGAAAATACATTCATATTAATATGTAGATGTTTCAAAAATATGTTACCAAAATTGAGAACAAGTTATAAATCTTGAAATAAACCATTCAAATACTCTTTAAGGCTTGGTTATAAAACTAATGAATATATTTTTGTTTATGAACTTAACTTTCAGTTCCAACGATATTACTACAAAAATGTTTACTAATGTGATTTTCCTACCACGACATTCTACCATAGATCTCAAACTCATATTTTGATACATAGCATCTTTGGATACCACAGACAACCAAAATTTCACTCCTTCTATTTATACTTCTTTACACCAAACCTTTTTATAAGATATAAACTAATCTTGCCCTGAGCATTGCATTCAGTAATTCAGAAAGACTTCACATTAAATTTTGTCTACTGCTTAATAAAAAATTAGAATTTTTTATCCCAACCACCTGACCTTGAAGAGATTAATCTGGCTGTGATATTTAAAACTCCTCTTTCTGTTATTAGTTTTAACAGATACATTTTACAAGTTTCCTTTTTTTATTCATAAAATGAAATGCTGCAGTGTAATTTGCCAATACATATAAATCACTTACAAAAGATTGTTGAAAATATTAGCAACTGTTTCAAGAGACTTATAAACTTTGATATGTTAATTTCTATATTTTTCAGTTGACTTTGTTCCCAACCTTGACTCTCACTTCTAACTACATCCTATATTGATCTTATTCTGTTGGAAGCGTGTAGTATTTTATTAAATTGGATTTTGGTTACTGAGATATATTACAATTTGTTGTTGTTGTTATAGATTGCTACATATTTAAGGAATATTGGGTCATTTGATGCTTTAGCTGTTACATGTAATGCCCTTTTATTAGAATTTGATACCCTTATACCAGTTGTAATCTATGCATAAAGTTTCTGTATCTATGTCTCTGTTTTATGTATAATCAAACGAAGGTCACTTTCCAAATGCTCCTTGTTGATTGGTGTTTATTTGTTTGGGTCATATTGAAAACCACGATTCATTACAAGTTATTACATGTTTTTAGAACTTAGAATCATTTTAAATGTTTTTGAGGATGTCAGGACAAATGTTCTTCGAGTTTTCTTCAGCTCAGAATAGAGGAGTACACTTTTCCCATCTTCAAATTTCTATTTAAATGTTAGCATCTATTTTTGAATATGAGGATACTAAGGATGCAGGTTATATCTATAATCACTACTTTTCCTCTTTACATTTTTTTAAACAATTGAAACTGGAGTATGTGACAGTCATTTATCACCATACACAAATAGTTTGTATCAAATTTGAACAAATGGTATAATTTTAGAGCAGATTTTACAAGTCTTGCAAAGAATTTCACATTAACACATGTTAACTAACACTTAACATTATTCCAATGGAGCTTAGATCATATGGTTACTGTGAGCACACGCTACTGCCAAACAAATCTTTGCATATGCTTGGAAATTTAACAATAGATAGATCAGAAATTATCCTGTTCACTGTTGCCAAGGTCACAGAGAGCAGTAAAAAATCAGTCGGGTTATTTTATAGTCACACCGGATTATACCTAGTTAAAATATTTAACTGAATAAGAAGTATTAAAAATTACCCATGCACTATTAATGTTGTCTTCTATAGCTCTAGCATCCAAATCTTCAAACATCTCTTTAAGAGGGAAAAGCATTTCTTCTCCTTGTTCTGTAAGTCCACAACAAGTCATCAGAAAGTTCCACTTTTTTGTTTGATTCCAGAAATAAACATGTCTGAAAGTAAATAACATGAAAATATTGGGAGTTTAAAACAAACCCTTTATTATAACTCTATTAAAATTGGCTGTACTACCTTATTCAAGAAAAAAAATTGAATTATTAAACTTTGTTCTTTATAGCTGATCACTGTTGGAATAGAAATTTCATAATAAGTATAGCAGTTCATTTACAACATTTGTAGCAATTAATTGTACCACTATAAATTAAAGCTGTGATTGTAATTAATGAAATAATCCATAAAATAGATCTTTCTTTTAGGTATGTATTCCTCTAACCTCTTATAAAAACATCATCTTGATTGTTTTTGGGTAGAAAAAGAAGGCTATCTTATTTGACTTTCAATTCCAATGATTAGTTAAGTAACTATCCTTTAAAAATTGTTTAAGAAATCAATTAGTCAATTTTATTGGTTCAATAACTTTCAAAGAAAAATACAGCCCAAAAAATGACAACCTTGTATTTTCATCAAAGCAATTTCTGTAAAATAACAAGATATGTAAGAGGGTAAAAATTTCATATTGTACTTAGATTTCATAAATATTAGTATTATGGGAATAAATTAAAAAATTTATGAATCAGCGCAATGCAATAAAAAAAACTCTACACATGTGTATTAATGGTGAAAACAATATTACATTTGGTTAAATGACCAAGGCTCAAATGTGTTAATAAAATTTCTAGAGTGTACATTAATTTAAAAGCCGAGCATTTAAAAATGCTCATTTTCCCGTTCAGAAACAGTTTTAGATATTTTTTAATAAACTATATAGGCTGTTCCCACAATGGATTATAAATTTCATTTCAATCTGAATGGATAAACACATTTATTAAAGTACACTTCACAGACATAAATACACAGAAACGGTACTTATCCCTATCCTTGGGAATACCCGGAGGTTGAACATGCCATTTCCCCTATTCCCAATATCCCTATTCACAAAGACAGGGATATGTACCGTTAGCCACTTTCACCTAGGTCATTGACATGGTTCTACTTTGATAGGTCAATCCATCTGAAGTGGGGTAAAGGGGAGAATATGGCAGTTTAATTTTAAAAATTTTATATTTTGTTTGTATTATTTCAGATCCCTTCAATGATGGTTACTTGGTTACCAAAATGTACACCAGGGAACTATAATAACATAAGGAACATAAATATATTATTCTAGTTCCTTTGTGTGTGTGATATTGTGGTAGGGGTTTCAGTGTTTTAAAAACAAAAACTAGAGAAAACCCATATTATACATTTAACAAGTGTTCAACATCTTCCTGTAGAAAGAGCCAATTTCTTAGTTCTCGCAAAAGTAATGTCAAGAAATTTTTGAATCTGTGTCAATAAAGATTTTCGACCCAAGGAAATCAAAGTCTTCATAAAGTATGTTTTAAAAGGCCTTGACACCGTAAATTTCCTGCACTTTGTAACTCTTCTTTTCACCCATCAATGTAGCTGGAAAGCTCCCTGTTTCCACTTTTAATATAAAATAGCTTTAGTACCTTATAAATGTTCAAGTATCTTAAAGGTGAAATACATAATAAAATGAATAATGATTTCGAATGTTCCAACCTACTCTTATTCGTAGTTATCCAAACAAACTATTTCTGAATATTAATGACAGGAATTAGATTCCTAATGTAAGCCTCTCCCCCCTGTGAAAACCATATGCTATTCTACTTCAAACCAGTGAAAGTAAATTAAGCACATTTAATTTATATTTACTGTTATAATTTTCAAAAGTTATTTATTTAATATAAATTTAGTAAAACTTACTTCAACATATGTTCAGCATCAGGACGATCATCGGGTTCATAAGCTACTGCCCAAAGTATGAGAAAACTGGCATTAACATCCATAGTTTTCAGATGTGCCCAACCATTTTTAAGATTTCTTGTAATATCATTTGGCAATGATCCAAATGGATGAAACCCACCAGACAATATATAGTGTAATATCATCCCAGCTGATTGTATATCAGACTTTTCTGTACATGGCATCTATTAACAGGAAACAATTGATATATTTTTAAATAGAAAATCTAAGGTACAGAGAAGTAAAATACAAAACAGAGGAATTCAAACAACAATGCTCGCCAAATATTCTGTATAAACGTCATCCTACAGTATGTGTCAATAAGAATATTAAAATATTTGACTGTTTTGTTTTTGTTTCAAATAATTTAAATTAGCTGTTAAGTTAATTATTTTTGTATAATCTAATACATAGTTTAATAATTTAATTTCTTTAAATTATAGAAGTGGGTTTTTAGGGGCATGGAAATATGGGGTCCAGTTGTACTTTCTGGTCAGTTTATTTTCATGTCACATTTCAAGTTTCTGCCATATTTGAAAGTACCTTGAAAACTTTTTGGAAGACAAACACACCCATAAATTTCTGATTTAACTTTTTTCCTCTTTTGTTTTTATTCAACATGTGTGTGGCCTTGATCTCATAATGTTTAACACAATTAGGGTAAAAAAAGTGTAATTCCTAGCCTGAATATCAATATTATAGATGTCAATTTAAATTATTGAAATTATAGTTAAGAATTCAACAATAGTAATTTGTTTGTGGCCAGCAAATTTATGACTTTACAATTACTTATATTTAAAAAATCCCAAATTCTAAAGTTGAAGATTTAAATAATATAAATTTATCAAAATTAATTAATAAACATTCCATAAATTTAGGGTTGCTTTGTACATTTGGGTATATTGAGACTTGATATGTACAAACCAATATCAAATTATGTGCAATTAAAAAAATATTTGACCTGTCCCAAGATTTAGTTTTAACCAAAGAATAATCATTTTCTGAGACATCACATTTCATAATACATTATATCTGTTGTCAAGGTAACTGTGTGAATCACTTTTTACCCCCTCCCTTTTTCCATCTGTGACTGTCTCCACTTCTTTTGACCAGCTGGAAGCTACGGCTGGCTGGAGACCACGTACACGTTAGCTGAATCTTGTCAGGATGGGCCAAGGAGTTGGGTTAGGACGCTAATGAACGGACGCAACACAAGTTAAATTAAACGTTCTCTTATATTTGAGCGCCGCATTAAAAGATTACAGAAATAATTATGAATTATAAAAAAGACACGACGGCTAGATAATGGCTTAATAGTGGCCGAAAAACATACCGTTTAATTTAGCTAGCACGTGGCCGAAAATGGACTGACCGCGGTCTTCCTTCTCGCGGCTCTCGGAACAGACTCTCGCTCGGCTCGCTGTTTCAAGCCCTCCACTCCTTGTCTCTCCTCCTTCTACGTAATCTTGCACTGCTCAGCCAATTCATATTTTATTATTTAGAATTCCTTTACATCCTAATTTATACTTATTATAGTTTTGGTTTGGTGGGTTCCTTGGCTGGGCCACACACCTATAAATCTACTCTATAGAAAACGCCCACTGCATCAAGCTTGCATGACAAATATAACACAGATAGAGTGATACATTCAAAATTTAACTAAATGTGTTACTCTAAGAATATGGATCTAAATTTAGAAAATTTAAAAAAAAATTCAAACAAGGAGAACCATCAACTAATATATATATCTAAATTTCTTCACCATCACTATATGTTCAGTTACATGTATTTGGAAAGTACAAAATCAATCTGTTGTGTAATTGTTTTAGTTGTTCTTGAAGATTTATAATCCAAGGTCATATATTTTTAGTTGTTCTGCTTAGTTATCAACGAGTATACTTTGTAGAAAACAACAGCTATTTTCAATATGCAAATGTGCGTTTTGTAGAAGTAATTTGTATTTAATAAAAAAAAGATAAGAAGAGGGTGGATGAATTACTTTGCTTCACTTTGTTAAAAAACTTCAAAGAATAACAAATATTCAAAATTTGTCTTACCTTCCAGTTTGTGTAGTACTCTTCATAAATCTCCCTTGCCCACCAAATTACAGAAGAATTTACTGGTGACGAATGCTTGTATAGAACCTAGTAAATTATCATAATAGATTATTTATTAAATGTAATATATCAATCATTTAATATACATTTCAAGGATTATATTAAGCTTAAATAACCAATAATTTGAGGCCATTACAGTACATAAAAAACAAACCTAAACTTTAAGTAGGTTTGTAAAAACAAAACTTGTCTAATTCGAAATATTGGATAATTCGAGTTTTTCCGACGGTCCCTTCAACTTCGATTGTGTGTATATATGAGTATGTGTGGGGGGTGTTTGTGTGTGTGTGTGGGGGGGGGGGGTTGTGTGTGTGGGGGTGTTTGTGTGTGTGAGTGTTTGTGTGTGTGAGTGTTTGTGTGTGTGAGTGTTTGTGTGTGTGAGTGTGTTTTAAAGATCTTGTAATACCAAAAATGGTAATTTTAACCTAAATAACCAAAAAATGGTTATATTGAGATTTGAATATTTAAAGTAACCCGGGAAACGTTAAAGTTGAATAAGGGAGGGGGTTTTAGAAGTCAAAAAGATGACTCAAATATATAGATTATTAAAACTAGGGTAATAAAAAATTAAATATAGGTTTCCAAAATAATAATGTCATGTATAAAAAATTAGTTATAAGTTGTAATAAATATTTAGGTAGTATTTGTATTGTGTTAGGTAAAATAATTTGAACCGTGTCAGTGTTGCTAGGTGTGAGAATAATTCTCGCATACGTTGCATATTAAATAGGACGCTTGGTTTGGAAGCTGGAAAAAGACACATGTGGTTTTGGTCAGTCTGGATGGAGGTCTTGAGGCAAGACTACGTTTGGTATATCTGGTTCTAGACAATAGAAAAGTGATGTAATAGTATTTTTCTTTAGTAATATGTAACAAATATAAACTAAATTGTTATGAGACGATATGTGAATAGAATTTGAGTATTTTTAATGCGTAGAACTGAATATTTTAATCTGTAGAACGTTTAAAGTGAATAGACAGCATTGGTGAACACGTGTTCCTTATAACACAAAGACAAAGTATCAAAAGTGTGTTTTATAAGGTGAGAACTATTTTAATAAAGAAACAATGCAATACAGTTTCAATTATGTATAGACGTAGGGGTGATATAGTTTGAACAATGAATTTTGCATACCTAACAAAAGATATTGCAATTTGGTGAACTAATGTTATAGAGATTAAATTTAATTTTGTGTTTCAAAGCAAGAAATAGAACAATTTGAACATTGATATGTACCATCTTCATAATATGAACAATAAATGTGTCGTTGTAAAACATGAAGCGTGGACTTATGATGTAACGGCTGGAGCGAGATTGGCGAGTCATCATGTAGACGTGCAGGACAATGAAGAAGTGATTTTAGAGGAAAAGTTCTGTTTAAAATGAGAAAA
The DNA here is from genome assembly GCA_963513935.1 of Aphrophora alni. Taxonomy (NCBI): domain Eukaryota; kingdom Metazoa; phylum Arthropoda; class Insecta; order Hemiptera; family Aphrophoridae; genus Aphrophora; species Aphrophora alni. Next base: position 22,207,403 of record OY740772.1, on the reverse strand, counting down.
CGTGTCTTGGTATAGCACGTATAAACTTTTTCCATGTAAAATAAAATATGTATTTGTAATAATTTAGAAATTTTTCAATATAATAAGTTTGAATTTATTACTTGATGTTTTTTGATTAATAAGACGCAATGTCTTATATTTCAAAATAAAATTAATATGTTAGAGTCTTTTTTAAGAAACTAGCTAATTGAGATTTATTTGTTTTTTGTAGAGAATCTACTTTATAGTAATTCAATTTCTTTTTTTATGAGAAGTAAGATTAAATTCATTTCATTTTTTATTAAGAAGTTGCAACTGAAGACTAAAGTCAATAAAAATTAATTTTTTAATATTGAGACTTGAATATAATGGAATAACTGTGTAGGATGTGTTAACTTAAAATATATTGCTTGAATTTGCTCATTTACATGTATTCTTATTATGTTTGTTTTATTTTGTATAAATGTTAATACTTAACTCAATAAATTATGTTCAATTTCAGTTCAACAAAATAAGATTTTTTATTTCACCAAGAACCACTGAAGTACACTTTTAAAAGGACTTGCGACCCTGAGAGATTTTAATCATAATAACAATTAACTTCCTTCTTTTTTCAAAATTGGTAAGCTAACGCTTCCTGGCGCCCATAAAAAGCTTGGCATAGTTTTATAAATAATAATAAAACTTAAAATCATTTTTTTATATTTTTTTAATAAAAATAAGTACTCTTCAAGTACGACAAGGCTCATTTTTATAACTATTACAAGTGTCGCTCAACTCGGGGCTGTATTCTTATATTGAAAAATATAAGAATATAAGTCGAAAAAACAGTGGTTTCTTGGTGGATTAGAAATTCTTATCAAAAAGGTAAGAATATTCATAGTCAACATAAGAATAAGAATGTTCTCTCTAAAAAATTTTTTAATAATAAGTAGATAAGTAATTTTAAAATAACCAATTCTAAATTTAAAGTTTAAATAATAATAATAACTAAAAATGGAGGGAGATAATAATAATAAGTTAATAACTGATTTAGATAGGCTTAGGATGGAATTTAAAGTTATGAAACAAGAATTTGAAAAGTATTTTACAAATGTAAATAAAAAATATAAATTTGAAAAGGTATTGGATATGGATAGAAGAGATGTGGAACATTGGCACATCGAATTAGACAGAGAAAGTTTAGATAAACAATGGCATGTAAGGTTAGGAGTAAATTTAATAGATAGGGATGTTGAATTGAAAGCAGAAATTAAAAAAATGATGTCTGCTGGAATGACAGCGAGAAATGAAATTTATAGAAAATTAAAAGATAAATTGTTAAAAGAAGCACCCCCTTTTACTGTAGTGTCGGCATTTGTTATAGGAAATAATACAGAAAAAGTAGGTTATGGGTATTATAGATGTAATAATACAAAGATTAATGAGGTTATAGGAGTTAATAATAAAGTAAATAATGAGGTAGATAATAATGAAAACTTAAAAGTTAAGAAAAATGGTGGGGTTAATGATTTTGATGGAATAAATAAAGTTTTAAGTGATTCAGTAAATAATAATAGCAAATTGGTAAAAGAAGATCAAAATTTAAATAAAATGGAGGGTACTAATAATAATAATAATCTAAGGGCTGAACAGGTTAGGGTAATTGAGCAAGATAGAGTAGATAGAGATGATAAAATAATGAGAATGTTGGAAGTAATGATGAAGCAGATGAATGATGGATTTGAACAAATGAAGTTAGATAGAGAACAATGTTTTAAAGAGTCAATACTAGAATGGGAACAAAAAAGATTAAAAAATGAGACAATTGTTAAGACTAATGTATGTCAAAATGAGTTTTTTGAAAACAATAATTTAGAACAGTTAACAGGTAATGTTGAAATTAAGAAAAATGATGGGGTTACCAATTTTGATGGGGTTAGAGAGATTGTAAGTGATTTAAATAACAAGGGTAAAATTAAAGTAAATGAATGTGTGAGTAAGATAAATGATGTAATAATAAAAGAGTCAGCTGTTTGTGTAAGAAGGCAAAACTTTTGTAGCACTGTAAGCTTTGAAAACTACGTAATGTTGAAAGTTACAAGTATTTTTAAAATTCAAGAGAAAAAAATTAAAAGTTTTAGTGAACAGTATAATGTTGAATGTGAATATAAAAATGGGTGTGTGAAAGAGATTTTTGTAAAAGCAAAGGAGTATGATAAGGTTAGGAATGCTAAGCTGACAGATGACAGAAATAGGTCAGTAGATTCTAAGATGTTTGAGAGAAAGAGAAATGTAGATATGTCTGTAAGGGAGAAAGAGAAAGGTGTTTTGTCAATACTCCGAGACAATAACAAAGGGGAATCTTTTGTTAGGAAAGGGTCTGTTGTGATGACTATGGTAGACAAACTGTCCATGTGGACAGAAGTATTTAACGTTGTAATTAAGTTAAGAAAGCAGGTTATATTTTACAAAATGTTTCACCAATCGGGGAACCATCGAAAAAAATGTATAATTTATAATTGAGTCATAATAAATTGAATTTTGGAATGAATAAATAAATGTAAAGACATTTTATAATGACACGGACTTGATTTTGAAAAATAATTAATAAAAAGTAGTTAAGATTTTGTTAATAAGTAAGTTTAAGTTTGAAAATAAATAATTAAGAGTTATGAATACTAATAATTTGTGTGTACTGATAAGTTTTGTAAGCTAAGACAGAAATATAGAAAATAATTATATGCCAAGCTAGTATGATTAAGAAGAAATAATATTTAGAAACGTTTAGGTATTTGCTAAGTGAAAGATGCAAGATTGTTAGTGAATAACCGAGTGTTGTTTGTACTAAGATAAATATTGATTTTACGTGACATAGATAAGATAGTTAGTTCGAAGCGAGGATTCAGAGTAGTGTTGAAGAAAAAATATTCAATATTAAGTAGGTAGATTCAATATTAAATATTCAATAAAATGTGACGAGAGAGAGTTGAGATTCATTTGCAGATCGTATTGGAACCAAAAGGTCTTCATGTCTTATCAGTAGACAGATAAGGATTGTCTCATATCGAGGGGACTTGTTTATGCTTAAACCAGGCCTAGAATTCCTTTGCATGACATTAAGACGAGATACAGCGTGTGACAGAATTATTGTTCTGAAAATAAAAAACTTTTGACGTATAATCGAAAATTAACTTGCGTTTTCAAATAAAAAACTACTTAAATAAAGGAAAATTGGTTTTAAATAAAGTAAATAAGAACGAAAGTAGATTACTTAAATAACTTTAATAGAATTAAAAGTAAAGTTTCTAAGTAAAAAACTTAGAATAAGTTTTAAAAATAAAATTTCTTTTTGAATTTGAATAATAACATCTAGAAAGGAATACATAAACAAAAAATCGACGATGCTAGTAATAAGATTGGTAAAATAAACATTATTTCAACTTCGGATGATACGTTTTAAATGAAATTTTTTATGAATTTTAAAATTTTCTTAGTATAAGTGCATTTAGGTAAATTAATTAACAATTGGGAGGAAGGCAGGGTAACGGTAGTCGAAAACATGTCTTATTCTTAGAAATAAGGCATGTAGACAGCATTTAAGGTGTATTGTGGTTGTAAGGTTGTGAGGTGGGCTTTATTCTGAACTGAGTAGGAATTTTGCATTTCAACCTTCTCACATCTGAAGATCATAATGCAGACTTCAATGTAAGTGTCTAAAGTTGTAATCAGAAGGATACAAAGTGTAATTAAGTCGACAAGAAGTGTCGCGGATATTGGAGATAATAGGAGAACATACAAGAGACTACTAAATAATTAAAATTTGGATAAAAAAGTAAATTTTGGAAAATGATGAGTTAAAATTTGTAAAAGTTTTGAAATTAAAATGTTTTAAGTAAAATTGAAAGTATTTTTTGATAAGATGATGGAGAATTTGTAACAACGGTAAAGACAAAAATAATTTGATATAATATTACATAGAATTTCCATGTAATGATACTTTAGACAGATGATAGAAGAAAGATAAAGTGTAGTGTATACAGAACTGATCAATCTGTATATATACAAAATAAAACCGGACGTGACATTATTAGGGAGTAATTTAGTAAGAAAGATAGTAATTTTTAAAATGTATATAATAGATTAAGAGTAATAATGCTTGGCTTATATGTAGAAAGTATTTGATATTTGTTTACAAAAGTTAAGAATAATAAAATAAGTAATTATATGCAAAATATTGTTAGATTTAAATAATTTGAGATTTGAAAGGTGACTTGTAAAGGAATTGAGTGGTTTTCAAGAGGCATTGCTAAGATGATGATAATATTGAAGTTTTTTGTTTTTTTTATAATGAAATGGTAATAAAATGAATAATAGAGTTAAAAATGTTAAAGTTTTTGTTTTTTAAGGAAGGAGATATAATTAATAAATAATATAATATGAAGAGAATCTATGTGAGTTTTGCCAAGACAGATAATAATTAAGTTTTTTAAGTTTGTGATGTTAAATAATGAATAAAGGAGGTTAAGTTTTTGTTTTTTTTAAAGGAAGGAGTAATAAATAATATAATATGAAGAGATTTTGATGAAATTTATAAATAAAATAAAAGAATTAACGATTTTTAATAAACAATAATTGAATTTGAAATAATAGATGATTGTGAGAAGTTATTTGATAAAGGTGTCTAAAGATTTTGATGAAATACGGTGTTAGCTGGGAAACAATGTAAATTTTATTATTTTTTGAAGTTTTTGTATTTAAGTGGTTGAGGACAAAGGAGATTTTAATGAAGTAATTTAAATGAAAGAATTTTTGAGTTTTATATGAAGATGATGACTTTACAGAATTGTTGAGTAAAGTGGTACTTAAAAAGAAGTTGTTCTGTTAATAAACTTTTATAAAAAAGATAGTTAGGTTGCATTAATGGTAATTTTTTAGTTTTTAAGAGGTTTTTTGAATACTGCGATGAAATGAAGGAAATATGCGACGATTTTAATGAAATAAAGGAAATATACGGCGATTTTAATGAAACAAGAGGAGATTTAAGGAATTCTACGAAATACGGCGATTATTATGATTTTAAAAGGAAGCTACGTTGAAGTAAGGAGATTATTTATGAAATAATATATAGGTAAATAATAAGGAGTTTTTTTTATTATGAAGAGTTTTTTGGGGATTAATGCAACTTGAATTATTAAAATATGAAAGATAAGATGGAAATAATTTTAAGATAAGGTACTAAAAGATGATACAATTGTAAAGAGGTAATTTTGAAATAGATGAGATGAGTTTATAAGTGATTTTTTTTGGTAATAATGATGTTATATTTTTTTGAGTACTAAGTAGAAGAGAGGAGTTTTTTGGTAATTGTAAAATCAGTAGCTAACATGTTATCCCAGCGAGACAAAGAGTAATTAAGAATTTGATAAAGAATAAATAATTATTGGATTTAAACTAAAATAAATAATAATATAAGATTAAAATTGAAGAGTTTAAAGTAAATTGAAGTAATTTTGAGTAATAAGTAAATAATTTTGTAATGATATTAAATAAGAATGAGAAGTTTTAATTTTGGATTGTATTGAAGTGAAAGAAATATTCAGATGAATAGTTAGAATCTTGGCAAAGAGATAGAGATATTTTTTTTTTTCTTTCTTTTAGCAATCAGGAGTAGACACTCTGACGTCCCAAGATAAAAGTTGAGTGATGGACAGCTCAATGATAAGAAGTTGATGAAGGTTTTTGATGATGGATAGGACTTGGGTATAAGTGGTTTGATTGATTATAATATGCAATTAGGTAGATTTAGTGAATCAATAGATTATAAGATGATTAATGTGAGTTAAGAGAGAATATTTCTTATTTTAAAGTTTTTTTTTTTTATATGAATATTCTTAGTTGGCTAAAATTTTTTTTATTTTTGGAAATCTATAGGGACCGAATTTGAAAATTTTTTTTTGAAGTTAAAATTTTTTTTGTCAAATAAAAGAGAAATCTGTGTTTCAATATATATATATATTGAATCACAGCTTTGATGGGGTATTTGTAATACCAAAAATGGTAATTTTAACCTAAATAACCAAAAAATGGTTATATTGAGATTTGAATATTTAAAGTAACCCGGGAAACGTTAAAGTTGAATAAGGGAGGGGGTTTTAGAAGTCAAAAAGATGACTCAAATATATAGATTATTAAAACTAGGGTAATAAAAAATTAAATATAGGTTTCCAAAATAATAATGTCATGTATAAAAAATTAGTTATAAGTTGTAATAAATATTTAGGTAGTATTTGTATTGTGTTAGGTAAAATAATTTGAACCGTGTCAGTGTTGCTAGGTGTGAGAATAATTCTCGCATACGTTGCATATTAAATAGGACGCTTGGTTTGGAAGCTGGAAAAAGACACATGTGGTTTTGGTCAGTCTGGATGGAGGTCTTGAGGCAAGACTACGTTTGGTATATCTGGTTCTAGACAATAGAAAAGTGATGTAATAGTATTTTTCTTTAGTAATATGTAACAAATATAAACTAAATTGTTATGAGACGATATGTGAATAGAATTTGAGTATTTTTAATGCGTAGAACTGAATATTTTAATCTGTAGAACGTTTAAAGTGAATAGACAGCATTGGTGAACACGTGTTCCTTATAACACAAAGACAAAGTATCAAAAGTGTGTTTTATAAGGTGAGAACTATTTTAATAAAGAAACAATGCAATACAGTTTCAATTATGTATAGACGTAGGGGTGATATAGTTTGAACAATGAATTTTGCATACCTAACAAAAGATATTGCAATTTGGTGAACTAATGTTATAGAGATTAAATTTAATTTTGTGTTTCAAAGCAAGAAATAGAACAATTTGAACATTGATATGTACCATCTTCATAATATGAACAATAAATGTGTCGTTGTAAAACATGAAGCGTGGACTTATGATGTAACGGCTGGAGCGAGATTGGCGAGTCATCATGTAGACGTGCAGGACAATGAAGAAGTGATTTTAGAGGAAAAGTTCTGTTTAAAATGAGAAAACGTGTCTTGGTATAGCACGTATAAACTTTTTCCATGTAAAATAAAATATGTATTTGTAATAATTTAGAAATTTTTCAATATAATAAGTTTGAATTTATTACTTGATGTTTTTTGATTAATAAGACGCAATGTCTTATATTTCAAAATAAAATTAATATGTTAGAGTCTTTTTTAAGAAACTAGCTAATTGAGATTTATTTGTTTTTTGTAGAGAATCTACTTTATAGTAATTCAATTTCTTTTTTTATGAGAAGTAAGATTAAATTCATTTCATTTTTTATTAAGAAGTTGCAACTGAAGACTAAAGTCAATAAAAATTAATTTTTTAATATTGAGACTTGAATATAATGGAATAACTGTGTAGGATGTGTTAACTTAAAATATATTGCTTGAATTTGCTCATTTACATGTATTCTTATTATGTTTGTTTTATTTTGTATAAATGTTAATACTTAACTCAATAAATTATGTTCAATTTCAGTTCAACAAAATAAGATTTTTTATTTCACCAAGAACCACTGAAGTACACTTTTAAAAGGACTTGCGACCCTGAGAGATTTTAATCATAATAACAATTAACTTCCTTCTTTTTTCAAAATTGGTAAGCTAACGCTTCCTGGCGCCCATAAAAAGCTTGGCATAGTTTTATAAATAATAATAAAACTTAAAATCATTTTTTTATATTTTTTTAATAAAAATAAGTACTCTTCAAGTACGACAAGGCTCATTTTTATAACTATTACAATCTGAGTTTAGTTTTGATTAATAATATCAAGTCTAAAAATTTATATTATAAGTTTTGAAAAAGGTGAATTAATATACATTTGTTTTTCAAGGTTTTGAAGTGAGTGAAGCAACTTAGGTTATGATTTAACAATGCAATATGATGTTATAAAGGTATTCAAGTCATACAGCTCCTGCATACGCAGTACCTCAAAACAATTTGAAGATTAATAAAAAAACAGAAATCAATTTCTTTATGGTTATGACAGAGTATTCAAGTACGATGGCTAAATACAGTGTAATATGTTTTTGTTTGTTCAAATGTTTACTGTAAAAACAAGATCAGCATTCACTTTCCCTTAATACTAAATTTATAACATAAAATTTTATCTGTAAATGATTGTTTATTATTTTCATTCCACTAGTTTTAGAAAATTTTTATAGAAAAAGAAGCTATTAAGGTCATCAAGATCAGAAACCATAAATCTTTGTTTATAAATTTTTCTTTTATTATTATTCAAATTACTTACTTTATACAAGCCAAAATCACTTAGTCTTAAAGCTCCTTTAGCGTCAACTAAAATATTTGATGGTTTCAGATTCCCATGAATAATTGGTGTCTCCAGTGTATGCAAATAATGGAGGCCAAGAACAATCTACAATACAAATAATTAAGCTTAATCTTTCTTTTATTTTATACATACAATATTATGATTGACATATTTATAAAAGAAAGAAGGGCCTAAAAATTAAATAAAGTTAAAACAAACAATTTTATTATAGAAATGGTTTAAAGTTTATATAAACATACTTTTAATTTAATTTGTAATATTAAAATGTTATACACCCTTTTAAATGATTTATAATAACATTTATAAACACAATTATTACCTTCCCCAGAACTTGTACCTAAATAAAAGCGATTATAACAAAAATATAATAATTCCGAGAAACACTGAGCTAAAACTTAACAGTAAAACAACTGATTTGAATACAATTTTATTCTTCCAGTTAAATTAAAAAAAAAAGATTATTTAAAAATTATTGGCTTATTTCTAGTACCTCTTTGAGTTTTAATGCCTATCTCTTGAAATTATATTTATGCAGTTATTTATTTGAGGTAATAACAGCCATAAAAACATAAGCAATAATTTCAAGTAGTTTTTCACATTTCTTAAAAGGAAAATGATACTTTTTAGCTATGATTAGTATCGTGTTATGCTATTGCATTTGTACCTTATAAACATCCTTTCCAAACATTAAAAAAAAATTTAATAAACTTATACTTTCTTGTTACAAGTTATTCTAAAAATAAAGCTCTAAGAAAAAAATCTGAGTGTCTGGGTGACCCAGGCACTAGTATGTCAACAAAAGTATTACTAAATCATTATCATATCAAACATTATCCTACATTTTTTCTGAAAATTAGATATAAAGTACACATTATCTACGATATTAGATATTTAAAATTACATGATATGTTGAAATTAAATGAAAGTAACAAAGCCTTTTGTCTAACAAGAAAATTAGGGAGTTAACATTTATGATTATTTTACCACTTTCAATGACAAATTTGTCACTTTGCAAGTTAACAAATCAAATCTATGCATTCAAATCAATAATTTTATGTAACCGGCTGTTGTTAATTTATACTTACAATATTATTCTTTAAAACCATGCAATACATATTAGATTGTTGGTTTCTTGAATTAAAATAAAACACAACTAATTCTAATTACAGCTTTTGTAATAATGTGAAAAATCAGGTTTGTAATAGGTTTTAAAAAGGAGCGGTCAACGGAAATAGAGTGGGAGGCGGTTTGAATCATAAATTAATAAAATAATAAATTCATTTATAGGAACGAAATAGATTTTCAAGGCTAAAAATAAATAACCATCTTTAATATTAGTACAACATAAGTAATTACAAGTGTTTTTTTTTCTTTACATGTGAATTTTGATTTTATACGGTGATGTATGTGAAATGACTATAACAGCAAAAATGTGACCGGAAAGAATACTTTCGGAAGTGAGACATTCTCGTGGCAAGTTTTCAGTCGAAGTCCAGCGTCTGGAGAGACCAGGTCGTAGTTGAGTATCAGTTTAGTGGTTGGAGGAGTAAGATTTTAATAAGAGTTCAGTAGAGCATGATTGAGTTGTTCAGTCTTAGGAAAGAGTTTCTAGGTGCTGTTAGAACAATGTATATTTGATTTTTTTTGTCTCAAGTAGAGATTGAAAGTGTTTAAAAATCGACAAAGAGTGTGTTTCAATGACAATGTCGCGGGAACATAAAAGACAATGGTTTCTATACGCGAGTTTGAAACAGATCATTTTCCACGTAGTGAGAATTTTGTAGAGATAAACTTTCCGTTTAAAGACAATAAAATCGCTATGAACTATTATAAGAAAAACATTTTCTTTGAGTGATGTGCGAGCATATATGTAACATGAACTTTCCTGAAAGCCACGATCGCAGTAAACTACAAGATACGGGATGTCTGAACTACTACCTTTGGACAATTTTTTATAAAAATTGGTGTTGTGGTATAAACACCCTATGTTAACTCTAAACTAATGAATTGTATTATATTTTGATATATGTGTTGTACAGGTTTGATTTTTCTTCATCTGCTTAAAAAATATTTTAAGAAAAATAAATTAATAAAATAATAAAATTTTTTATTTTAAAAGCAAATCTACTTCATAGATTTGCAAAGTAATTTAAATTTAAAAAGTAATTTCTTGTTGCAACATTTAAAGTAAAGATTTAAATTCATGGAATAAATGAAGCAGTCTCCTTCAGAGAAACAATAAAAAATAAATAAAGTATATGAACTAAGATAATATTCATATTTAATTTTTTAATATGTTTAAATAATATGTTCTTGTATACAATATGATCCTGTTTAATAAATGTTTGTGTTAATTTCAGCCAAAGTGTTTTCATAATATACCAAATTTCACTGTGGAGTACACTAGTAAAAGAACTTGCGACCCTGAGAATAAATTTAATTAAAATATTTTTATTGGTAAGCTAATGCTACCTGGCGCCCATAAAACTTTGTAAATCATAATAAATTCATTTTTTTAATTAGTTAAATATATAAAGTAAGAACTCTTCAAGTTCAAATAATTTTTCTTTTTAAAGTAGCTTCAATTTTCATATTAACGACCCCTTTTTATTAAATTACCACACTTTGTATAGACATGTTATGAAAGTTGTGTTCTGATATTTAAATTTGTGAAATCTTGATATACAGTATACACCGAAATAAACAGTACTGTAATTGTAAGATATTATTTACATAGTATTATCAACATATAGTATAAGGAAGCAAAATCAGTTAGACTCCGGTAACAACATGTTCAATATGACCTCCGTTCAGTTTTAGGGAACACTCATACAGTTTTTCAAGGTTTTGCATCATTTTGGTGTAAAGGGATTGTTTCAAGCTCATACCTTATAAACATAGTTATTTTTTCGTGGATTTGGACGATGCTAGTTGGTGGGTCTTCACGGAATATCAACATTTCTCAGACGTAGGCATCAGGTGATGTATGATTGGGGGCATGAGCTGGGTAAGGAAAGTTTGTTCTAAGGGAGATGAGGCGGTTGCCAAAAGTTCCTTGAAGGAAAGCATTGTGGTTAAGGCAGTGTGGCTGGTTGTGCCATCTTGCTGGAACCATTGTGAACAAAAAACAGGTTTCGGTCACAACAAAATCTCCTGAGGTCTTCTATAAAATGATCAAGAATGGACCCTAAATCTGTCCTGATTTACAGTAAGAGGATTTCCATTATTGTCTTCAACAAAGCATGGAACAATGTTATGCCTCTCCCTAACACAGCACACCAAATGGTTACACTCTTACTATGCTGTCGCCTCTCTACAACACAGGACGTTCAAACCCAAGAAAACGTGTTGTCTGCTTGTTTATGAAACCATTAAGGTGCATAACATGACATTCATCTGAAAAAGAGTTATACCTTGAAACAAATTTCATAAACATTTAGGTACCTACAAAATTTTGTTCTCCTCTTGGTTATAATAAAATTAATTGGGATGACAGACTTTTCTTTTAAAAAATTAGTGGTTTTCTAAATTTTAATGAAACTCAGTTTCGCCTTCTTTTTTTGGACATTAATAAAGTTTTCATTTAATATTAACTAAATTATATACAATTGAATTTCTTTTCTTTAGCTTTGCAAGCAGAAGACAGCACAACGAACAACCCCCTACTTCAGCCTCAGAATGAACAAACAAGTTAAAAATACATACCGCATATGAAAAAATATCACTTGATAATTTTAATTAACTCTTTCCTTCTTGGATGTTTCTTTTTAGTTAAAACAAAGCAGCTTATATGGTAAAGCAGCATTTACTTAAGTGAAACAAATATCACAATTTGGCATCAACCGTTAGACAGGGAGGATTTATGACAGATTTTTATTCTGTTAAGATAGGTGTAGAGATCTGCCTTCAAAATATATGTATGCAATGTTCAGAGAGTTGGATCTAATAGGAAGAAGTTGTTAAATAGGACGTTAAAGGAGGCAGTGAATGCTTCATTTTTTTTATGGCTCAAGAGGTAAAGTGAATGACCAGCTTGTGAGAGAAGCATTGTGGCCACATAGACCCTCATATTTTCACATATTTTCCCAGTTGCTGTGAAAATAACTTATCTCAATTGGGATTTCAAATTGCAGTGAGAGCACAAAAACCAACTAAGATCTTTTTCTTCTTTCTACATTATGGTTTATAGCTTTTAGTTTCACTGGTATATAACATGGTTAAATACACCCATATCAGAGATTTGTGGGGAGGGGCTGAAAATTTATCTGCCGGTAAAAACCCTCCTATTCAACACATTAATCAATGAATTATTAATTGTGTTAATAACTAATATAACAAAGATATCAACTTAACATTTACTCTTACCTGTTTTGCTAAATCTTTCGACTGCCACTGAAGATTCTGACTAATAGCAAGATGTGCAACATGTTCCCCTAAGTTACAAGTGCACAGAGGCATAGAACATAGCACACTTTTGTCCGCTTCAATACAAGCAAGATAGGGAACAATATATGGGCTGCGTAACTCTTTCATGGAGTTCACTAACCCTTTAAAAGTTAATGAAATTTTCTTACTCTGTTCTGATTCAGCACGAACCTTAAATCTCTTCACAGCTATTGGTAATTCTAGAAATAAATTTCATTATGTAAAACTTATATTTTATTAACAATAGCCAATTATAATTATGTTTTACTTAAGTTAACTACCTTGAAACATATAAGATGATAAAATAAACATATATGGTAAAAAAGTTTAAAATTACGTAGTTTGGGTTTTTTACAAAATGTAAAATTTATAGTTAAATGCACCAAATTTAACTATATTTAATTTAATTTAACAAATTTATTAAATTTAATGCACTATTGTCCTCTAAAATAACTGGTTTACCATAGGAACATGTAGTGTCTGATTTGTTTTTATATAACAATGTGTCAATATCAATGTATTAGTACAATAGTAGACTACTACTCTAATTTCATAGAAATAATATTAATATTGGAAAGTTTTGATTTCAAAATTTACTTGTTCTAAAAAATGGGAGATGTTATAATATACAATATGTTAGTTGTGCTTATATAATACAGATGTTAATGAGCGCTACACTTACTATATGTACGTATCTATGATTAGCAGTCACAAACGAATACAGTTCTATTCAACATCATTGAAATCTGTTATTTATTCTTTTTTAATTATTAATATTAAACAAAAAATATTACAACACTCTTCTAAAGTTTTGATCACTTTAAAATTATGTCAAAATTCTATCTCATAAGTTTTTTAGCAAATAAATATTGAACATAAGATTTAAATTGATCATATCTCAGATATTGTTTTAATTAAACCAAGCTGATAGGTGACATTATGGTTCGTGTGAATTCAATCTGAACGTTATACTAGTTTACTGTTTTAAAACTTTGCAAATATGAAGCTTTATCTACCCGCTATGATTGCCTCGGCCCTGACAAGCCTCAAAACTATGCAAATTTCATTTGGGAATTATGTGTTCCAAATTATTTACCGGGTAATTTTTGTTTTTGTTGTCCTGGGTTGATGGTTGGTGCCATTATCAGCAAAATTCGAGTATTTATATTTTATGGTAATTTAGTATATGTTACTAAACTATAAACTTATATATGTTTGTATATGTTTTTGTTAAACTTCTAAAATTAATATAGACCCAATATATGTTGAATAACCACATTTTTAAACTATGTATTAAATGTTAATATATATGTTAATATATATAAGCACACAAAGATATCCATGTATTAAATTTGTGTGCTAAATTTGGGTATTTAATTTATGTATAAGTTAATTTTGCAGTTACTATCATGTTTACTTAAGACAACACAATTAATTACATTGTCATTAAAATAGCTTTATCAAATTCCTCGGATATTGAATCTTTTTTCTTTTTTTTAATGGAAAACCTTTTTTCTTACTGTAGGTACTTATTATGTATGTATTGTATATGTAAAATTTAATTTCATCAACTTTATGCATTAGTAATGATAAAAGTACATACATTTCTTTTTTCTGTACCTTTTCTCATTTTTGATGAAACTCATGAAACATTAAGTGCAGTATTGTTGCCCAATGTGTTTCATATGGAATATTTATTTAACAGATTCAAATGACTTAAGAAATATTCTGGTCATCTTAAAATTTGTTGTACAGAAACAATCACCCACAGCCCTCTTTTAAAATTGTAATTAGATTTCAATTTGAGAATATTAAAAAATAAAAATATTTAATATTTCAATTCATAGAAAATCTGATTACGGTGGTTGTCGAATACTTCTTTTTACTTCGCTATTAAGTAGATTGGAAAGTATTTTGTTATATTTATTATTATTTTGTATCTTGATGTCATATGTTTATTATTTTCAAAATTAAGGGCCTTCAAGGACACAATTTAGATAATGTTTGGTATTTTTTTGACTCATTTGTCTTCTTTTTGAACATAGCTTGTCCTATAAAACATATAAAGATCCGTAATAGGACTAAGCGTCTTAACTGGATTACTAAAGGCATCCTTATTTCAAGAAATAGATTAAAAAGTCTTTATGAAAATTGTAAAATGGCAAAAAGTTTAGAAATTAAAGAATTCTATAAAACATACAAAAAAATTTATAAACGCGTGATTTCTGCTGCAAAATCTTACGAGGTCAGTAGACAAATTATTAAATCAGAAAATTTAAGTAAAACTGTTTGGAAGGTTATTAACGAACAGCGGAAGCAAACTAAAAAAATTAACAAAGATATTACCCTTTCTATTGAGGGCACAGACTACTCTGATCCTTTTAGTATTGCTCAGTGTTTTAATTCATTATTTAGTAAAAATTTAATTGAGGGTTTCAATTTATCTGTGGATGATGTTAGAAAAAATGAAAGTTCGATGTTTCTTTCGCCTGTGAGTGTTGGTGATGTGTCCCGAGTGGTTAGGTCATTGAAGAATAAAAAAACCATGGATATTGATGGGCTTAGTACATGGCTCATTAAACAGTGTGTCGAAGAACTTTCTGAGCCTCTCTCGGTTTTGATAAATTCATCTTTCTCCACTGGAATGTTTCCATCTAGATTAAAGTTAGCTAAGGTAACACCTCTGCTTAAAAAAGGTGATGTAAAGGATATAAATAACTACAGGCCTATATCTGTTATGCCTGTGTTTAGTAAAGTTTTCGAGAAATTGTTTCTGGAGAAGTTGTTAAACCATCTGCAAAGGTGTAATATCCTGTATGAAGGCCAATTTGGTTTTCAAAAAGGAAAATCTACTATAGATGCTATAGTCCAGTTAATAGAATATATTGTTGAGAGTTTGGATGGTAGGCATAAAGTTTTGAGTTTGTTTTTGGATCTCTCTAAAGCTTTTGATTGTGTGGACTTTGTATCATTGCTTGATAAATGTGATAAAATAGGTGTTCGAGGACAACCATTGTCATGGTTAAAATCATATTTAAATAATAGAACTCAACAGGTTACTGTTGCGGGTAAATTATCTGATAAAGTAGAGTTGTCAAGTGGTGTCCCTCAGGGTTCAGTGCTTGGCCCAATGTTGTTTTTGATTTATGTAAATGGTATTTCATCAGTACATGTGGATAAACTAATTCAGTTTGCTGACGACACAACATTGAATGTTCAAGCAGAATCTTTATATGACTTGGAGCAGAGGGCTTCCTCACAAGTTAATGCTATTAGACAGTATCTAAGTCGCAATGGCTTATCTATAAACCCTAGTAAGACTAATTATATACATTTCAATCTAAAAGAATCTTTTAATCCAAAACTTAATATTAGGTTGGATGATAATGAACTAAATGGAGTATCTTCAACAAAATTCCTGGGTCTCTTCATTGATAATAAACTGTCATGGAGAAATCATATAGACTATATATGTGCTAAAATTAGTAGTGGTCTCTTTGCGCTGAGAAGTCTGAAACAATATTGTAATGCTCAGGTTCTTATAACAGCGTACTACGGGTTGATATATCCTTTTCTAAAATATGGAATCGTTTTGTGGGGAGATTCCTCACTCCAGAATGTAACTAGAGTATTTGTACTCCAAAAAAAAGCCATTAGGATAATTGGAGGACTTTCTAAATTTCAATCATGCAAAGAAACATTTAAATTGTTTAAGATCTTCACCCTACCTTCCATTTATATATTTGAAACAATTCTTTATTTTAAATTTAAGTGTAAGCACATCCAAAATAGGGATTTGCATGATTACCATACTAGAATGGCTTGCAAATATCGGGGTAAAAAGCACAGGCTAAATTTATTTAGTAAGTTACCTTCGCAGGCTGGGGCACTATTTATGAATAACCTTCCTCCAGACTTGCTAGCGATAAACGATTATTCATGTTTTAAAGGCAGACTGAGACGACTGCTGTTGTCTGGATCCTGTTATTCTGTGGAGGAGTTTGTGAGGCACTGAATTTGGTTGTGTTATTGTAAAGTACTATATAATGTTATGTTTTGACGTTTGTTGTACAATTGTAATTGTCTACAACAAATAAAATGTTTGATTGATTGATTGATTGATTGATGTAAACTTAAAGCAATGACAGAGTAAAAGACATTTAAAAATAAAATGTGAAGCTACTTGAAGGAATGTATTTTTATTCAATAGAAGAATTCATAGGATTGTCGTCTGATGAAGGTGTTTTTCTTTTTTATACGTCGGATATGTATTGTATTAGGAAAGTAATTTTTTTAGAAGTAAAAAATGTATTAAATGTTTTAAATGTAAAAATTCACTACCAGTCTAATAAAATCTCCTAGCTGATAATAAAATAAATAAATTAATTACATTTCTAGTTTTGTATATTCGAGTGTACGGTTTAAGTGTCTTGACATTTTGTTTGTTTGTTATTGATTGTTATTTTACATTAATTGATAATTTATAATACGCCTATTTATAAAGATAATTTTGTATTGTTATTGTTTTCATGTTAGAATTAATGTATAAGTCACATGACATATTTCATACAATATTTATATTGTCAAACGAGATTAATAAAATTGAATTGAATTGAATTGAACTGTCACATGTAGAATTTTTGTCTTATTTATCTCAAGAATGAAAAATCCAAATGATTCCATATTTTGAAGTTTGTTGCAATGTGGGTATCTTAACAAAGGGTTGGGGAACTCTTTTTCATTTATTATTATTATTATTATATAACAGATGATGTCCACACAAAAAGTTACCGTGATTGTGTTTTTTGACTTCTCAGTTTCAGCTCTGAGATGCAGCTTAGATATTAAGGTTGGTGGTATTCTTATTTAATTTTACTTCTCACATAGGCTTAGTTTCTAGTTTCATGTTTCTTTAGTTTTTAGTCACTTGATAATGGGAATTGATTCTTATTCCTGAAACGTTGTGTTTTGAATTTTTAACACACAAATGATGGCAAATGTCCAAAAAATGTATAATAATAAAATTGAACTTCCATCATTAACAAATAACTTCAAACAGAGAATTTTAAACATACCTAAAATATGAGCTAAAAATATAAGATAAGAGATAATAGATTGTCTAACATTATATAAAATATTAAAAATTTTAAAGTTTAATATGGAAGATTCCCTGCAGAATCATTAGGAAACTCACACTTTCAGGAAAGGGTAAAAATAGGGGTAGATTCAAAATGTATGAATACCAGTTTTTATTCAAATGAAATATTTGTGTATTTTGGAGACGTGAGTTAAAATTTGAGAGAGTTTATACTCATATAGAATGCATTGTGTAAAATACAGGTACGTATGGTATTCTTTAAAAAAATCTATTTCCATTTCTAAACTGACCCTCATATATCATATAATATAGTTATCCAAAAAATATTAAAATACAAGTTAATTAGTAAAAGTGATTATTGATATGCAATACTTTTGTTGGTTTTGTTGTTGTATTTGATCTGTACTTTCCTACAAGGTTTCAGACTCTCATCCCCAAGTAAAATTTTATATTTTTACAGTTCTGATCGAGTCACCAACAAGATCTTAGTGAGGCAAGGTCTCTTATACAGTGGAGTTATATAAATATGTGTGAGTTGGAAGCAAACTCCACAGGGCAAAATAATGCTCAACCCTAAGGTTAGATATTTTAAAATCACCAAAGTTAGAAATCATAGTGATTTCTGACCTTGATGAAATTCGTTTTACAATTGTCAAATCTTAAGAAAAGATCAAAGTTAAAAAAGTAAGAGGTAAATGTGCATATTAGTATTGATTCTTTTAATATTTACATAGAAAGTTGTAATAGAAAGAAACCAGATTTAAAATAAAACATGAAAAGTTATTAAAATTAACTAAACTTTAAAAATATTGGAAATATATTATTCTATGCATATAATTTCTCTACAATACCTAACTTTGTTCTCAATTATTGCATAAAGTTAGTTAAAGTTAGCTATGTTGATTTTGGCAGTTTTTGTATCAACAATACAAAAGGATAAATCACAATCTAGGTATTTTTCATTTGCCCAATTCTAGGTTTGATTCAAAATATTAACAAATATCATAAAGTATTTTTTAATTTGCTAATTTTAAAATATCCTATTTTATTATTGAGCATTTGCTTAACCTATTGGCCATTTACAGAGTTTGTTTTCAACATATATATATATATATATATATATATATATATATATATATATATATATATATATATATATATAAAGGCAATTGATGAGAGGTCTGGTATAACTATGTATATACTAAATATGTAAGAGTTGATTAACATGACAGGGTTGGGTAGTTCTCTTGAGAGTGCTAATCAATATGTTTACAAGAGCTATTTCAAAATGTGTATTGGCCAAAACTTTAGGTCCCATTACCCCAAACTTTTTAAAACTACTTCTTTAGCCAGATGTTAAATTAAACATTATATACCAATATCAAAATATTTTAATGTTTTCAATCTTTAGGCCAGGTATGGATGATTAAGTTCATTTACCCGTTTCATGAAGCTTTACACAGCCTAATGAATCAAATATGTTGTGGGAACTATAACTTTTTTTATTCATTAAGATTTACCATTTGATTCAAGTCCAAGCTCTATATCTCCAAAACTACCTCCAGTAAAGAGAGTAAAATAAAAATCTTTATCAGAAGCTGCGAGATAAATTGAAGATTTTAAATCTTCGGTAAAGTGTTGATTCAAGCCAGTGTTCCTAAGTTTCTGCAGTATCTCAGAAAAACGAGGGCAGTAGTACATGTCAACCCTGAAAAAAACAACTATTATACATGGAAGAATAATTAAGAATAACATAACTCCATTTTTATAAAAATTTTGAACTGTTTATTTTGGGCAAAATGCTTTTAATTTTTACATGTGATTAAAAGACAAATACATCAAAAAACAAAAGTTTCATTCTACAAATTTTATCCTAACTGCACTATTTTGATCAATCTAATTATTTTAACTTTAATGTAATGGCAGATATTTCTTGTTGAAACTCCATATTCAAGGATAAAATAAAGCAAAAAATAAAGTTTCAAATATTTTAGTAATATAAATGAGCTACAATTGTTTCACCTTGTGGCATCATTGGGCAACTCGTTGCAATCGGGTCATGGGCAACGCCGCAAGGCGAAACAATTGTAGCTCATTTATATTATTAAAATATTTGAAACTTTAAGCTTTTGCTTTATTTTATCCTTAATTATTTTAATTAATTTGAGTACATTCTTCAGCCATTCCTAGCATGTCTTAACATTTTGGTCACACATTTTGGACGAACTCCATTTTGAAAAGCTGTTTAAGTACTGATACACAAACTATAGAAACTTTTTTGATATCTACTGAACAGTTTATTTATATTGATACTAAGTTAAATTTCTATATTTAAAACATTAAAACAAGTTACTAAAAAAAATTAAAAAATGAACCGATGTTAATAAATGGATCCGAGAGTTTGAATTTTACAAACATAATTTGCTAAAATCTAGGACTGTATCCACCACTTATTGGATTGACTCTGTAAAATTTTAACATAACTAAATTTCCTTAAAAATTTTGGGATTATGTAACTCAAATTTGTCATTATTTTAACTATAGTTTTAGCCAGAGGTGAACTAATTGAATGAACATTATAAGATATATTTTTATTGTTATTTGTTAATTTAACACAGTTTTCTTTATAATTAAATTTCATTGATAACCAGTATTTTGTGCTTTGTTGCATCAAACAAAGGTCATTTTAACTATTATTTCTTCAGTCATTTCCAATTTTTCACTGACATGAGAAAGTGTTAGTTTTAAAAAATATTTAAATTACACTTAAGTCAATTTCAAGATTTTCTAATTACATGTCGTGTCAGATAAAACAATGCATTTTTGATCATAACACAAAACACTGAGCTCTGTTTGTTTACAAAACACACAATTAAAAGATCTGTATAACATGGGTGAAGTTTAAGTTTTTATTTAGACATATTGTTAAATAACAGCACACTCAGAGATTAATTTTTTAACTTAAGAGTTTGTAAAAATATATTGGAGAAACAGGATGAACAACCATTATTTAACATTGATAAAAAAGTAATGGGTTGTTTTACTGAACTGAAAAAAACAAGTAATCAAAATATTTCCTAACAATCTGGTAAGCTAGAATGCAATATGAATGATAATTAAAATACTTACTTTTCAGGGTCTAATGTAAATGTAAGATTAAGCATAGGTTCAAATCCTGGTGGTGGTGGTATTGCTTGCTTCATCATAGATGCTGGGTCTGTTAAACTTGGTAGTGATGTTGTTTTTTCAACATTCACTTTACTCTGAGAAGATTTGTGATAATCAGGCATAATTATTGCTGGTAAAGAATTAGTGGTCGCCAAATTTATCTGCACATCGGCTAAGTCACCCCAAATCCATTGACTTTTCTTATACTTGTCTTCCTCTTTTTTATCTTCTTTCTCTTCTTCCTCTACTTTTCCTTCTAAATATTGTGCATTTTTTGGAACATTGGTTGCATTGTCTTTTTTGTAATCATCATTAAACGATATTATTCCATCTTTATTAATTGGACTTCTTGCTCGTGGTTGTGTACTAATATGGTTTTCAGGTTCCTTATCTTCACACCCATCAAAAAGTTTATGAATATCATAGACATCTGTATACTCTGAACAACTTTCCTCATCTTCCCAAATTTTGACATTATCTTGTTCCAATTTGGATTCATATTCCAACAGATATGTTTGTAGCTGAGTAGTAACTGACTTGTACATATCAAGATCAGTCCTTGCATTCTCCCTGATCTGCTTAACTAAGAACTCCCATTTTGTTATCATATGTTCAAGATGATATACTTCCAAAGAGGGTAGAGTTGACATTAAATTCAATAGATCTTGAGAGCCACCTTGTGCTTCTACATACCCTTCATCACATTCTTTCATCCAAGTAGATTCATAGCGCTTGATTATGTTATAAAATAATTTTTCTAAATAATTTAATGTTCCATTCAATTCTTCTTCACTGACCATTTGTTTCAGTGAATCATTGTCTCCACTACCAATCTCATGTGTATGTTCTTCCCAAATTTCTTCATCTTCATTTTCATCTGTATCCATTTCGTCATCCATCCCAAACAAAAAAACACCATCACGAAATCTTTCTTCAATCTTTTTTCTCTGTTTTATTTTTAATGTTGAAGCCTCACTTAAATTACTTTTATTATCTTCTTTGTTTTCACTATTTTCTTGTATACCTTCTATTGTTCTCTTCTGAGTTTTAATATCATCTAGACTTAAAATAGATTTTTCTGTGTCTCCTTCAATCAATCCATTTCCTATAACATTATTATCAGTAAGATAGCTTCGACGCTTTTGACACTGCTTTTTCTGAGATGTATGGCAGTCCTCATCACTTTCATTTCCTAATACTTCACGTTTTAATACCTCCTTTACGATTATGTTCTCTTCATTATTATTTTGTTTGTCTGAATTTAACTTTTTCATTTGTGGTTTTTCCGGTCTAAAATCTTGCAAGGAATAAAAATTTGTAAATTTAGGTTCAAAAGAATATTTAAGAAAATTGCTGTACATATCAGAATTATTCTTTGTTTGATTAAAGTTTGAAACAGAATCTTTTTTTTCTGGTAATTGTTCTGCATTAATAAAAGGGTTCTTAAGTGCCATGCTCTCATTGGTCTTTTTCTTTGCAATCATTTTTTCTTCTTCTGTTATTATTTTTCCATTTGACTTAAGAGTTTGCATAAGGCCTTGAAACTCATTAGCCCAACGTTTAAGAATTCTTAAATGAAAACCATTCACATAACCATGAAATGTAAATATGCTAGACCGTAAATACTTGTTGTAGTAAGGTTGAATTGTCCTATAATTTGATTGTAACCAATTGCGAGCGATGTAGCTTTTACTTGTACATGTTACAAACAATGGCAGTAATGCTGGTTTAATAATATTTGATTTTCCAGAAGCATATCTGAAAAAATAAAATATAATTTCAATTTTATTGAAACAAAAAATTACATTTTTAAATCAATTACTTATTTTGAACATAATACATTTTTATTTAAATAATTAAATGTCAACATTTGCAAAAATAATTATTAAACTGTTGATTTAAAAAAGTACAATTTATTCACACTTTTTCCACCACTATATTATAATGATTTTACACATTTTATTTGTAATACATAATTTAAAGAAATCTTCTTAAAAATTAAAATAAATAGTTCTGCTTGTTTTGCAATTAGAATCTTTAAAAAAATTCTCCAGTTTAAATATTCAACCATCCTTTTATCATTCTTACTTTTATTCTTTCATATAATACGGTATTATAGCTTGGTGTAAATCATCTACGGCAGTAAGAATATTTAAAATTCAAAAAGAATTGTTAGAATTATGGCAATTTTACCTTGATTTATATTAATTTATGAAATGAATTACCACTTTTGTAAAAATGTTGATGTTTTCATGGACGATCATATATCTCACAACTATCATATAAAATGCAGAAACAAACTAAAATCTGAAATACATTGCTTTATCATTTTTACATCATCAACAAAATACATGGCTCCGAAAATTTTAATGAGTAGATCTGTGATCAATTGACAACTTTGAACAATTTCAACAACAGCTAAATATATAGCAATATAATAAAGCATTTTATTCACTGGATGAATATCTGACATTAAAATAAATTATGTTTGATCTGTTATATATTGATTTATAATTTATAAATTATGCATGTGTATTGTTAGTATTTAATTAATTTTTTGTCATTTTAATTATTAATGTTTGACATACCTCTTGTCTGATCACCTCAAGTGAATAACACATGTCATGAGAAAATAAATAAAATATCAAATTGTTCTAATAAAACTGCCCAAATCAGAGGGAATTCGTTAGTACCACCTCACCATGTATTTTAGTAATTATTTTAAATCCCAAAGTTGTTTGATTCAAAGTTATATTTTCATATTTCTGCATGTCAAGCACTTTATAAATTAATACCACACTCATTCTGTTACATTATAAGAATAAATTGTCTGGTGATTCTTCTCTTTCTTAAATAAAAAATCACTAATCTTTTTCTAGTAATTTAGATGTTTTATTTAGGTTTGGGATTTAGCTGACACCATATAAAGTTGTATTTAAATACATTAAATAATTTGAAAAATACAGCCCTGTTGTTGACAATGGAAAACATACTTGGTCGTTTAGTCAGTTTTGATTATGCCCTTTAAAATAAAAGTTTGTTGTATGATGACATCATTACTTAAAAATCAGGAAGTAAAATTTGGTTACATTATCTCTTCTATAACTGTGTATCAAAATAAAATTTACCACGTTTTATTTATTTTTTGGAACATTTTAAAGTTCCAAGCTCCATTGTGTGACATCCAGACCTCAAGGATCTAAAAAGTAATATAATAAACAAATAACTGTTTTCACCAAGCAACCGCACAAAAGTGTTTGCAACATTATTCCAAACTGTTACCATTCCAGTGCCCAACATTAATCATAACTTTCTCCAACATTATTTTGCCCACAAAAATATCTTTAATAGTTCTTACATTGTTTTCACACTAACATTGTTTAACAACATTCATCCTTAGTAACATGGTCTAAGAATGCTAGCTGGTTTGGTTTTTCATTGGGTAATTTACAACATTATGTCAATAAAATGTTAATCTGGAAGTGGGGTTTATGATAAAATTTTCTTGTTGCTACTGTTTTATATAATATACTTACAGTCTCAATGCTTCTAAGCAACACTTTCCACAACCTGCATTGAAGAATTCATCTGCTAATTGTTCCTGAGATGAACGGGGGAAACAACAATCACAGTATCTAACTAACTCTAGCATTACACTCATCATAGCTATGGTGTATTCTGTATCATCCATGTGTACTTCAGTAGCCTAGCAAACAATTACCATACTCAGTATCAACAGTGTTTTAATTATTATAATGTGTTTATATTTAATTTATTAAATTCAATGTTGACTGTTATTTAACAATCTGAGTTAAACACATACCTGTAGAAGAGTGTTGGGTAATAGGGATATACTTATGTTGCATTTAGGGGTTAAATACTGTAACATATAACTCTGAAGTACATTTTATAAGAGAAAGTAAGAGATGAGGAATAACCATGTTACAAAGGAATATTAATAGACCAGATGGAACAAATTAAAAAATGAATGAATAAAGAGTTACGTGTAAATAGCTTAATCTAATTTTAATAACCAAAGGTAATTTACCTATACATCAAAGGTGAAATAAACATATGATAATATATATATAGGGTATAATAAAATAAAAGCAGTAGAATCACTCTTGCTTAGACCTGCTTGAATTGAAAAAAATAATTATGCAGCCATTCTTTTGTAACAGACGTGACAATTAGTTGACTTTACAGTAGAAAAAAAAAATGGTAAAAATTATTCACTAGCAAATATTTTCATAATATTTTTATTTAATTGTATATTTTTTATGGTTATACAGTAATAAAATTATTTAATTAATTTCACAATTTCGTTTAATTTTGTTTTTAAAATATTAAGTTATTTTATTACCTTTGGCAATTATTCTTGCTTTACTTGCACAGAATTATGTTTATACATAATTACTGAAGTGTAGGTTTTAGTACCTGATTACAAGCAAATTTAAAGACCACCGAAATATAAATTGAACAAATTAATTGAAAAAGCAGGAGGAAACAATAATTTCAATCAGATGTGCAGATTGTTAAAATTGATTGGTTTACAGAATATAAAATCTACTCTCTTCTTATGCTTAACTCTGTCCTCATGTTAAGATCAAACTATTCACCTTCTCCCTATCTTGACCCTATAGTTACTTATATTTATGAGGGCAAGTCAAAAAGCAGAAGGACTAGGCGCTGGCCCCTAGCAATTTTTTACCAATTGCTCAATATTGGCACTATAAATGCATTCATCTTGTTCATGTCATTCCAAAACTCACCTATAATGACAAGATTCAATTTCATCAAATCACTAACTTATTGTCCCACATCTTCAAAAGAGGCTCGCTATTCCTAGTCTTCAACAGGAGCTAAGGGGAAACATCAAGAATATCTTAGGGTGTAGGACCTAGGGATCGAATGGACAAACGGAGAACCTGTGCATCGTGCCCATCAGCCAAAAGAAGGAAAACTGGCTTTATGTGTGTCAACTGTAAGAAGTCCATTTGCTTGGACATTCAGTGCAGCAGGAAAGTATGTGTTAGCTGCTCCACAGATGTAGTAAACTAAAAGGTTATGTTTATGAATTTATAGACACTGGAAAAAGGTATATAATATGATTTTCAATGATATTTAAAATACCTGTATGATCTGTTAGGTTAGTCTGTATTATATTTCTGCTTTGACATCTAAACATGTTTGATAAACAAGTTTTTAAAGTTCCCTCCGTGGTACATGCTTGGTGCTCTCACCCACACATGTTTGATAAAGGTTATGTAAATAAATATTTTAAAATTTATTATTTCTAATAAGTTTTTTCCTTATTTTTTGTATTTGTAAATATTTGTATATTTCAAAATAAATTATTTTAATGCAGAATTAGTCTTTCAATTCAAAAAAACCTAAGTTCTGTAGTTTTAAATAAAAAACAAAGCACTTCAATAAGGAATCACCAATTAGCTAGTAAAACCATAGGGGTCTCAGAAGCCCAGGGTTTCGGTTGGCATTAGTAAATTGGGGTTTCGGTATAAGAGTGTTAATGATTATTACTCAATTCATAAATGAGTTTCATTCATGTTTAAAATGTTTCAATAGCTTCTGGGGGAAATTTTCAAATTATTTCCTTTCTGGATGTTTGTTTATACGGAACTCAGCAAATGTAGACTTTTCAAAAGTTGAAAAAATCGTGGATGATTGAAAATGCTGAGCCATGGTTTATATTTAAGTCACATGCAGCTTAATCAATTTTATTTTGTCAATTATTGAAATGATTAACAACATTGATATTGTCATTATCTTTGAAGTGTAAAGTCCATATTTCCTTTATTCATTACAGAGAGAATTCCTGTCTTTTGTAAAACAATCAATCCATTTGTAGATCTTGCTTCCACTCAAACAACTCTCTTGGTATGTTGCATTCTATGAATAATTTCTGCTGATTTCACTTCTACACATTTAATTCAGTAAACATATCATTCCACACATTTCTTCCTTGGTGCTATTGGACAGAGGATCACTAATTTTAAATTGACTTTACAACACAGCCAAAAACAGCTAACAACAAAACAATACTTTCAATGAACCGATGATATGAGGTCATGATTTATAGCATAACATTAATTGTTATGTGTCATGTGTCATGTGACTGGAAAGGAAAAATATTTATTCTTTTTTTAATTATTATTATTATTTTTTTTTTACTTTTCTTCATATTTAGTAACAGCTTAGCTATGATACACAACAAAAAAAAACAGTTCCTATTCAACTAAAATAAAAGAATATTTATTGTGTTTTCTTCAAATGCACCTTTTACTTATGTGTATTGTCTTTTACTTGAAGGTTAAAACCATCACAAGCAAAGCTAACGAGAGCGACATAGTAGCTTAAGGCTGAGAAAAAATCCCATCCCCAACTTGGTTAGAATGTACAAAACTTGGCAGTTCTTATGTCCAAAATAGGAATTGATCAAACCAAATACACAAATCAGTGAATAAATAGGAAAAGGTGCCAGTGCTCTGATTTCAAATTTCCTTGGTGATTTTGTGATTAATTGTACAGTTGCAAATTTTTGGTAAATTAAATAAACATAATATATTATTTTAGTGAATAACAGGCTTTCAGAATTTTAAATTTTAGGACTTAATTATATAAAAACTTTCAAGTGTTTGGATTAGTTTTACTAGTAAAAATTAACAAAAACCAAATTAAAGAGTAGATGGATTCAGTTAATTTGCTTGTGCGCTTATCTCACTGCAGTTCAAACTAATGAACCCTCAAAGATTACACGGATTTGAGGTAAATTGGTGGGATTATGTTTTACCATACACTACTTCCATGTCTTTATTAGTCTGGATAGTTAATGGGTATAAAGCAGTCATTACAAAATAATAATAATAATAATAATTAAAGGCACATTATAAGATATGAAACTATTACTATTAAACAAAAAAATCACCAATTAATTACTTTAAAATTCTATATTATAAAAGAGTGAATGTAAAAGTAGTGAGTTCACCTCTCTAACTCGGTAGAAAACATTGAGTTCCAACAAAAGATCAAGTCCTGCTTGAATAAACCTTGTGAAAAATGTGATGATGTGCACAAGCACAGTATTGATAGTATGACTGAAGCTTTTTTTTGGAGGTTTGACAAGCAAATCCAGTCGTCTCTGAAATAAATTCAATATAATTAATATACTTTAGCATGTATTCAATATTAAGATTGTTTTTTTAATTCTAAAAGTATCTAAAAAAAGACTTAGTAAATAACTGTCAATTTGTATATAATGAACATGTTCACATTTATTATGTACTTATTTCTGCTTTAGAATTTTGTGCTCCACCATGTTGTACTGATTAATAAAGTAAATTATAAAACTTCGTATTATTTAAACACAATGAACTGATACATAAATAATGTCAAACAATACATAATGTTTCTAAAATGTAGATATTAACAGTGTATAAGTTGGTGTTCGGGTCTACATTGAAGAGTTGGACTCCACTTCACCACTCATAGGAATGGAGAAATATTTCAAAAACACTTTCTGGAACACAACACTATAATTTCACAGTATCAATATATGTAATCTTAAAACAAAACTTGAGAGCCATTATCAAATAACAATTCTACTAGCCCTGTAGCTTAAATGACACTTGAGTATTAGGTTAAAAACACATGAGGCAGTTTGTGTCGAGTCAAGTGTTAAATCTATAACAATAACTAATTAGTCACTACATTAAATTATACTGTGCACTCTCTATTATTATCATAATTTAAAGTAAATTAATAAGATTTAATATATCCTTTAATAATAAAGAATTTCTCAGTCATAGATTTGTAAATTTTTCAAACATATTTTATTACAATACTGTAATTGATATTATGACTATCATCTCCATATAAATTTAAATAACAATTATTATCTATGATTGAAAAACGTAGATTTGAAATAAAACCTTTTGTTTATAATATTATCTAGAATAGAATGCTTCCTCCCTTTTTGTTAAATTACAGGTCAGCCATTTGTTCCAGTGTTATCTAACTGTTTATGTTAAAGTGAACAACAAAAAACTTTTATGGCTCTTATGTAATTTTAGATTCATATATAATTTATGGTATTTCTTAATGTGGTTAATTAGTAGAGAAAACCTGATGGTCTTAATTTTGGCCCTTAAATACAGACATTTATCTATCTATCAATCTATCTGGTAACTTATTATTGAAATATATCCACTAGTCCAGCGGTTCCCAAACTTTTTTGATGGCGTACCACCTAATATGAAGTCCTCCTTTCATGTACCACCAGTATAAAAATGATTAATCATCATTCCATTGCCAACATAGTAAAGTTTGTAAATAATAATTAAAAAATAACATTTAGCCTTTTAAGTACTTTACTTTAAAACAATGTTTATTTAGTTCTTTGCAGTTAGTTGTAAATAAATTAGTTAAAATTAAACTTTTCATAGTTATAACCAATGCTTATTTTGAAATAAAAATTAGGATGAAAGAATATAAATAAACTTTAAGGTGTAGAACAAAACTGTATTTGTAAAACAATACAACAAATTCAAACATAAGTACACACAAGTTAATGAGAAGGATGAGCTTGTAGCGATTTGCTTAAAGTTGCAATGTCTGGTTTTATTGGGCTTAGCTTCAAACGCAAGTCATTTTCAACACAAGCCAGCCTATTTCTGTATTTGTTTTTAAGGTAACAAAGAGAAGAAAACGCAGCTTCACATAAGTAGGATGTTGAAAATGGGAGTAAAAACTTGACTGCTCGGTTGGCGATTTCACCGTAGTCTTGGCGTCGTTGAATCCAAAAGTCAATCAGGGTAGCTTTATCAAAAACTTCCTTCAAATCTGAGTCACAATTTAATTCGAACAGTTGATCTTTTTCGGCTAATGAGAGATTCTCTGGGATTGTCATTTTCTTAATGTCACTAAACGGGGTTTTCATCCACAAATGTTCTTTATAGTTTTCTGGGAAGTAAATGCTCAAGTTTTCCTTCAAAATGTTACAATGGTCACTGATATCACTAAGAACTGTCTTACTAAGTGAAAGCTCATTTTCTTCAACAAAAGTGCTGAGAGAAGGAAAAAACGAAACCTTGCTTTTCTTGGCTTCATCATCTGCAAAGGTGATTTTTTGTTTCAAGGCATTAATTTTGTCACACACTCGAAACGGGGTATTAGAAGTACCTTGAAAACTCATGTTCACATCATTGAGTTTTGAAAAAATGTCTGCTAAGTAAGCCAGTCGACACAGCCATAGTTCATCAGTAAAACGACTTCGTAGCTCAAAATCAGAATCTGTTAAAAAAATCAATATCTCGTGACGTAACTCAAAAACGCGAGTCAGCATCTTTCCTCTTGAAAGCCACCTAACTTCTGTGTGGAGCAGTAGTTGTTTATGAATACTGTCCATTTCTTGACATAAGTTGCGAAAAAGGCGTGAATTCAAGGCTCTGCTCTTAATAAAATTCACTGTCTTTACAGCCTCGTTCAAAACAGTTTTTAGTTGTGCTGGACAGCGTTTTGTTACAAGCGCTTCTCTGTGAAGGCTGCAGTGAATATGTTGTGCCTCCGGAGCTTCTTTTTTTATTTTAGTTACCAATCCACTATGAGCTCCTGTCATGGCTCTCGCACCATCCGTGCATATACCAACACATTTCTTCCAATCCATTCCATTCCTGAGCACAAATTCATTTACTTTATAAAATATGTCTTCTCCAGTAGTATGAGCTGAAAGAGTTTCACAAAATAACATATCTTCACCAACTGAGTATTTTTCTTCATAGCGAACATAACATAACAGTTGAGCCAAATTTGCGACATCTGTTGTTTCGTCCACTTGTATCGCAAAGTATTTACTACTGTTCACTTTCTTGAGTAAAATGTCTTTTACATTTAAAGCCATATTAGATATTCTTCTTGAAACAGTATTATCAGACAAGGAAACCACATCGAGCTGTTTTCCCTCTTTATCACCTATAATTGTGGAAACAAGGTCTTTAGCTGCTGGCAAAATTAGAGTCTCTCCAATAGTATGAGGTTTTAGTTCTTGTGCTATTCTCAGACTAACCTTGTATGAAGCTTCAACAGCCCTAGTGTTTAACCCCGTAAATGAAGTGATTGCTCCTTTATTCACTTTTAACTCAGACTCCTTCCGTTTAAAAAACTCTAATGGCTTGTTTATGAGATTGATATGCTTTGTATTAAAATGACGCAATAAAAGTGATGGTTTCATCGAATGATTTGACAAAGTTTCTAAACAAATGACACATTGTGGAACAGGTTCACTGAAATTTCCAGTATAAGTAAAACCAAACGATAAATACTTCTCATCATATTTACGTTTACCTGATTTCTTTTTGTTTTCACAAGTTCGTAACAAAGGCGTAGAAGTAGAGGAACAGCTTGGTTGCTCAGCATCTGTTCCTGCTGCAATAGGCTTTTCTTGTTCCGGTGACAAAGTTCTTTGCTTTTTAGAACTACTACACGTAGATCTTACCAAAAACTTATCCATTTCAATTCGACAGCTAACACTTACCAACAATGTTATTCTCACTGACTGATAGACACAAACTCTATATAAACAACAACACGTCAAACTGCAGGTTAGGTTTTCTACGGAGCTACGTAGTAGATAGTGCTCGCTGAGATGACAGACAGGCGACTGGGACTGGCTGACTGGCATCTGGCACAACACAATAACAAAGCGCGCGGCCTTGAACGGCGCTACTCCCCTCCACGCCCTCACAATCTTTCCCACTCCGACTGTCACCCCTCCATCCGCTGCTCGCTCACCCTCACGCTACTAGTAGAGTATACCAATTTTCGAACTTCACTCGCGTACCACCAGCAACGTTCCCGCGTACCACCAGTGGTACGCGTACCACAGTTTGGGAACCGCTGCACTAGTCTATTCATTGACAGTTTTATGCTCAAATGATTTACATTAACAAATTACATTAACATTGTAATATTTCAATTGTAATCTAAAATTTTCAAGGCTCAGAGTTGTCCTATTGATAATTCACTGAACCTCCGCTGAGCAAAAATTTCACATTCACACAGAAGATAATCTGCTGATTTGTTCCTATTGGAGCAGAATCTACAGCTATCATGTTGAACCAACCTCATTTTTTTAGTTTATCTCACTTGGCAGTGCCCAGTCAACAAACCTATTGTTCATCTAAGTCCAGTAATAAATATTTTACGGCTTTCAACCTGGAGAATTGAATATATCTCTTTGCCTGTTTGTCAGTAAATGGGTATAATTTGCCCTGTTCATGAAAAGAAGGACAAGGCTATATGTGAAAATTATAGGGGTATCACTCTATTGAATGTCGGTTACAAGGTGTTTGCTAAAGTGTAACAGTGTAACAGAGAAAGTGGTTGGGGATTACCAATGTGGTTTTCAAAAGAACAGGTCGGCTATAGACCAAATTTTTATGCTAAGACAAATATGTAAGAAGTTTATGAGTATGATATTCCACTGCACCAAATTTTTATAGATTAAAAGCAGCCATTATATACTTACAAGCAGTATTAATAGAGATAAGGTATTTGATGTGATGAAAGAACAGGAAATCTCCAAGGAAGTTAATATATCTATTTTATTTATCGCCATTATGACTATTGTTATAATAACAGCTTGCTCTCATCAATAGTCAGTTGTCGTATAGTTTTAAAAAATGACGGCCATTTCAGCTATTCAGCCATTATCAAGTTTATTATTGGAGAAGCTACTCCTTTGCCACGGAACACTAAACAAAACACTTCACAAACATTTAAACAAAATTATCCTAAAAAATATACTTAATAAAAATCATGCATGTCCAGTGGCCCCACTGTCTCACACTGAACTGTCTTAATAGATCTGGTTAAGATATGCCTAAAAGCACCCAAGAGCAGAGTGAAGATAGATGGAGAAGTACATCAAGATTTTACAATAAATAAGGGCTTGAGGCAGGGGATGTCCTGTCTACTACTCTTTTCAACCTTGTATTGGAAAAGTTATTAGACTAATTTAAATAAAACCAGGAGTCTCCATAATGAATTGATTGATACAGTACATGCCCTACGGATATTGCACAAATTGTACTTATTGCACAAACTTATAGGGACATGAGAGAAACTTATGAAGTATTACAAAGCCAAAAAGATGGGATTAGAAATAAACAAAGACAAAACTAAGTATGTGATTTCAACACGGCATGCAATCATCACAGGGAACAGAGAATCAGGTTGGGAGAGGACAAGGAGATGTATGAAAGAATGGAGAACTTCAAGTATCTTGGAGTGCATATCACAGAGGATAACCAAATGTCTTGAGAAATTCTGTTTCAAATAGCTGCTGAGGAACAGACGTTTTTATTCTTTGGGAAGTCTATTGGGGTCCAAAAATATAAATAGGAAACATAAAATTAGTATCTATAAAACCATTATAAGACCAATTGTAACATATGGAAGTGAGACTTGGATTTTGATAGTGAAGGAGGAAGATTGGCTGAAGAGGTGAGAGGGATGAGTATGTGCAGTGCCAGATATTGTTGTAGAAGTAAAATGTGGAACAGATTGAGGTGGGCGGGTCATGTCCAGAGGATGGAGTATGATAGGTCAGTCAATGGAAATTCAGGGAGAAGAAGAAGGAGCAGACCTAGGAAGAGATTGGTGGATGATGTGGAAGAGGATCTGAGACAACTGGGAGTACGGCAGTGGCCGCAGACGAACTGAGGACAAACAAGAATTGAGGAAGCTGGTGTTGGAAGACAGGACCCTACAAGAGCTATAGCACCATGGATGATGATGAGAATGATGTTGATGTTAATGATGATGATGAGGAGGAGGAAGTGCCAAGAGTCATATATAATCTATATTGTATGGGTCATAGATTCCAGCCACAAGTCTATTATTCATCCTGGCATAATCCATGGGCACCCTCTTATACAAACAACCTTTTTCCAACAGCTTATGTGTTTCTAAGAACTACTCACTTTGGTGGTTAATAATGACAATACAATTAAGTATCTGTAATACAAAATTGTTGTAACTTACTTTGAGATAAACTTCCAAAGTTAGTTTAGAACTTTCATCATTGACTGCAGCTACAAGTTGCTCCAATGATGGATTTGGAGTATCTAAGCGTTTTTGTATCATGAAAGCTATTGCATAGCATAAAGCTGTGCAGCCATGCTGAAATACATATATGAATTCATAATTATTTAAAGTAATGTTTTTGAAATGTACAAATAATTTTAAAAGAACGTGGAATTAAAAAAACTGCAAACTGAATCCAATTTTGATCAAACATAATTATTTGTTTATTATTTTTTTTAAATTAAGACAACAAAATTTTTAGTTGTTTTTCTACTGCACATTTTTCAACAACTGTCTTAATTATTATTGAATGTGCTACTAATTTTATTCAGTAAAGTTATTGCAATATAATTTAAAACTAAAGTGTTAATTATTTCCCTATATCAAATTTAATTACTAACATATACCGTTCTTATATATGATTTTGTTCAATTTTCACCTGTACATACTATGATAAATGAAATTGAAATAAAGAAAAACTAAAATTTAAAAAGAATAGTTGGAAAAATGCATCTTATCTATAACTTATTACACTTTTTTCGTAAAATGATACTTTTATTTTCTCAATGAGCCTCCATAAAAAAATAAAATAAATACAGTTCGTTGAAGAAATTAAAATTTTACAATTGCTTGAAATGCATGTTGTTTGTACTCTGTCGTGTTTATTGAAAAAAAACAAGTAATTTTTAAAACAAAAATTAATAAAATTTCTAATAGTACCAAAAAATGGTCAACACTTGATAATCAGTAAAATTTCACTAAAAATTAATTTCAGATTTCTTTTGGTTATTGTCAAATACTCATACTATTGAATGGACAATGTTTGTACAGTATTAAATTCTATAAAATCCAATAAAATTGTTAATATGAAATGGAAAATTTTTGAAAATGATTACAGGCCTATTAACCAAATTCTGATTTTCAGACTTTTTTACTAGTAAACTTATTCAATCCATTGTAAAAAAAATTGGTGAAAGTGGGACAAAATTGAAACTGCTGCACCAAAAGATCGATAAAGACATATTAAAAATCAATTTGGATTTTTCTATCTAATGAAATTTTCCAAGCTATTTTGATGTTTGCACAAAAATTATTGAAAACTGCTAAATATGAACAACCTATCAAAATATCTTCTAGAGATCATATGATCAATGCACATTTAATTATTGTGGGTGTACATCTCATAATGATTATAATTTTATCTGAACTGAAATACTTAATATTTTTCCCACATAACAATTCAATATTGAAAAAATATTACATAAGAGTCTTCATTTTTCAGGAAGAAAATAATTCAAAGTTGAATGACTCCATATATTTAATTTGCATCAAAGAATGTGGTTTGTGACACCCAACCAATGTAAATCTTGGATTAAGTGTAATGAATGTTTGGAGAAAGTTTAATTTCAATACATTAAAATCAGGCTATTTGTTTAAACAACATGCTTACCTGATCTTCAACTGTGATGTCAGCATTAACACTTAACAAAGCATTGACCGTCACATTATCTCCTCGGGAACCAGCCATCATGAGTGGTGTGACGCCCTTCTTTGTCACACAGTTAATGTTAACTTTCATCTTCAGTAAAAGATCCATAACTGTTTGCCACTGACGTTTTACAGTGTAGTGTAACAACGTGTATCCAGTCTGGAAATACAGTATGTACAAACTATAGATTATAAAGCCAGTAATTACAGTAAGAACACTCCATAGTTATATTATTTTTTACACATTAAACATTAGTCTAAATTGGCTCTAATGATTTTGATCAAATTTTGCTCAGATGTAATCTGTAAGAACTCAATAAAATATTTTGTTGTCATTTTCCTATAAATACTTGTACAGAAGTTCTCAGTTAAAAAGTTAAAATAAACCAAGGGATGTTGAATATCTCAAAATTGGTTTAAGCAAGTTCAATCAAATTTTGACAAAATCAAAAAAAAAAGTTTATAATTGAAATCAATGTGCCAAGTCTCAAATAAGAGTCTGTTGTAACAGCTACAACTTTCACTTTGTGTGCAATAGGTCCCAATAAAAACAACCCATGCAATCACCCAATAAAAAGCAGATCTATGCTCACAATTTACTTTATTTATTTTTATCTCAAGTAAAGAACAATATGGTTTGCAATAAATTATGGAAAGGGAAAATGACCTTTATTAACAAAAGTGTCATTGTCAAACAATTACTTCAACAAAATTTAATCAATGTCTTGGTCCTTTATTAGAAAAATATTCCACCTTTGAGAGTTTTTTGGTTCATTTTTACTTCTTAACTGATGATGATAACTTGTGAACTGATTTTTTTGGAGAGATGACGACAAATATTTGTTATTTGCTTATTTTTGGTTTGGTTTTATGTGTGAAAAGTTAGTCCAATGATTGTGCAGAGCTTATCTTTTTTTCTTATGATCTACTTTTGTTTTTAAGTCATACAGTTTGTGAAAAACACAAAATCTTAAACATACAAAAATACATAACTTGATAATAAAATATAAATTTAACTTCTTGTAATCCATTAGTATTTAAACAAGAGCTTTAAATTCAGAATATATTTAAGATTCTAAATAAAATTCCCATAGGCTATTTATATAGGGATTACTAAAGGAATGCTTATCTCAAGGAATAAACTAAAGTTTTTCTATGGAATTTACAAAGCCACTAGTAGTCAACAATTTAAACAATTTTATAAAAACTATAAATTAATTTATAGATGTGTGATTCTTGTAGCCAAAGCCTATGATGTGTCTAAATTGATTGATAGTGGTGATAATATTGGTAAAACTTCATGGGCTATTATAAGTAATATTTCAAAGAGTAAAAACGATACGGACACCATTATTATAGACATTGATGGTGTTAGTCATACAAAGTCATCAGTTGTGGTAAATTTATTTAAAATTTTTTTCATGAAAGACCTTTCTACCCAGGTTAGTCTCTAAATCGGTGACAGATCAAAAAAGCAATATAAGAGTGTGGGAATGATATTTCTGCAGTGATCAGTAAATTTAAAACAAGAAAGCGACTGACCTTGATGAAGTTTCACTTTGGCTCATCAAAAAGTGTTATGATGAACTTGTCAAACCTTTATAAATTTTGATAAATTCTTCTTTTTCTGAGGGAATCTTTCCTTCTAAATTAAAATTTGCAAAGTTATTCCTTTGCTTAAAAAGGGAGGAAAACATGATATCAATAAAAAACTTGAATACGGCTGTTAAGTTGTCTGGGGGGGGGGGAGTTAATATCCTTTATCATTCACAGTTTGTGTTCCAGAGAGGTATATCAACAATAGATGCTACAGCTAATTTTTTTGGACTTTGTATTGGAAAGTCTTGAAAGGAAAAGAAATGTTATGAGTATTTTTCTGGACCTTTCCAATGCTTTTGATTGTGTGGATCTGGAGTTACTGTTGGAGAATTGTGAAGCAACTGGCATTAGAAGAGTACCGTTTCTGTGGTTACAATATTTTCAGAACACAGAACACAGCGGGTAAATGTTGCAGGGAGGCTGTCAAAACTAACCCAGCTGAGATATGGTGTCCCTCAAGGATCAGTTCTCGGACCAGTGCTATTTTTAATATATATTAATGACCTATCATCAACAGTGTATGTACACAGCATAGTACAATTTGGTGATGATACACCTTTGAGTTTCCAATAAGACTCAATGCAATATTTAGAGCATTGACTTTTCTACAAGTCAATGCTGCAAGACAATACTTTGCCAAAAATAATTTGACAATAAATTCTAATAATAAAAAGTACATGTTTTTTAACTTGAACCATAGTCCAACTCAGACACCAAGATAAATCATAACAATGTTGTATGATAGTGTACTTGACGTGGTAAAAAGTGCAAAGTTTTAGGGTTTTGTATTGACAATAAATTGACTTGGGTTGATCACATAGCATATATTTGCGCAAAAATTAGTAAAGGAATATTTATACTAAGAAATTTTAAATTATACTGCAATACTACTATTTTATTAACAGCTTACTATGGTCTTGTATATCCATATCTGAACTGTGGAATTCTTCTTTGGGGAGATTCGTCAGTTCGGAATATGCAAAGGGTTTTTGTCTTACAAAATATGTTAAAAGGCTTATGGCAGGTCTAAAGAAGGCTGAGTTTGTAGGGTTGCGTTTAAATGTTATGGAGTTCTTACACTTCCGAGTATATAAATATACTTGAGGTGATACTCTACTCTAATTCAAATGTGATCATATCCAAAATAAAGATATATACAGTTATAGTACCAGGCAAGCTAATAATTTCGTGCTAAATAACACAGACTGAATCTATACTGCAAACTTCCTTCACAAGCTGGTGCTAGACTGATAAACAAACTCCCACAGAGCATTAAAAACTTGTAGGATATATTACTTTTTAATAACAGATTTAGACAGCTACATTGTGATCATATATGTATTCTCCTATTTTAATACAAATTAAACACATTCTTGGGGTCTATGATTATTTAAAATTGTTTGTTTGAATTATTTATTATATGTTGTTAAATTGTTCATATTTTGAAGCTGTGTATGTTATACTGTGTATGTTATATTTGTTTTAAAATTGTTGTGTGTTGTAGCATTTTTTAATAATTATTCTATTTAAATTATGATAAATTCTTATTGCATTTTAAATTTGTAATACTTGTCTCCACCCCATTTAATAGTTATGGTTTCTTATCTTTGTATTTTTAATGTTAAGTTATATTGGACATAGCTTATGCATATGTATGTCCTTTAGATGTACGTAATGAATAAATAAATAAATTTGGCCAAAAATAGAGTTATAATATCAAAAATACAGTTTAAACATTTTTAGACCAAACCATCTACTATATTCAAAATAAATTAAAATTCCACCCACCATAATAATTCAAAATTAACTACCAATAATAATAAAAAGAAATATGTCAAGAGAAATATATAATGTAAGAAACTTTAAAATAGAACTAATCAGAGGCTTTTAGTTTAGGATAAATTCTTATATATTTTAAAAATCATACCTAATTTAGTTTTGAAGACATTGGATTGGAATAGTTAAAGTAGTTAATTTTCTTTTGCACTCAATATGTAATAGTTTATCTTAGTTGTTGTTATAATTTTAATATTTTTTAAATGAAGTTTGGCGCCATTATGTAATATTTATTACAAAAATATTGACAAAGAAATACTCTAGAAGAGAGCATAAAAATTTCTCTGAGCTCGCAAGTGTACTCTGGAGAATTTCAAAATAAAATACAGAATCCAATTTTCTGAAATGTACATTTAATTATTAATAAAAATTTATAATAGATTACATGCAAATTAAAAATATTTCCTGAAAAGACAAAAATACATAAATCATCCCATATTTTATAATAACCTAGAATTAAAATTCAATAATATTTCATTTATGATTAATCTTATGGTTGCAACCTAATTTCAAAATAAAATCTTTCAAATTTCAAAATGCAATATTTTTATATTACAAAATCTCTTTTATAAAATACTTATTTTTTAAATTTTAAAACATCTAATCTAACAAATTCACTCATGAATGTTTTTTTATTATTAATGTTTATAATCATTATTTTCAAATAAAAATATTTTTCTCTTGTTAGAAGCCACGTGATATCTCTGCAAACATCCTATCCAAGTTGCATTAATAAACTGTAAGTTCTAGTTATTTTTATGTTAAATTTTTTATAAAACATAATTTGAGCGTGTTATACCAAGCATGCCAATATACACTGAAGCTAAATTCTGTTTAATACTTAAAACTTTCATTTTATTCAAACTACTTCCTAGTTGAAACCACATGTCGTCTTTCAAACTCACATCCCATCTCTCTAAAAAAATAAAACTTGTTCAGTTTTACATTCACTTGCCAAATTATCACTATTGTTTAATTTCTCTTTTACTCAAAACAAACTTATTAAGTCACATGATTTTTCTTTAAACTCAAACTCTTGTCCTTTTTGAAAACATTTTCCTCCTTCCACGGTACGGCTTTGTCTAATTTATCATATTTGAAACCATGTCCTCTCTCTCTGAAAGTATCTGTCTCACTGATTCAAATTTAATTTATTTAGTCACATGATTTTTCTTTAAACACAAACTTTTGTTCTTTTGAAAACATTTTCTTCTTTCCATGGTTCGGCTTTGTTTCTACAAACATATTTATTTCTCCATACGTCTTAACTCTTAGAAAGTATATATCTCACTGGAACAGTTCTGCTTTGTCATTGTTTCTCCCCACCTTTACACACAACGCTGATGCCACATTTCTCTTATAACTAACATTATATACGTTTTTATTATTAACACACTTTTAACAAATTTCTCTGACCATTTGGTACTAATTACCTTATTTATTTATTTATATTCTTTATTTATTTTATTCAATAATAGAATACATTTCCTGTTCACTGCCTTGAGTCAAACTTATTTTCTAGTCCGACCAAGATTACAAAACTGAAAATGTACACTATTACAAATATCCTTTGCTTTAAACTTTAGTCATTCGTTTAATTTCACCATGTTTTGTGTGCATGTTTTTGGGGGGGGGGGGGGAAACAGCCCTACTAAAAAATTTATTTCCAATGTAAATTTGGTAAATTATAGAACTAAATTTTACTGATCTCAGATTTCTTTAAATTTTGAAAAATCATAGGCTTTCCTAATTTACAACCTAATTAGTTCAGACATATACTACATATACAAACGAATTCAATCTGTAAACTACCAATTTTTATAATATTTCTTCCAAAAGCAGATAGAAATCATAAATTACCAGGGGAAAAAACTATCTTTAGACATTATAAACTGACTAATTTGTGAAAAATGTTGTTAACTTACTTTATTTGCATGATTTGGATCAAGCAATTGGTTATCCTTTATGGAATTCCAAAAATATAGAAAAGAATCTTGATCCCAAAGTGGAGACTGAGCTGCCAAAAGAACAGCAGTGTTGCCATCTTTCTCTTTAAGAGAAATATCGGCCCCTCGACAAATTAACAATTCAATCATTTCATGACGATTGTGTTTAATTGCAACCATAAGAGGAGTAAATCCATCCTGAAATAAATAAAACCATGTATTGTTATTAGTTGTGGCAGTAGACTAAAATAGAAAGAAATAGCTGTTCACTCAAATGTTTTGTTAATACTGTATATTGATTTGTTAATCTAATGAAGTTTTGATCATTGACAATGGAGTAAATAGAACATGGATTCAAGCGTAGACAGGTTTAAAATTTATGTAGCACATGCTTCTAAATCATGGTTGAACCAACCTGGTTTTTAGTTTACACAGAAAAAATACAAATAATATATTGCATTGTTAAAATACAGAATTAAAATAAAATATTATAAAACAGATAGAGGAAAGTGTCCTAATTCTGGTACTCATTATTTTTTTAAATTTTTTATTTATAAATTTGTAAAATAAAAAATTGAGCAAAAAACATAACAATACAAAGTCATATACTTTATATAATTATTCAATGTATTTGGGAAAATTAAGAATTAAAAACTTTGAAGGGGTTAAGTGTTTTTTGCAAAGAGTACATTATCATTTTTTAAAAAAAGGTTCTTAATGAGAGTAGCCTGCAAGCCATAAATCTGGTCCCCTTATACCATAATGGGAAAATATGAATTAGTATTGAAAAATAGGAATAAAATAAACCAAACGTAGTCCATTATAATTGGAACCCAAGTAGTTAATAACACACATTAGATTTTTCATTGTACAAAGTAAAAAAAATAATTTAATTATAAAGATAAAAAGTTTTTATTTTATTAGATTTTTCACTATAGTCTACAAAATTTAAAACATGACTGTTTTACTGGTAAAAGTCTAAATATAGGCGTCCTTGTCAGTGCCTGCAGATTCTATATGTGCCCACAGTGAATATGTGAGACACATAACCTATAGTTCACCCCTAATGTTTTCAGTAATATTTTAATTACAGAATA
Source organism: Aphrophora alni (assembly GCA_963513935.1). Lineage (NCBI taxonomy): Eukaryota > Metazoa > Arthropoda > Insecta > Hemiptera > Aphrophoridae > Aphrophora > Aphrophora alni. The sequence continues at coordinate 22,165,354 of OY740772.1, read as the reverse complement.
TACACTCACCATCGTCATCTTCAGTTAGTGAAATTCCCAGAGGAATTTCTATTTTAGATGAACCTGAGGATACCTCACAGTTTGACTCTTCACTGGTGGAAACTTCTTCTTATTTTTGTTGAAGTTGAGTTGTTTCTTAACTGCCCCCCTCTTTTTATTTTAGATCATGACCAATAGCTGACGACTTTAGACCTAAAGCTTCTTTAATAGCCTTAGTTCCTGTAGCCTGTTCCAAATCCGTTTTGTATGGTGAAGAAATTATGATCACAAAGTTACATGCCTTTGTTTTCGTCCTCTGGTTCTTTTTTCTTAACTTTTGGAATGGGAGTGATTTTGAACGGACTTGTTTAAAAAGCCTTCCCATCATTGTCTGGTGAATCTTGTGCAGTTGACAAGCCAAATGTTGAAGTAGTTTTGTAAGGGTGCCACATTAACTGTATCAGTCACCTTATGGTGTTGTCCATCAGAAGATGTTGATGATACAGCAAATTGAGACATTCATGGTTAAAAATACAGTATGCACCAAAATAAACAGTACTGAAATTGTAAGATTTTCTTTACATAGTTTTACCAACATATACAAGTAAAAGGAAGCAAAATCGGTTAGACTCAGATTCAATATGACTTCTGTTCAGTTTTAGGCAACACTTGTACCGTTTTTGAAGGTTTTGCATCATTTTGGTGAAGAGGGGTTGTTTCATGCTCCTTATAAACATGTTTATTTTTTCCTGGAGTTGGACGATGGTAGCTAGTGGGTCTTCACGGAAAATCTTCTCCTTCAACATTCCCTAGACGAAGGCGTCAGGTGGTGTAAGATCGGGGGCATGAGCTGGGTAAGGAAAGTTTGTTCTAAGGGAGATGAGGTGGTTGCCAAAAGTTCCTTGAAGGACAGCATTGTTGGTTAAGGCAGTGTGGCTGGTTCTCCACCTTGCTGAAACCATTGTGAACAAAAAACAGGTTTCGGGCACAACAAAATCTCCTGAGGTCTCCTATAAAATGATCAAGAATGACCCTATATCTGTCCTGATTTACAGTAAGAGGATTTCCATTATTGTCTTCAACAAAGTATGGAACAATTATGCCTCTCCCTAACACAGCGCACCAAATGGTTACACCCTTACTATGCTGTAGCCTCTCTACAGCATTATCAGGACATTTAAACCCATGAAAACGTGTTGTCTGCTTGTTTATGAAACCATTCATGACATTCATCTGAAAACCATACATCACTCAGAAACTCAGGTTCTCCATAGCACATTACTAACATTGAAGTGCAGTACTGAACTCTGACGGTTTTGTTTATACAGTTCAAAGGTTGCCCAGTTTGTATCTGGTAGGGAAAACCACCATGGTTTTTAAACATTTTTCTCAACGATGTATTCAGTTTCAAAGATGTTCGGTTTAGGCTTCTTTTCGGTAACTGTAACACTTGATGCAACACTCTTCTATGGTGTTTATTTGTACAGACAGTAGTTAGGTGACCTGAATAGCCCTTTTCTGCGTCAAAACACTACCTGTTATTCGAAATTTTTGTACAACACTAATAATCACAGCATTACTAGGCGGTTTTTTGTGAAAATGTTCCTGAAAATGTAATGCAGTGTGTGACAAACTTGGCCCAACCGCGCGTCCAATTCCGTAGGAGCGATAATAATGTTTTACGACAAAAGCTTTCTCTGCAGTAGTTAGCACCATGTCACCAAAAACTAACTTTAAATAAGAAAGAAATAATAATCACGAAGACGTGGCAGCAATCAAAAGTTGATATTGCTGATTGAGAAGACAGCTACAGCTGATTCAGTTTCAGTACTGTTTATTTTGGCGCATACCATACTTCTATGATGCGTTCACTAACATTACATTTTTCATTGTATCCTAAGTATCCATTTTCTTTTATTAAAGATATAGGAAAAAAGAATTCTACCTCTTGTTAGCCTCTTCAATGTATTGTACACCTGAGAGTCTATTTTTGTCCATGGTCTAAATAAATACCTGTCACTCGGAAGTCGTTGATTGCAATTTCAGCAGTCTGGTATTTGATGTAGGCTCTAACAAATAACTCCATCACTTCATAGGCAGTAACAGGTCAATCTTTATGACTCAACCACTGTCTGATTTCCTCATTATAGTAAGTTTTTAGTGGACCCATGAAAATCTTGTCTAGTGATTGGACAAGTGCGGAAAAATGATGGTTAATATTCTTTCTTTGAGCTAGCTGTAGAGTGATTTTTCTCAAGCCTACACGGATAAGCTCAAAAAAGACGCTTCCATAGCGATGCAATAATTAACTAATTCCTTCTCAAGTTCCGTAGAAAAAAACTATAGGCTTTGCCCAGCCTTGACTTCCAGGGAGGTTCCATATTTAATTTTTCCTATTTCTAGGCACATTAAAATTTGTACAGGTGTTATTTAAGCCTAATTTCTTTGTATGAATGGTATCTATTGCATTAGCGATGTCTGCCTGAGACCAGGTCCTTGTTTTAGTAATCTTCCCATCTGAAACAGAATTACAATAATATTATGATTTAATTTTAAAATATCACATTAGGAGCTTTGAACACACAACAAAATAGGACCCCAAATTTAAAAACTAGAGGGCGCGTATGATATGCACCCTTTTATTTATACTTTTAAAGCTGATTAAGTTTACCTATACATCTAAGAAAAATGATAAAATATAAAAAGATAACAACTACTACATTACCATTTAAGAATATATATTTTGAAGGACTTACCAATTGAACAATGTAAGTTTCTTGACACAGTCAACACACATTCACAAACTTAAACTTCCACAAATAAACTGAACAACAAGAAAAGAGACTGACTCTAGAGTTGAGAATATATACGGCCATATACGAAACTATCACTTCAAAATGTTTCCACTAGGCAGCAGCTCTATATAGAGCCAGAAAATGCTGGGCCCGATTTAGGACATGGCCCCGCATTTGGACACTTTACTACTACTGTTTATAAATAAAATTTTATTTCTTCAATTATACTACCCATTGTATATCATAATTTTTACTTACTTGATCAGAGCTGTCGATGGAACATCCATCTTTAAGTAATTTTTTCACGACATCAAATTTTCCAATAGCAACTGCACCCGCTAAAAATATTTTATCATTCTGAAAACATTCATGGACATTATTAAATTCATAATGGTTAAGAATTATTGGTGACTGTATTATATACAGTATTAAATCAGTGAGATTTTCATTTGTTGTAATTGATTGATAAGTGCTTCGAAGATTTTTTGAAAATAGCTTTTGATATCTTAATTGATAATATTAAAGTTATTGTACCAACTCATTCAACAATAGGCTAATGCTTGTCCAAACATGATAAAATTGACCCAACTTTAAAAGGTAAACAGTTATGGCAGTTAATGAAGCAGACTATAAATTTGGATATATATAGTAACCAAAAAATATATTAAATGAAATTCATAATTTATATATTTTTCACATAATTTTTGTTGTCATCATTTTTAACCATTAAATATCATAATGTCTTCTGTACTCGAGAGGAGTGGAGAAGATAATTTATAGATCAATATTGTTTTTAAAGGATGAAATTGATAAAATACATAATTAAAAAGTGTATAATAAAAACCAGTTGATAAATAAATATTTAAAAAATGATGAATTGATCTGACATTTTTCTTGATCCAATTTACATACTCATGAATATAGAATTCCAACTTAATACTGAACACTAATATGAGTTTCATCCAAAATAGACGATGATTTATACAAATTTTCATACTTTTTGTAACCCTGTTTAAAACTTCACAATATTTAAAATATTTGTTCTTAAAAATAATGTGTTATAATCACTTTTCACCCTAACCTACATATATTGACCTCATGTTATGGTTTTCTCCAAAATTTAATTATTTATTTTGTGATATCAACCCCACATCAAACTTTATAATTTTAAATAAATAGGGAACACTTGATCATGAGATAATTACCGTAGTGACAAAATGCTAAGAACAGACATCATTACCAAAATAGTGTAAATGTGTGGAAAGAAACTTAAAAGATTGATAATTGTTGAAGAAAATGATAAATGTATAAATTGTACCACTTCAATACTTTCCTAACTGCATAATTATAAAGTAAAAATAACTCTGGAATCATAACAGTTTGGTAAAATAAATTGCCTGGATAACTTACTATTACCTAAATTGATTAGATTTACAAACAAATATATCTAAAACAATGTTTTTCAAAGACCACAGCCTAATGTTACAAAACTACTTCCCTAGGCCTATAATTTAAATTGTTGTAAGAAGTTTACTTAATATTTCAAAAAACAATCTAAAACATCTGTAAATTATTGAAATCAGAATAAGTAGCCCTAATATTTATGTCTTGTTTTATTTTCCATTTATGGATTGAGATGAATTAAAAAAATACTTTGTACATTTCACATATTGTTAGTGGATTAGTAATAAGATACAATTCCTTAATAAACAGAGATCAAAATAAACATGGCCCGTAAGTCAATTGATGTATGTAGATTTGTTCAAGGAGTAGTTGTATCTGGTAATAAAGATAAAGATAATTGTATAAATATTAATATTGAGGAAAATACATTTTCACTAACAACTAACTACAGCTACAAGTAGTCTATTAGTATGATATATTAACATAAAATTAATTTTATATTTAAAATTATGACTTTAAAATAATTGAACTTCTAAATCACTATTTAAATTGAAACCCTTCATTACCACATCATGTATTCCTAAAATAGCCCTTATTTCTTGTAATTCATCACTTTTAAAAAACTGACTAGCCGCAGTTGCACACTTCTCGTCCATTTTTCTACATTTCGAATCATTTTCTTCTGATTTCTCTTTTTTATCAACTTCATGTTTTCTGACTATTTCTTTCCTTCTGCCTTTTTTGCCTTTTGCCATATGCTTGGAACCTAAAATGTCTATACTATTTCCAAAATGTTTTAATTGATGTGTATTTTATTGTTTTAATGATCTTTGTAAAATTATTAATAATAAAAGCAATTCCTAGGACAAAATCTGTCTTTAAAAAATATATTATAACTAAGCTAAAACAAAATTAACAATCAAACCAACTAATTAAAGTTCTAAATAATAATGAAAACAAAATCATATGGAAAGAAAATTAGCATATGTTTTAAAAGCAATGTTATATATCTCTATGTATTTTTCTTCTTCTATGAGTTCAATTTATGTTTTTTTTTTAATTTTTTTTTTTTTAAATAATTACTTTGTTATACTATATAGAGAAAAACAGAATACCTAGTAATAGAAAAACATTTGTATTGAGATTTGTCCTGTCTAAGGACTAAAAAAGTTTTTTTGTTGTTTTTTTACAAAAGTCTTTCTGTCTCTATGCTATCAGCTCAGTCATTTCACATAATTATTTTAACAAATTTTGTTCTAAATTAGTATTGCTGTGACCCAAAAATTCTTCACATCTTAAGGTTAGGAATCTAGGTGACGAACATTTACTAAAAAGATAAAAACATCAACAATTATTATGATTTTGAACTCTTATGGTTTGATTTACATATTTATTAAACATGTACAAATTATAAATTAACAACATAAAGGTTTTTAATTTTATTTAAAATAAATATAATCAGAAATTAAAAACACCTATAGCTGCCATCTTGGCTAACAATTGTTTTCAGAAATTTATGTTTTCACTAGTTTTTATTGAAAACACCAAGAATTGGCAGAAGCATAGAGTTGTTTGGTTACCTCTATACTATGGAGTTTATTGACTCCTCATTATACACATAAATCTGGTGTTTGTCATATGAAAAAAAATGCAAGTTTTTCTCAAAATAGACTAACTATTTTGATCAAATTTTGCTTGTAAAGGAATCCCTAAGTTACCATACATAATGGAATTGGTTACCTTCTAAAAAAAAGCCGGTTAAAGGGTTATTACCAAAACCACAAAAACCATTTTTGGCACAAGAAGGAGAAGAGGTATACTTAAGTCTTAAGAGCAAACAAAAGAACGATCCACGATCTAAGTGATGATTAAAGAAGGAAGCAAGAAGAAAACTACTGGGGAAATGGTAGTAGAGATGGAGTAAGGAGACAAGAGGTAGATGAACAAGCTGTTACCAATTGGAGATTGGATAGAAACAGAATGTGGAGAAGTAAACTTTTACCTTGCATAGGTATTTTTACATACAATGGCTGTTGTAATAATATTTAAAGAAGTGTAAAATTGTATAAAATTAATTCTGTGAGTTCTGCAATAGTGAAATAGATGTTGATGCCTATGCACACTCTATTTGTGTGGTGGTTTTTTTAAGAACAGGGTGGATGAAAATAATAGATTAAAATATGCCCTACTCTCACACAAAAATACAGTGACACTTATGATAAGCTCAAAGGAGATGTGGAGTATTATAGATAAACATATTACTGTCTTTATAAAAAGAAAGCAAGAAAAACACTTTAAGCAATAGAGAGTAGATGACACAATTGCTAAACCAATTCTAATTTGAAGTAATCCTTTGTGCCAGGTTCCGCAGGGGAATTACTGGTGAGAGTAGGAGGTTTTAGTTGGTGAGAGTCCAACACTACCTGGGGGTTTTGCCAAGGTGAGACAAGTCCATTTTCTAAATATCTGAGTAAATAATTAGGTTAATGTAATTAATTCTGGCAGGATTCAATTTTGAAAATTTAATACTAACCTGTAAAAAAAAGTTGGGTCATAAGAAATCAGTCATAAGTTGGATGGATATTGGTTTGTTGAAATTCTAAATTTTATCCCATTTTCTTTCTATATGTGGGCCTAAATCAATTTTTTTTTTAAACATTTTTTGAGCCCTTTCCATTATCTCACATCATCATTATTGTCACTATTTTTCTGTTATTTCAGATCATAAATAAGTGAAAAAGATTAAAAATTAAAATGCATTTAACATAAAATAATTATATTTATTTGTAAATCAAAATTAATAACAGTTTACAATATTTCAAAAGTTCATTATGAAGGTGGCACAAATTTTTCTTATATGCCAATAATATAACATAACCAAACCTAACCTAATCTAACCCCATTTCTGTCCTTGCCTGTGGTATACAACTTCATGGGATATAGATTAGTTCAAAACTTCACAAAATACCTTTGGTCTGGAAAAACTAATAGTTTTATCTTTGGTATTTGTTAAAGATGCAAGCTCAAGAAAGTTTATGTTGTCTGTGTTAAAAAGTAGGTAATTAATTGTTAAGAAAAACTCTAACAAAATTGTTTACAATAACTCTAATCAGCTGATTATAAACAATAATTATTTTAGAAAACATAAAAGTTGAAAAAGTAAATTTAATCTTGATCTTAAGAAGTATTTACAAAATTCATCATAATAAATTATGATCTGTAATAGCAGAAAAATAAAGATAGTAATAATGATGTGAGAACTGGAAAAGGTCCATTTTTTTTAAATTTGTTCGCAATATTTCGTTCAGAGGAAATTATAAATTCTAAGTTATCAAACATTTTAAAAGATAATTCAAATTTTGTATTTCTGAAACTACAGTATAAATTCTACAATATAATTTAAAATAGGCTACTCCTAAAAATCAGCTCAGTGAAACTTCTGAAATAGCTGTCTAGGCCTAAATATATATATTTAATATATGAAATATGTCAAGTTTTGTATTAATATAATATTTCTCAAACAATTATTATTCGATATACAATAAATAATTAAATTATGCTTGGGAAATAAATATCATTTACAATGTTTGGATATGAAATTATTGTGGGAATTACTTTTGACTGTTGTTTAATTTTGACCTTCGTTACTAGATAGCGTTGGCGGTTTCGTTCTTGATTTTTGAGTCATTTCAGATTAAAGGTTATTAATAAACAGGTTCATTAATTTATTTATAATGAAAAAAAGAACTATAATACAAATACGAACATACGTAAGTAACTAAACAATGCTCTAACCGTTATTGCTACTGAACAGCCAATCTGAAGCGAAAATCCACAACTTTGAATTTTCAGCTGGTAGCAGTAGCAGGGCTTAGAGCAATAACGGACCGCGCAAACAGTTCTAACAGTAACAGACTAAGACTGCAATCACAACTCACATCTAATCACGTTTTGTTAGAGTAGCAGGTACGAGTATAAATCTGTTACTCTAGAGTAGCAGCTTAATAGCAGTAATGTTATTGGCGTAACATCTCTATAAGTAACTAAGTAATAATTATATAGTCTAATTAGTAAATCCTCAATAATTATGGAAAGGCATTTAGAGTGTACAACAGTGAAGACAAATTATATTAAAACTTTGGCGTGAAAAGTTTGGTTAATGTTGGATTAAACTCTTTCTGCTTATAATGTACCTAGAAGTAACCTGAACATTATATAAATAACTTGATAGTCTATTAAAAGAACACGGTCTTGAACTATCAATATTGGTTGCTAATTGGTAGGCCTAATTCCAGTTACTTCAGATTCATTATTAGCTTTCACAAATGTTAATGTTTAGGTTTAAAATAAACTACTGAACCAAGCTTACCTGTCTGTAATGGAGGTTTAGCTCATTTCAAGTGTTATTTCTAGAATATACGTATTATTATGGAAATAAAGCCTGAATTGCATGTTGGTTTCAATAGGCTAATTATACGCATTACAGCAGAAGCAACTCGGATAGCATTTTCTAACATACTTTACTCACTGGTTCTTTTTCAATATCGGTTCTTTTATTCTTTAGATGAAGAACCCTAAATCGCCCTTCGCTTTTGTATTTCATCAATAAAACTGTCCGTTATAAATCACTCATTAAACATAATAATAACACTCATTGTATAATAATAACACAGTACAAAACAAACAAACGTCAAACTGATTAGAAAAAACAGTTTCACGACTTGTTCGAACACTTCACTACAACAGGACCTTTTCGCTATAAATACTACACCATTCAGTATCTTTTATCATTCTTGTCAAGCCTCTCTTGACCAACTCTTGTTAGAGACAATATTAGAGTATTTGATGGCTAAGAGTCTTTATATTATGCTCTTTTCTTCTTCTTCTTTTTTTAAGGCTAAGATTACCGCGTAGTTTTCCGCCTTTAAATTAAGAAAAAAAGGTTGGCAACACTGTTGACAAATAATAGACAAGTAATCATGCATCTTCATAAAAGATTCATCAGATTCCGTGTATTTAGAGTCAAAACGAGTGGACAGATTCTAATAAAATTGTTACGTTGGCAATGCCATATCTGAAAGTTTTCTTTTTCATTCTTCAATTCTTCGATAACTACATTTGAGGGTAGACGCTATATTTCAGTTCCATCGATTTTGGTAAAACATTTAGCCAGTAAGGGGCTCAAACAAAACGTATTGGTCGCCATTTCTCACAATAATTCGTTTTCGGGAGACTAATAGGTAAAAATTTAATAAATCGTCCATGGAACTGTAGCAAAAAGCGTAATTTCTCAAAATTGGCTCTACCGATTTTGGTGAAATATAGAGATTAATGTCTTAAACGAATATTTTGAATTTTAAGTAAAAGAAAATTACAGTTTATTGTTAAAAACGAAAATGAACCTTAACAGGCGCCATTAATTAAAAAAACTGGTTTCAATCGAATACGATTTACGGTTAGCACGATTTTATAGATAAGGTGTGTAAGAAAGTTAAAATAATACTTTTTCCACCTTTTAACTTAAGGTAGGGGTGATTACGGGGAGCGGGGGGGGAGGGTCATGACCAAAACAATAAATAGGCGAATGTAGTATATTTAAAAATAATAGATTCCTATAAATGCCACATATTTTATAATTTATAAATTAAAAATAAAGTTGAATTATTTTCACCACTTAAACTGTTTTTATAAAACCTTGTTTTAACAATCTTCTTTAATATAATGTTTTAGGTACTGTATAACAATTTATTAAGTTTTATAGTTTCAGTGTATCTGAGACAATAATCAATTGAATGTCATAAAGGCAATTTTATTGTGATAAAATAAATCCAAAATTTTTACACTATCGATATTTTTAAAGCTCTGAGTAGTTTGACAATATTTTGAACCATACGTCGAAAACACAATATAAACTCATCAAAATATAAGTTATTTTAACAGATATTGTAGAAATTAAACAATTGTTGTGTTTTCTTCATCGAATTTAATCTCTTTTATTTACGGGAATAATTAAAAAGACAAGTCATGGACAAATCAACTATTTTAAAATAGGGACCGATGTCATGATCGTGTACATTCCGGTAGTTGTCGTGAATACGCCAGGAATCCACAGAGACCCTAACACTTTGGCATGCAATCCTTGGAATTCAGTATATGTGAACGAAGCGTAGATATTTTTTATATATATTTGTTAATATAGGTTACAGCTTTCCCACGTCCCAAACCAACGATCAATCTTAATACTGTGAATTTCATATGTTTAGTTTTTTCAAATGTCTTTAACACAAAATACCTTTTAGTTTTCATATTATGTGAGCGCGTAGTCATTGCAAAGTCATTCACTCTCCAATGCGTTTTACTAATCAATTGTAATTGTTTCATTTTCAAACCATTTTGAAATATTAGCGTCTATGATTTTGTTTACGTTAATAACTTCATTGGCGTAAATAAACAGAAATATGTAATTGAAATCATAAGATAACCGTCGAAAGATAGGGCGTGAAGTTGTGTGGAAAAAAGATATCATTAGGGCACAGATTTTAGTCTATTTACATATCTGTGAGGGGGATTCTGATGTGCGGTAGAACTCGGTTTCAGTCTATTTGCCTATATGTGAGGGGGATTCTGATGGCAGTAGAACTCGGTCACAGTCCATTTACCTATCTGTGAAGGGGATTCTGATGTGCGGTAGAACTCGGTCACAGTCTATTAACCTATATGTGAGGGGGATTTTGATGTGCGGTAGAACTCGGTCACAGTCTATTTGCCTATATGTGAGGGGGATTCTGATGTGCGGTAGAACTCGGTCACAGTCTATTTGCCTATATGTGAGGGGGATTCTGATGGCGGTAGAACTCGGTCACAGTCCATTTACCTATCTGTGAAGGGGATTCTGATGTGCGGTAGAACTCGGTCACAGTCTATTAACCTATATGTGAGGGGGATTTTGATGTGCGGTAGAACTCGGTCACAGTCTATTTGCCTATATGTGAGGGGGATTCTGATGTGCGGTAGAACTCGGACTCAGTCTATTAACCTATATGTGAAGGGGATTCTGATGTGCGGTAGAACTCGGTCACAGTCTATTAACCTATATGTGAGGGGGATTCTGATGTGCGGTAGAACTCGGTCACAGTCTATTTGCCTATATGTGAGTGGGATTCTGATGTGCGGTAGAACTTGGTTTCAGTCTATTTGCCTATATATGAAGGGGATTCTGATGTGCGGTAGAACTCGGTTTCAGTCTATTTGCCTATATATGAAGGGGATTTTGATGTGCGGTAGAACTCGGTTTCAGTCTATTTGCCTATCTGTGAGGGGGATTCTGATGTGCGGTAAAACTAGGTTTCACGTTCACCTTTCAGTACGGGAAGCCCATAAGCAATGCAAATTAATTGGGAGTTTCAGAGCTATTAGTCATCATGAAAATATCATCGCGACCATAGTTTCACCCGATTGTATTTCTCTTTTCTTGTTGGATTTTTATTAATACAACGACTACTTACGTTTACTGCAAATGATCCGAATAATATTTATTTATTTTTTATTATATTAAAAGAATTAATATCGTTAATCCTTTTTCTATTTTACCCAAAATAAAACTTAACTTTCACAACTAAGAGAGTTTTACTTAATGTAGATTACTTGTTTATAATTTAAATTTATATTTGTCAAACATATAACTATTCTATTCGATTCATAAATGCCCTTTTTTCAGCCCTTTTTATTGTAGATAATTAATTTTCACGTGATTTTTCTTTTTTACGAAAAGATATGTAGCGACACGAACTGTTAAGATAATAAATCATTAATCTCTCTCTCTCTCTCTCTCTCTCTCTCTCTCGCTCTCTCTCCCTCTCTCTTCCTCTCTCTCTCTCTCTCTCTCTCTCTCTCTCTCTCTCTCTCTCTCTCTCTCTCTCTCTCTCTCTCTCTCTCTCTCTCTCTCTCTCTCTCTCTCTCTCTCTCTCTCTCTCTCTCCGATTTCATTTTATCATAATAGTTATTAATTACAATAGTTATAATAAACGTTCAGTTACAAATAATAACAACTAAAAATTAATGGTGTAAAGAAAAAAAATAAGAAATTAATTTTTACGATTTTAATAGAACTGCTTCTTTTTACAAGATAGCTGTCCTTGTCGCTGACTGTTTGTTATCTCTCTTTTGCCATTTTGTACATTTATTATACAGTATAACAAACACACAGAACACAATTCTCACAAAAAATACGCCTAAGTATCAGACGCGTTTCAACGACAAGGTCGTCCTCTTCAGTGATACACGAGCTACACCAATCAAACTATAACACCAATATAACTAATATTTATTCATTTAATATTTATATGTTCATTTATTAGTTACTAATATTTTTCAGTTAAAATAAATATTACCCTACGTTAAATTAATTTATCCTTGTATTGCTGTAAATATAATTAATTAAAAATAAATAACCGAACTTATTTTGAAGATATGACAATATGATTTTTTGTTTTTCTTAACTTTAATTAGAATAAATATTTCACCTCTTACATTTTATACTCCAAGCTGGAAGTAAATGAGCTGTGTGAAGAAATTATACTTTTCACATCATATCTACTCTAACTTTATTAGTACTTGTAGTATCTTGCAAATACATTTAGTACATTTAAATTGATTACCTTTTATTTACAATCATACAAGTTCAATTAAAACGATAATTAAAATGAGTATACTATAAATTAAAATTGGCAATCCTTCCTCTCAAGCCTACTACGAATTCTACACCATAAAATTATAAGTATTTTGATTTAAAAAATACATTAAAAATTATTTCTTGTAGGTGTAAAACAAGCATAATAATCGAAAATGTATACCTAGATGAATGAAAACACATAAGTGTACGTATTATTATCAATGTACATAACTAAAGAGAGTAATTCTTTTGTAACTATTAAAATAGTCCGTCTTCCCATGGGTGCTGTAATACTAGCTACGCTATTGTGTACGCTGGCGCCTTCAATTCATCGGTGCAACGCCCGCTTGACATAAGTGATGGGAGTACGAGAAGTAACTTATCTAGATTCTAGTCATCCGGATTGGAAACGGCAGAACATCTTCAGTGTGAGTGTTGGGTTTTTGTTGGACGACTTAAAACGGCCTATGTAGAGCTTGAATTCTTTAGCAGTGCTGATCCTCAAGATTTTCATAGGTTTTTAGGAAGTATCTGAGAGAAGTTTTACTCGGGTCATAATTCTAGATCTATAATATTCCGCAATAAGTCCATTTTTTAATCGTAATGGAGAAAGTCTCTCCGTGGTCTTGCCAAACCAAGGAGCATAATAAACTGACGGTCTACGACTGTATCCACTCTATATTAGATACAATTTGTTTTTCAAATTTGTGACAAACATTTTGTTGTTGTTATTAAATTGGTTGGATAAGATCGATAGCTATGAACATCTGATATTGTTTTATAATCGATTTTGCACAATTCATCATATTTAGCACAGTCCACAGACAATGGTTTTTACCATGTCTTGTACGTACCCTTTAGTAACAAAGTTTTGGGTTAAACTAATTACGCTTATTTTTCCGTACGATAGGTTTTTTTTTAATTTTAAAATAAGGCGAGTTCAATATCAAGAATTTTCGATCCATGTTCCTGAAATATTAAGGCAAATATTTTTGTAATGCAGATTTGTAGATCATTATTAAAAGAAAGTGATTTCGATTTACATTTTTTTTTTTTTTTAAGAAAGTAATTTAATTAAACTTAACATTCGGGATTTTAATAAAAACCAGATTGTATTTAGTCGGTATTAAATTTGACCAACTAATGAGTCGATACGTAATTTTTACGTTTCATTATCTAAGAAATCGAAAATGTTGCTGTTGGCCTAACGTTGTTGTTTTCTGTACATAAGTAGCAGCCACCAAAAATGAGCTTCCTTGAAAATTGAAATTTACTACACAGAATTATTTTGAGACTATTAAAATTAGATGAATCCAAAAAGCATTAAAGAAATTGCTGCATCTATATTGTCCGTTTAGTTTATAAAATTGAACTTACAAAATTAAGCCTATGTCAAAATTTGAAAATCAGTTCTGCGGTTTCAGTTCAGACTCTACTGCCAAGCATAACGTCTTACTCTGAACTTTGACATTGAGACTTGCATGAGAGCGTAGCAAGTTGGCAAGTTGGCTTGGAAGCAATTTTCTAGTCATTGAAACACAGAGTGTCACATCACTTTGTTGTGGTGTGTCACTGGGATAAAGTAAACCAATTGTATTAATATAGAAGAGGTTCTGATTGCATTTGTTTTCTCCTGGTTGTTTAAAGACGAAAAAATCTCGTTCATCATCACCTTATTACAAAAGGAAGAAGGGAACACACAAAAAGACCTTAAAGCTCTCGAAAGGAAAGTAACAAGAGTTGGTCCAGAGACATCCGATAGGAAAGACGAAAGAGAAGGATCTAACTTAAGAATGCATGTAAATAGGTGTAGATCTAGATACATACCTGCTGTATTGCCAAGCCCGAACTCACTAAACTAAGCCCCAGAGGGTTCTTGTTATTTAAATTTGGTACAAATATTTTTGACGTTAACGGTTTGTTGTTTTCCAATTTTATCGCGATCTGTAGTTTTATATAAGCGCGGCTTGACACATTAGTTTGATTGAGTGTGCCGATTTTGAGATATTTAACCTTCTAAGATTCACTTTTAATTTTAGATAATGAACTCCCTAAGCTGGGTACAGTGTTTTTTATAACTTGTGCAGGACCTTTCTTTTAAATTCCGACTCATTTCCCCTCAATCTGTGACGTATACATTTCAACTTCCTCTCTTTTATTTTAATTTTAAAAGGTTATGAATGATGTGTTTCCACAGCTTCTGATTTGAAATTACTAGTGGCCATTTTACTCCCAATGTAGATCTTAGGCGATTATTTACGAAAGCTTGTCTCACTTTATTGCTTCAGCTTATCTCCTTCCTGGTCTCACAGCCGTACAAGACAGACTTCGTCTTGAACAGCCTGAGCGTTACCTTTATGCTGAGCTGAATCGACCTCCATATTGGTATGAGCAATTCCACTTTGGCATTTTTACTCTGATAATTCTTCATCGCTTCCTTCCCGACTGGATACTGTGCTTTCCGAGTATTAAAAATGTTCTTCATTTCTTTCCCTTTTGTAAATAATCCTTCCTCAGATAAATTGTTTATTCTCAGATCTTTAGTTTTGATATACTAATCATTCAACTCACTTTATCAGCTTTCTCTTTCAAATCCTGTACCTTCGTTGTTATGTCTTTGTATCTTGAGAAAAAAAGGAAAATGTCTGCAAAGTATCTTCTAGGCCACTAGCTGCAATCTTTTTCAAAGTCGTAACAGCATGCATCTTCAGGACACACCAATTTTAACTGGAAAAGAGAGTGACAATTCGAACATGTCTTCAACAACACAATCGACATTTTCATAAAACGTTTATTATTTCTTCTATCATTTCATACTCTTTTACAATACTCCAAATAAGTTCCCTCTTTACACTCTAAAGAAGCTCGTTCAAATCAACAAATGTCGCATACACTGGGGATTCTAACTGGAAAGATGTGCCATTATAATTCTTAATGTATGAACAGGATCTACCAGGTATATAGCCAGCCCTTTCTCTTCTGATTCTTCAACGATTTTCTCTTTCAGAGTACTCAATATTATCCAAGGTAAATGCTTTACTTAAAACTGACAATCTTGTGATATTTTACTATAATAATTGCCTTTTTTCCATTGAGTAGCAGCCTTTAACCAGATTAACATCAAATCCTGAAGCTTTCTGCCTTTTAAACTGTGTCAGAGCTCATACAATCGCTGCCTTAGTTGGAGGTTAAAACTGAATCTAATCTGACTTTGTCTTCAAATTCCATCTCTGCTTCTTCTTCTACAATATTCTTTTTTACATTCTCCCAAAGTACACACTTGTAACTTCCTACTTGTACGTTCTGCCTAATAGAATCATTATGCAACACAATTATACAAGTTACAACTATACTTGTACTTTATTATGCAACATTCTCTAGATCATGTAAATAAATTATAAAACAGTTACCTAGTAGAAACATATAAAACCGATCTAAAAGATAATAACAGCTTCTAATGCTTAAAGTGAGAATCTAGCATTCAATAGTTGTGAAATTGACAAGTTGCTCGTGCTGGTGAGATGTTGGCCAACCTGTTTAGACGCCATGCTGGCTGGTCGAGTCGCGCAGTTTTAGCCGAGACGTTTCATATGTCAAGGCCTAAAGACTGTAGTAACGTACCTGGGAAAGAGTTAGGCTAACTCAATTCTTATAAGTTAAAATAGTTTCAATTTTTAGGTTATGTTTTTAACGGCTTTGCTTTTTATTCGATAATAATTGTCCTTTTTAAAGCATTTAATACGATTTTGGGTTCATTGAACGTAGATTTTAAAGCTAGACAAAGTTAGCGATTGTGGGATGTTGTTCGGTTTAAAATTTATCTTTAAAAATAAGTTTTTTAAAATTTGTAACGGACGCAAGTTTGAGAAAAATTGGACCAGAATTAGGACCCTTTAGGACACACGGACATTTACATAAACGTTGAGTCAAAAACACTATGGCGTGTGTGGACATAATATATTAGGGTGTTCGTTTACGAACTTACACAAAATATAACTTCACAATTAACTATTCTCAAAAAGTATTTCGGACAAATGTAAGATTTCGAGGGTGAAAGGAAATTATGTGATTAATTTCTCACCTAGAAGATGTTTTGAAAGTTATTTCAAGGTTGGATTTGTTTTGTTTTTTTAATAACAACTTAATAATATTCTTTAGATTGTGAGCAAAAAACAGACATGTTTTATTGATAAAGTAAATTCGAACATTTGCTCTCATTTGTGTGTGTGTGTGTGTGTGTGTGTGTGTGTGTGTGTGCGCGCGCGCGCGTGCGCGTGTATACCCGACGTTTCGCATAAACTATATCAATACAGGTAACATTATCCAATAATTTTAACACCAGAAAACAATTTTTTACCTTTTTTTTTTTTATTCGACGATCACTTTTTGAAATATTTAAGCTATTATCAGGTAGACAAGTTACATGAAAATTAAAACAAAGTTGTTTTTAAAACATTGTTTCAACTTTTGAGACTCGTTTATATTGGAACATTTATAAAATGCAAAACTGCTGTCAGTAAAAAAAATGACCTTGCCAAGTCTGGAGTTACGTAAGGTAGAATCAAGGTCATTACAGTTGATTTTCTTTTTAACAAATAATTACTAATTGCTGTCTTGTTACAATTAACAATGTTGTATTTTGTAACTTTAGTTTGCAAATATTTTTATAATTTTAATACAAAAAAAACTGTACCTTGTCTAGTGGAAAGCTTAAATAATACGAAAAGTAATTGTCGGATAAAAAAAGAAGTTTCAGCTAAGTTGTTATTTTATATATATATTATTATTATTTTAATAATGAGTTCCTAATTTTTTTAAAACAACTTTAAATGATCTTAAAAACGTCCTCTACGTCAAAAATGACTAATTCCATTTTCTTTGTCTCTAGAAATGTTAGCACGATACATTTTTAAAGGAGTTTTGTTTTTTAGATATTTTTGGTGAACGTTTTTAAATGATCGCTAGCATGAATTTGAATGACTTGTATAGTCATATTCTGGAAGTCAAATCCTGGACTAAACCTGAGTAAGGGGCTCACATGATATTTTAAATGAATTTCTTTTTTAAAGAAGTTAAAACTTTAGGACAGGAAACTAAAAGCATGTATATATAAACTTTTTAGGAAAGGAAATTAAAATCCAGTAAATACTTTTTAAGACCCCCTTTAGGACAGGAAACTAGAATCTTATAAACACTTTTACAATCCCCTTTAGTGCTAGAAACTCGAATCTTGTAAACAACGTTTTTGGACCTACTTTGGGACAGGAAACTAGAACCTGGAACTAGAAAGTTTAAATGAATCTTTTAAGAACTCTTACGACAGTTTTTAAGACAGAAAATCAGAATATTGTAAAAACGGTTTTAGAAATCTCTGTAGAAGAGGAAAGTAGAATCTTATAAAAAGGTTTTTGGTCCCTCTTTAGGACAGGAACTAGAATCTTGTAAACAACGTTTTTGGACCTACTTTGGGACAGGAAACTAGAATCTTGTAAGAACTTTTACGACAGAAAATTAGAATCTTGTAAAAACGTTTTTAGGAATCTTTGTAGGAGAGGAAAGTAGGATCTTGTAAAAATATTTTAGGGCCATCTTTAGGACAGGAACTAGAATCTTGTAGAACATTTTAGGACAGGAAATTAGAACCCTGTAAATACTTTTTAAGGCCATCTTTAAGACAGGAAATTAGAATCTTGTAAACACGTTTTAGACTCTACAAACGACTCTCTTGTTGACGACTTGAGACTCTACAATCTTGTAAAAACGTTTTAAATCCCTTTTCATTACAGGAATCGAGAATCTTGCAAACACATTTTTCGACCATCATTAAAACTGGAACTAGAATCCTCTAAACAATTTTTAGGACGGAAAACTATAATCTTTTAAAAACATTTTAGGCCCCCGTTTAGGACTAGAAACTAGAATAATAAACAAACTTTTTTGGTAGGAAAATATAATCTTGTAAAAAACGTTTTGGACCAGGAAACTTGAATCTTTAAAAAAAAGTCTTAGGTCCTTAGGAGTTTAAGAAAGGGAACTACACCAAATTAATCATTTAGAAGAAAGTGACTGTACATTTTTGAAGGTTACGTATTTCCGAAGATGTTACTGATTCAGTTTCAACTACTGTATTTCATTATGTTGACAACTATTTTGTTGGTAGTGAAAACTTTGCATCTGTGCTGTTTAGAAAGTGTTATTATTATTGGCTCTTTTATACAAATTAAGTTTTGATTTAAACGTATGCAGTGAATTTGGATTCAAATTATAGTTCTGACCCCAAAACAAGTTCAAATTAAAGTATAGATTAAAAAGATATTGATTGAAAATATGATTTTATTTTTTATTACATTTTTCCGATAAGTTCAAATTACATATCAACTGTCTATCGCTTATAAACATCAATAGGTGAAGTCAAATAGAATCTCGTAATTGTATTGTTTTGAATATGTCTATTTGAAGTTAATTTTTGGATTACAGTCAGACAGTAGTTTACTTTATAAAAGAAACAAATTGAGCGCTCCTCTCTCATAACCATTTCAAAAAATTGACAAGATTAATTTCGTAACTTTAATTTTATTAACCTCTAGGGTACCTAATTCTATTATATTGAATTAAACATACATAAAAGGTTGATGTATTTATAGATTTTTGAAGCATTTTCTTTCTTTACTTTTTTCTTTTCTAGTTTGTTTGTATCTGTCCATATAAAGTTCTTATTTTAATTATAGTGAAATCATTTTATCCCCCCCCCCCTGTGTTTAGGATGTAACTATACATAATCTGTCTGTATTGTAAAATGTAATAGAATATTAATAAAAAATAAATTTAAAAAATATAAATCTTTACAAAAATAATGTTCATTTAAAATTTTAAAGCTGTATCAAAATTATAAACATGCTTATTTTAAATAATAAAGGAAAAGCAGTTTTTGGTTCACTCGCAGCTACGGATCTGATTATAATTATAATTTTACAATTAGTTTCTTCTCTATTTTGAAAGTATTTAAATAACAAACCTTTGGTTCATAATTTAAGTAGAAAAGTACTTTATTTCTTTTTTTTAACATTTCAATTATCTACAGAAATGCAACGCAACAGTATTGCATAATATTCGACTTAGTGGCCTTTAATATTTCCTTAAATTGTTGAAACCATTAACCCGGATTTCGGTTGACAAAGAGGTTGTTTTAAAGAGATAGAAGCGTGTCTAATAAAACCTGCGAGCAACCAGCCTGTAATAAAATGTTAAATTTATTGACTAGCCAGTGTAAACAACAATAAGTGAACAGATGGGTTGGATGAATGACCTGATTCCTGGACAAGGTTGCCCACTAGCCACTAGGCTCTTGATATCTTTGACATACATTGACATCCAGTGTCTGAAACGAGATAGATGATCAATTCAGTCGAAGCCATTATCGCTTTAAGGATTAGTATGATAGGTCCACATTATGATGTAAGCTACAGTATATAAAGGCTGATTACCGTAGTTAGTATACAGTTGGCTGAATTCTAAAAACCAATCAACTTGAAGTAGCGAGCCTTTCATGGTAATTCGTATTAGGGAAAGACGTTTCAAATTAAAATCAATTTTCTTTTTAAGAGCTGAGTTTAATCTAAAGTTTTAATAAATGTGTATAATCTGATTCTGATCAAACGGACAATCTTTGTGTGTTTTTTTTTAGTTCGATGGTTTCCATTCTTAATAACCCTTTTGAAGTGAGGTTTGCGGCATTTATCTCTGCTTGACGGGGCCTTTAAAATGATGCACATATCAACCTTTGCCTGCATTCAAAATCCTCTACCGACTCCTTGTGGTCCGCCCCCCCCCCATTGGAAGTGAAGAGTCGGTAAGAGCCTTAGAATATAAAATATTAAATTACCTTAAGGTCCGTCTTGTGATTTCATTTTGGTTACTTCTTACTAGTTTCGAGGTCGTAACCTCATCATCAGATAATATCTTCGTTCACTTTGAAGAACTAGTCATATATTAAAAACACAATCATCACAAAAACATACACTTACAATTTTTTTTTGTGTTGAATGTGTTTTTAATATATGACGAGTTCTTCAAAGTGAACGAAGATATTATCTGATGATGAGGTTACGACCTCGAAACTAGTAAGAAGTAACCAAAATGAAGTCACAAGACGGACCTTAAGGTAATTTAATATTTTACTTAAGTGTGACTTGGAACTTAAAATAATGCTTATCAACTAAGAATATAGTTGTTTAGCTACCAAATGGATTTTCAGAGTTTTACTCTTCCTGCCAAATTAATGAAAAATATATTAATCCGTTTCCAGACTTTTCAGCCCCCCCTTTAATAATTAATTTGGAAATTTTTCAGTTTTTTTTTCAGCTTGCAATTAGAATTTATTAGCAAGCTGGGTCAGTATAGATTATGATTGGTCAGATGTTAATAATTTATAGATATACTGCCTAAATATAAAGGACGAAGAGACATTGATTCCTGTTATCTTTTCTTTGTCTGAAAAGATGGTTAAAGTCTTAATGGATTTTGAAGAATGTTTTAAAGTATTTGAATAAGAATTTGTCATAACTAGTATGCACATGTTGTTATTATATTGTTGACATTTCTAGGAATTACACTTTTAACTGCACTGGTAGGACACACCCTATCTTCATATACTGATTATATAGACGTATTAATGTATTTATTGACTATGCAGGCAACGGATATAATTGCTATTAACAAGTGATTAGAGATGTCTGTGTAACCAACATCTGGCGAGAGACGATTGCAAACACTAATTGACTGGTACTGAAACTATTTCAATCTGTGTTAACTTCTACTTCAAGTTTCGTGGAATAACTCCAACAGTTTGTCCGTATCGTTGAATTCGTTCGTTAAAGTAAACATTTGAAATACTTGCCAAGCAGCTGTTACGTGGTCCTGATATGACGCAATTAAAAAAAATCTATTATTATTATTTGTGAATCCGTTTACATGTTTAATTACCTATGGTATCACTATTAAAAAAATAACTGATGGATAAGCTCGGTCATGACTAGAAAAACCCCTATGTTAATTATTTATGTGGTTTAATCAGATATTTGCCGTCATTTGTGTATATGAATATTACTACACAACGTTTCGAGAGTATATATCAACTCTCGTTATCAAGTGTAAAACTAGAATATAAAAGAACACCAACATAGCCTAGCAGTCTATAGCCATGACGGAAACTAAAACTAAATCTATAATCTCAGAAAAGAATTCAAGCCTAAAACCAATGACTAAATAAATACTATAAGACACGACATGGCCAAGTTAAATATTCTACGCTTATTCTTGAGTTGTCCAATACCCGCTAGGTCGCTCTGCTAGAGAATCTGAAGTTGATGTGACTGGCGCTAGGTGGCTCTACGGTCAAACAATGTTTCAGGCGGGTAAGAGAAAACGCACTGATGCCACATATGGGACCAGAGATGCGAGGGAAGGTCGAGAATCGCTTATCTCAGCGCACGAACTGACAACACTGACTATGCTGACGGAAGTAAGTGAGAAGGTTTGTGAGAGAGAGGTCAACAGTTGTACAGTCTCAACCAAGTGGGATGCGTACAGTCAAGCACCTGCTGCTAGCGCTTTCTGATAGCTGTGTGTCAAACTTGTGACGAACAGCACCCGTAAAGCGTAGACTATTTCCCTATCATATGTCGTGTCTTATAGTATTTATGTAGTCATTGCTAAAACTAAGACTTAGCAATCGAAGCTAAGAATAAATTAAATACAAACGATCAGATAAAACCACAACACACAGGATTACAACACATAAAGGATGAGATTGTAAGGGGTAGAGCCAAGAGAAAGTTGTCTAAAGCTTTATCTAACCTTTCGCTTCCTCTTTCAAGAGTTTAATCTTCGATCGCGTCATGACTCCCATTTGTGGAATAAGCAGCAAACTTTCAGTTTTATTTATAGTAAAAAGCTTTTTGCAATGTAGTAGGACACCACGAACAAAAATCGTTTAAAACTTAGTGTAGTACAACAGTTTCTAGTGATGGTTGTATTGAACATAAAGTAGGCTATATTCAGTAATTGTTTCTGTTTTATCTCAGGACATTAACGGTGCATTCTGTACGTTTCATGAACTCCTTGCCTCTTCATACATTACGTTCACAGACGCGTAGTTTACTCTAAATACGACAAGTTTTAAAACTAAGGAAAAGATGGAACTGCTATTTAGCAACGTGATTTTATTATCCAACTGAAGATGCACCATTTGCTACGCTGATGCCCCTTGTTGAATGGATAAGTTAAATCTTTGATTATTCAGTTTCCACGTATATTTGACTATTATAATAATATTTGTTATACAATTGATTATGCGAATTCTGTGATAAAATTTGATTCCCTAATATAACAGTTACATAATCTTCAACTTTTACATACTGTACATACTTCAACATTATGTTCCAATATTTCAACAAACATTACTTGATAATGTAAATTAATTATTAATTACAGAAATTCGGAGCTAGCTAAAGGTAAAAATGACTCTACTATTTGTATTCAAAACACCCTGAATGTAATACGTATTTGGTTTGTTCTAGTAAGTCAATGCAGTTAACCCGCAAAGTACAATTCCTGAAATCTCTTTAATAGAGACTACCTCTTGTCAATGGTGGTTGGTCTCCCTGTTTTATAAATATAAAAACCCCAAAATATACTACAATTCGTCTTTATCGTTTCTTTGTCTGTCCGTATGTATTTTTTACAAAAAAGTTTTTAGAAAACAACACTACACAATTGAACCAAATTTGGATGCATTGTTTCTATTGTTGTTTCAGTTAGTATGTTAAATTTCGTTATTGAACCCAACTCGTTTCAAAATGACGGTCATTAAAGCTGTTATTTTGTATATAAAATTTAAAACTAACCGCTTTACAAAATATTACAGGAACAACTGTTTTTAGTACATTTTATGACAAACCCATAGTTGATTTTTTTTTTAATTTGAATTTATACTAGATTTGTAATTTCTTGTCAGGTCGTGCATGGTCATGTTCTTATCCTTTTCAGAATAGGCTAATATAAGTTATAGGCAGAATAGGCTAATAGGCTAGAATAAGTTGTTTTTTTACGTATCAATTTTTGAACTTTTATTCACATTTATCTATTAACAGTAACTGTTTATTAACTGAAATTTCAGTAGTTGTGCAAATACTTGTCTGAACTTGACTCACGACAGCGCTGCCTAGTTTTATTTATATTCGAGAAAGTAAATTTAATGATCGAAAATCTTCTTCTTTGTGTTGCGTGGGTCAGGGATTAAGTTTCTCAGTGCACCCTTGATCAGTCAGCTGGAAAACACAGGTGTCTTTTTACCCTCAACATGAAATTAACTTGTAGCGACTGGTCATTAGCAATGTCCCCGCCCCTTCACATTCTTAGACATTCATCTATAACCTGTCTGTACAAAGGGGAACCTAAACTGAGCCAGTTTATAGCTTATGTTATCATTTTATGTAAGTCTTTATACGATGCACTACAGTATAACAATATAAAATGTATTTGAATAATTTGAAACCTTCAATCATTCATTCTATTTGTTACAGTAGCATCGCATATTTATTTTTATAATTAATAATCAAAAATCCATGTAGATATCGCCATTTAAAATATCTTACTTTTATGAAATTAAATAATTATTGGAATTGATGTAGTTACTTATTGATAGATTCAAAAATCAGCTGTTATTATTACAAATAATAGATCAGCTGACCGCTCTTCTGTTAATGTATTAACAATGAAACCAGCTGTTTTTTACAGTACAACAATCAACACTCAAACACTTCCAGGATAAGAAGCTATGCACGACCCGGACAAGATATTCAAAATATAGTTTATTTTTCACCCAGTTTTAAAAACAAAAGCAATTATGAATTTATCATAAAAATTACTAAATAAAAAAAAAGTTATTCTTGTATATTAAAGTTTTTTTTTGTAAAATGGCTGGTTTTAGAATTATTAAGTTTAAATATTATGATACTGTCATTTTGAAACACTTGAGTTACAACAATGAAACTTAATATATTAACTAAAACTAACAATGCACCCAAATTTTATTCATTTCTGTAGAGCCGTTTCTTTAAAAGTTTTTGTAAAACCCTTTACTTCCCGAAGTTTGTAAGGGGAGTTCGGAAACACTCTGTATATGTATATATAATTTTAAAATGTTGTTTTTATCTACAAAAGCAGTGTTTTAGGTTTATCTTTATTGCGTATTTCTGTTACACCACTATTGTTCAGATAGTAAAATGTGTTTGTAGGTTACCTTAGAATGAAATATTATGAAAGATGATTTTAATCGTTCTTTCTTTCACATTTATTCGCTTAATACTTGTTTAACAATTTGGTAATAAATGTATTGAATAATGAAGTGGACATAGACGTGCACTTTCAAACAAACTAAAAACGAAAGAAGGTGGTTTTAACTAATTTTCCTAAAATTTGAGGTCAGCAATGAGAAAAATTTTGTTGAAACTTAATTATTATGTTAACGTTAAACAAATTATTTTCATAAAATGTTGTAATATGAATTTAGCCTACATTTTTGTAAAGTAGATTATACGTATATGGTAGATTCAACTTTCTATAAGCATATAGGCTACGTGAGCATCAAAGATTTGCTTGGGGTTATCACATCATTTAATCTGTGGGCAGGCATTACGTTACTGTTACAACATCGGTTTTAAATAAATGTTGCTCACAATTTGTAGTTTAAGTTAACAAACTTCGTCTTAAACAAATGTGCACACAATTTGTAGTTTAAGTTAACAAACTTCGTCTTAAACAAATGTTGCTCACAATTTGTAGTTTAAGTTAACAAACTTCGTCTTAAACAAATGTTGCTCACAATTTGTAGTTTAAGTTAACAAATTTCGTCTTAAACAAATGTTGCACACAATTTGTAGTTTAAGTTAGCAAACTTCGTCTTAAACAAATGTTGCACACAATTTGTAGTTTAAGTTAACAAACTTCGTCTTAAACAAATGTTGCACACAATTTATAGTTTAAGTTAACAAACTTCGTCTTAAACAAATGTTGCTCACAATTTGTAGTTTAAGTTAACAAACTTCGTCTTAAACAAATGTTGCTCACAATTTGTAGTTTAAGTTAACAAACTTCGTCTTAAACAAATGTTGCTCACAATTTGTAGTTTAAGTTAACAAACTTCGTCTTAAACAAATGTTGCTCACAATTTGTAGTTTAAGTTAACAAATTTCGTCTTAAACAAATGTTGCTCACAATTTGTAGTTTAAGTTAACAAACTTCGTCTTAAACAAATGTTGCTCACAATTTGTAGTTTAAGTTAACAAACTTCGTCTTAAACAAATGTTGCTCACAATTTGTAGTTTAAGTTAACAAACTTCGTCTTAAACAAATGTTGCTCACAATTTGTAGTTTAAGTTAACAAACTTCGTCTTAAACAAATGTTGCTCACAATTTGTAGTTTAAGTTAACAAATTTCGTCTTAAACAAATGTTGCTCACAATTTGTAGTTTAAGTTAGCAAACTTCGTCTATTTTTATGAATTTCTCAATTATATAGAAAGTTTTGTGTAATTGGTCGAAAAATCGACGTCGAGTTTTTCACACAAAAATTTCCGTTTTCAAGTTCTCTGAGCATTTTCGAAATATTGTCTGTCTAATCAGTGCTCCAGAGCTAAAACGAGTTAGCCAATTGTTATAAAATTTGGTATTTGGGTATATTTTGATTACATCTACATAGAGATTATTTATTTTTATTTTTATTTTGTCAATAACTTAAAACATGATCTAATAATTTTTAACAGTCTTTTTCCAATGCTCTACTTTACATTGGAGAAATCAAAACCAACAACACAGAACTAGTTCTTTCAAAATACGTTACAAAACTATCTGAGCCAATTCACGTATCAAACAGAAATATCTTAACTAATAATTGATTTACCCTACGTCAGTTCCTCTATTCAACACTATACTAATTGATTATGAGATGACAATGGTTGGAACCATGAGAGCTTATAAATCGGAAATTTCTGCAAAGTTCTTAGCAGTAAAACCTGAAGGCCAGTCTCTATATGCTTTTGACAACAAGAAGACAATTGTGTCATTTAGCACAAAAGAAGAGATGTTGTTTTGCTTTCAACCTTGCATAGCAGTGTCATAGTTGATGATGAAAATAAGAAATTCGAAATTATCCTTTCCTATAACTCGACGAAAAGGCGGAACAGACACATTTGATAAGTTGCCACACTTATACTGAAACCAGCAAGAGAAACAGTTAGCCGATGAGATTTTTTTGGATCAGTGTGGAATTATTTCTATGGTTTTATACAGTTCAAATGTGAGAAATCCAAAACTTCGTCGAAGGGTGTACTTGAAAACATTGGCAAAAATGTTGATAAAGCCAAGGTTGTATCATCGTTTAGAAGTTAGAGGAACTAAACTGGCCATCAAGGAAATATTGGAGATCCCTGCAAGACAACCCGAAGAGAACGAGAATAACAAACCTATAAAAAGCAAAGGTGTGCGGTTTGTAGTCTAGTGAAAGACCAGACAAACTAAAGAACGCTGCTCACCCTACCACCGTGTTATGTGTGATGAAAACCGAGCAATTGTTTACGAGGAATCTACAGACATTTACAAGTCTCTAAAAAAGAGATATTTTGCTTTGTTTTCAAATCACATTACTTATTTTTTATATCTGAAATTTGTTATTTTTTAAATAGTATTATAAGATCACACATATTTTTTAAATCTTTTTCTTTTGGGGGGTTTTCCAAATACCATATTAAAGTAAATTTAATCCTCGTTTAGAATACATATGTATCATTACTCACGAGTAAAAATTTTGCAAAGATATTTTTTAAATTTGTAAAATTATACATTTTTTTTGCAAACAAATGTTATTTTTCAATATATCCATCATCAATCGCCTTTGAAAACTTAAAAATAGCAATATTCTAAATAAAAGTACCTTAAAATTAAAAATAATAAACTTACCAAAAATAATTATGTATAATAAAAAAATTAAATTAAATGGGACCTGGTGTGGACTCCACTGTAATATTTGTGTATACTTGAAGGATATATACACAAACAAAGCGACAGATGCCGCACTAAATATTTTCCGATATATGTTTTAAAGATTTTTCCCCCTTTTTTTATAGACCACCACTTGAATTGATAAGTATCCAAAAAAGATAGGCTACCATTTAAATAATTTTGTTTAAATACTCATTTTAATGAAATGAACTTTCCCTATAAATATTTCACCTTAATTATATATATATAATAAAGCATATTATGCCTTGTTAACATTTTGCATCTTCAATGATTGCAGGGGTTGGAATAATGTTCCACCTGGGTTCAATACAAATGGATAAGATCTGAAATTCTCACGTAAAAAAATGACGAATCACTAAAGCTTGGTACAATCAAATATATAACAAGAGTTAATACTTGAAAATATGCAATTATTTAATTTTGGGAGGTGTATGAATTAATCTGAACTTGACTCACGACAGCGCTGCCTAGTTTTATTTATATTCGAGAAAGTAAATTTAATGATCGAAAATCTTCTTCTTTGTGTTGCGTGGGTCAGGGATTAAGTTTCTCAGTGCACCCTTGATCAGTCAGCTGGAAAACACAGATGTCTTTTTACCCTCAACATGAAATTAACTTGTAGCGACTGGTCATTAGCAATGTCCCCGCCCCTTCACATTCTTAGACATTCATCTATAACCTGTCTGTACAAAGGGGAACCTAAACTGAGCCAGTTTATAGCTTATGTTATCATTTTATGTAAGTCTTTATACGATGCACTACAGTATAACAATATAAAATGTATTTGAATAATTTGAAACCTTCAATCATTCATTCTATTTGTTACAGTAGCATCGCATATTTATTTTTATAATTAATAATCAAAAATCCATGTAGATATCGCCATTTAAAATAATCACTAACACACAAAAAATGTACTACTATATCAAATTCATTTATATCGTATATAGATTTTTTTTTAAATTTAATTAAATATAAAAAATAAAAGGGTCAAGCGTCTGCTAAAACCACACGAGTTTCGTAGACATAAAGGGAAATTTATTTTGATAAAGTCGAAGTATTTTAAATGGCCTAGGGCCAACATATTAATTTCATCATCAAATAAACATACATAATTGTAATCGGATAACTTCTAGTTTTACTTAAAACCAAAATACATAAAATTTCCAAATATAAATTTTTTTAACTCGATTGTTTTTACCTCTTAACTACCCCAAGATAGTTATTTTTGGGTACCGCTATATTTTTCCTATATGTGGGATAATAGAAAGCAAAGTTTGGAGTTATCGTCTTGTCTGTGTAGACGGGTTGCGACTTACAGACAGAAAAGCGTGTGAAATTATAAAGGTACCCAATAAAGATAAATCGATGAAAATCCAATCCTTCTTTTAATAACTATTGAATTGTTTGTCTCAAATCTTACAAAAACAGATTTTAAAGCTTATACGCTACGCATTTCTCATTGTGGTTAAATTAAGTTGAATTCGTCATACAAAAAATTACAACATATGATTTTGTAATGCAATTTAATTAAAAATATAAATAATGTTTTGCTTTTTTTCAGATTTGTAGGCCACACAGTTTTTAAGTTAGAGGAAAGGGGGGATGATATCTGACACACAATTTCTTCGTTAATTGAACATACATATTCGTAATCATAATCAATTCTAGTTTCATTTCATACTCCACACATAATATTTCAAACAAGATTTTTCAATTCAATAGTTTTTACTCCTTAACTACCCCACGGTTAATTTTTGTTACCGATATATTTTTCCTATATGTGGGACAATACAAAGAATATAAAATAAATGTAAACTTTTAAATTTATATGGAATTTATCGACTTTTCTGTGTAGACTGGTTGCGACTTACTAACAGGTAGACGGACAGACACGCGAATGAAATTATAGGGGTCCATGGTTTTACCTAAAAATGAGATCGACGTTGAGACTAGAACTATTATTAAAATTGAAAAAATCACGACTTGTACTTGTATGAGTTAAAGTTAGTAATCTTTTTATAAAATAAGTGCACCCAAAGAAACAGTTACAACAGTTTTACACAAGGAACAGACATTTGGTAATAAACCCACTGATTTAATAAGACGTTAATTTTAGTCATATTTCGTCTAAATTCTGTACGTAAGCTTAATTTTACAAACATTGAACAAGTTAGTTAACAAAAATCGTATGCAAATTTTAAAATAGCAACCGTTTTTCAAAACCACAAAATGGTTTTTGATAATTTTTTTTCATTCGAAAGTCATATACCTTTCCAAAAACCTGAACATCCAAAACGATCAAATTATTTTCTGTGATAAACAGTAAGAAAGTTATGACTAAAAAAATAACCTCAAAACTAAAGTCAGCTAATTTCTATTGTAGGAATTTAAGGTAAATTTAACACCAGATTTTACTATTCATTGAATATGTATGGAAAAAATTCGTAGAATTTCAAACCGTGGTTGTTTAAAAAGGGTATTAAACATACGAGAGAGACCATGTATAGTCATGGGTATCTGCATCACTATCAAATGACATAAACTAGAACGGAGCAAGTTACTTAATAAAAAAAAAGATTAAAACTTTGACTGCCATGTTTTAAATATTATTTCCTTGTGAAAGGTTTTGTGAGAAATTTTTGACCTGAATAAATTTGCTTTGTTCATCAGCTGGAACCATTGGTTAGGTTAGGTAGAACTGCTAAGTGTATGTTGGTTTAGGATATATTATGTTGACCTGTGTGATAGGTTAGGTTAGGTTAGGTTATATGATCTGACAAGTTTTATTAGGTTAAACCGTTAGATACATTAGGTTTAGTAACGTTCGGTTAGGTTATATTAGGTTAGTTGGAACTGTTAGTTAGGTTACGTTAAATTATGTGTAACTGTTAGATTGGTTAGGTTTAATTGGAATCGTTAGTTATGAGTTAGGCTAGGTTATGTTACATTATGTGGAAATGTTAGATTAATGAGGTTAAGAGGATCCATTACTTAGGTTAGGCTAAGTTTGGTTACATTATTTTAGAGTAGGTGGAACCATTAAATTTGCTGGGGATTACAGAAAACCCAATGATAACGAAATCAGGGGATACAGTTTCGTATTGCAGCTTCAAAACTATCGTTTAGATTGAAAATAAATTATACACATGATTAAAGAATCAAAGAATTTATTTCACTTAGTGAGGAATATAATGTCACGCCGCCATTTTTGATCGTTTCCCCTCCTCTGAAAAATTTAACTTAGGCAATCTACAGATTTATTGTATAACATATTAGATTTGAGTTGTTCTGGTAATGTTTTTATTTAATTTTGAAAAAAACAACAAACATCAACACAATATAGGTTTTATACTTATGGAAAAGCCTAATTGAAATACAGAAATCTTT
The DNA here is from genome assembly GCA_963513935.1 of Aphrophora alni. Taxonomy (NCBI): domain Eukaryota; kingdom Metazoa; phylum Arthropoda; class Insecta; order Hemiptera; family Aphrophoridae; genus Aphrophora; species Aphrophora alni. The sequence goes on along the minus strand of OY740772.1, from coordinate 22,134,038 downwards.
ACTGTTGAAAAGATTGAAGAACATTCAACGGCAATCCAGTGGGGGACTATGAAACTGCCCCGACATTTTGGGTAATTTTGAAACGATGAAACTCCTCCGCTCATTGAAGAGGATTAGGAAGGGTCGCCTCGAAGACTAGAAATGCTGAAATTGCCCCAAGCGCAATTTCGGTAGTAAGTGTTTAAATTTAACCTCAATCAAGCATATAAGCCTGCAAGGTTAGGTTAGGTCCCGTAGCTTAACATGTGAAATAAAATTTTCAATATTATTTGGGCGCTCGGGGCAATTTCAGCATTTCTAAGTCTTGCGAGGCGACCCTTCCTAATACTCTGTAATGAGTGGGGCAGTTTCATCGTTTCAAAAGTACCCAAAATGTCGGGATATTTTCACTACGCCCATCCAGTGGTGCCCCTCAAACTCTTTATGAGAGAATAAAATGATGTAGGAAATAAAAGAAACCCTATGCGCATCAGTCAACGAGGCACAAGTACATCTACCGTGGCGGCGTGTAAGTAGATATTGAAATTGTATTTACATCAACGCCACAATGTATGGACATCGATTTTCTGTGACCACTATCCATGGTATTTCACAAATACGTTTATCTATAACCTGTTAGGCCATAAGTATAACTTGTATGAAAGTCTATGGTCGAACATAGTGCAAGTGTCTGATACATTCGGTTTTTGTGGTAGTTTTAACAAAAGAAATAACTTATCCATATTCCTTTATGTGACGCAATAGAAATAGATTATAATTTATACTACATAAGATAATCTTTTGTATCAAGTTGTTTAATCTAACCTCAAATCAAATTGAATGTGTTGTTATTCTAATTTAGTATCAGTTGTTAAATTAGGTTGCCTAAGTTAATGAATGTTGAAATCGTTTAAGCTTTCAAGAAAGTAATAAAATATTACATTTTATTATAATCTTGATCTGTTCTATAAGATTAATATATTTGAAATATTAGGTAAATTGAAACATTTGAGGATAAAAATTTTAAATCCGGTGTCGTCACAATGGACGACATTGGTAAGTTCTAATCTAATGCACAAAAATCCTGATAATGATAGTTCACATAGTTTTTGAGATGCAGCTTTGGTTTACCTTGAATTCAACCAAAAAAAGAGGCTAAGGTTTAGATCGGCTAAAATAGCCATTGCACATAAAATGAGCACCCTACCATATCTCAGTGGATCATCAATATTTTTGTAAAGTAATTTGTTGTTCTGCATCTGCTGACCATATGCAGGCCTAGTGAGAAAGTCTGTGCAAAATTTATTAACGTTTAATTTAATTCAATTTTCGAAAGAGAAAGCTAATCTAATTTTTAATTGAAATCAGTAATCTTCTTTGCAACTACTATAAGTCTAAACCCCACTGTCGAGTCCAACAAACTACGGTAATTGTCGACAACATGATAATTACAGAAATAGTACATAGTTTTACAATTAGAACGGGTGATTGACACGGAACAGCTTAACACATTATAGTAAATCACATTTAGTGTGTGTATTTCTCAACCGTAAAGACATGTATGGTAATCAACGTCATTTTGTTTAGCATGTTTTGTTAATGATTTCCTAGTATGCAACAGGGACGCTAACTAGAGTACACTGGACTCACGCATATAGTTAGATTAAGAGGTGTCAATAGTTTCAAAAACATATTAGAAGATGAAAAAAAAAAAAAAAAAAAAACTGTGTAAATATATTGCACTATCTACATGAGAGGAAGAGGAAAATCATAAGTAAACAAAACTTTTGTCACTGAAAATGTTGAGGAAGAGAGTAATCGGTAAAAAAATTAAAATAAAATATTGGACGTCGTTCTAAAAACTTGACAATAAAAATCAACCCAAATTTTTCTCATAAAACATAACTGAAATGGGAAGTTTTAAGACTTAAAACAAACTGCCAAACCGCTTGTAGAAGATAATGTCAGTTCACAAGTATTATTGATATACAGTAGTTTATTCTGATTTTTGAAAGCTTATGTTTAGTTTTAACCATGGTTTCCTTTTTTAGATGAACACGTTTGTATATTTATAAATTATTTGAACTCTTAAGTCAAATATTAGGCCTGGGTGTTTTTATAGATCTAGATTCAGTTTTAGTTCCCATCATAATTAATTGTAGGCTACTAGTAATGTGTTGGCTTTTTCATATTTGTCAATTCAAAGTTATTCTCTCTCAAACCATCTGATCATTCCTACCAGGTCTGTCTTGACAAACTCTCGTTCTTTTCCGACCCTGACGCTACTAGAGTATTCGAGGGATCTCTTTTTTTAAATGACTTCAAGGTTTTTTGTTTTTAAACAATAAGGAAAATTAATAAATAATTTTAGGGAAAAGATACAGAATGTAGTGCAATGTGTTTGATAAAGCGAGTGGAATTCATGTCCATTGTTTATTTGAAGTCATGGACTTGGTAAACGATTGTACAGTTGTTACAAGGACCATGATTATAATTTAATATGTCAAAGTGCCGACGGAGCAGTTCAGGCGGAAAACTAAATTCATTAGTCAAGTTGTAGAGAAAGGAAGGGGCTCAATTTGGGAGGTCTCGTGGCAATTAGAACACTACCTAATATATTTGCATATTGGCTTTTATCTGATTTTGCAAGCTTTTGTCTTGCATTCTAGATTATCTCAATTTTATTCTACACATTAAGGTCCTGCGAATTCATTAAGCCACACAAGTTAGCCCCAATGTTGTCTCTGCAACCGTTTAAGATACAAAATTCTTTAAATGGAGAACATGTCTTAATTTTTTTGTTGTAACAACACATTTATAGAAAAAGCTCAATTTTACTTCAAAATAATGGATCGAATATTTGTTTAAATGTTAAACCTGCATTTTTGATCAAACTTTGATTTATGTGGTCCAGATTGTCTAGATGAAAAAAAAAAAAAAAAACTTCGAAGAACATATTACCAGAAATTCTATGATTTGAGTCTGACTGTCCGTTTGTGTGGGTGTTTTCTAATCCACTGAACTAGTCCAAATTTTTGTATACATGTATCGTCGGACGATATTTCTTAACTTGTGTAGACAATTTTCTAATTTTATTCGAAACCTGTTTAAAATGGAATCCGCTTAAATATTTGATCGCGAATATCTTGATAATGGTTAATAAAACTAGTGGTGGAGTGTGAAAATTTTAACCAAAATCAAAGTGCCAAAAGAATCTGGAATCAAAATGTATGTTTACCTAGAAGTTTAGAAATGCCCACTAATGACAACCTAGGCTGTGAAATTCTAACCATTGTATTGATTTGTCGCCATTTTACTTTCTCACATACCGGGTGTTCCAAAAGTAATACCTGTCTCGTATATTTTTAATTTTTTGATTTATGGTAATAAAACAATTGATTAAGAAGATTCATTAGTACCTTATTAATACATTTTATTTTAACTAAAAAAATTTTAACGTAAGTTACAAAGAATGTTGATAAAAACATGTAATGAAAATAAAAATTGAAGTATTATTAATTAAATGGTGTAAGCCTAACTAACTTAACTTTTCCTTTCTCGTTTTTGACTGTATTTCCATTTTAATTGTACCTATTTCATATCGACCTTCATTTAACTTAAAATAAGTGTTGTACGTAACACTTAAGTGGAGCTCCACGAAAGTTTATCATTGTTTTTCTAATTGTGTTTTTATTACACTTTGAGTTGTCTCCCTCAGGACCCCTCCCCCACCCCCTCTGGTGATTTGAAATTTTTTAAAGCACGTCCTATTTATACAAAACAATCTCAAAGTTACATCTAAAATTTCTGAAGGGGTTTTACTATTGGAACACCCAGTACATGTAGTAAAGAGTAAGCTACGTTTAGTCAAAAAGTTGAAGTTGGGTTTTGGGGAAACTATCAGCTTTAGGTGCTCTGAGCCTAAAAAGTTGTTTTTTAAAAATTCCCTGCCTGTCTATCGTTTACAGCCCAACATAAGTGATTTTGATCATATTTGGTATGTGGACATATTTTAGCTATTTCTCGGGGCAGTTTTTACACTTTTCAATAACTCAAAATTTTGAGATAGTTGCCATAAGAACAAAACTAAAAATAAATTATACTTTATCAAAATTGGATTTGACAATTTTTCTCAAATTTTGTTAAAATGATCCAAAGCAAAAGGTATTGGCTGTCAAACCTGCAATTTTGTCACAAATTTCTTTCAGTGTTTGTGAAACAAATTTTCTTTCAGTGTTTAAATAACAAATTTTACGAAAAATTGATGGGACACGTGTGCATTAACTTATTCCACACAAGAAGTATATAGGGTGGGGGTGGAGGCTGTTTAATTATTACAATTTATTTATTTCGCATGTATAGGTAGACATTTTTGAAGAGATGGTGATGGATGCATCGCGTTTTGCGTTTTAGCAAAATTTGAATAAAATCTGTACAGGGATATATTTTATACATAATTAGGGAATTTTTAATTCATTTTTTGTACGGCATGAATTCTGTAGTATCTGCCATGAGATTAAATCACAAAATTTAGATATATAAAACTTCGGTTTTAGCAGTTTAAATCAAAATTTGCTGCAATATAGCTCATAAATGTCGAAACAAAACCACGCTGAATTCAAATTTTACATAGCTTTGAACATACTTGATGGTTATAGGATTCTTCATCAATACTTAAAAACTGAACATTATAATTTCAGGATCGTAAATATTATAGAAAATCATAATATTAAAATCATTTTAACTCTCTGACGTTGAATTTAACAACAATTTACTTTGTCATATATAAGTAGTATGCAAGCAAGTTTTGTAATGAAGTAAGAAAATTGATATTTATATTTCTTGCAAATTCATTTGCATATCCTCTGAGACCTTTCTGTTTTTATTTATTTATTTATTTTATTTTTTTAATAACAACATTGAACGATACAATTTACAATATCGGATTTCAAATTATTAATTTTCTTAAACTCAAACCAAACGATTAAAAAAAAAAATTTTCTCAACACTTTAGGACCAGAACAAAACATATTCCCAAATCGCTCTCACCATAAACTCCGTTAAGAAAATTAAATAATAATAAATAAAAAAAATACTCTAATAAATTGGAAAAACCCCAATTAACTTTGTCATATTTTTTATGTCAGTATGTGAGATTTAGTACATTAGGTTATGTTATAATCCTTCATGTTTCATAAAAATTTTACCAAATAGACGACAGGCCAATTTGTAGAGACATTCGAATTTCTACGGTTGTGTATATGATTCATTATCAGTTTTTGATCCATAACAACTTAAGCAGAATTTTAAGAGGGTTAAAACAAACTTAACCAGTTACTTTGGGTCCTTAAAAGAGACGTTTTAATAAAATTTGATCAATTACTTCGAGTGAAACGAAATTTTAATGTAAAGTAACAATCCAACTTTGGAGTTTGATTTGTATTTCGTTTTGTGTATTGTTGCGTTTAAATGATTTTGCACTATTTATTAACTATGTAATTAGCTGGCTGTATCAACTCGGTGTCGTATAAGATGATTTATCTTGAGATTGTATTATTAAACCAATGAGAGGTGGACGTACAATAATGTTAGAGAGTTGAGGTGGATTTAACAGTCAATTTACTACAATTATCAAAAGACGGAGTATATAGTTTAAAATAATGTTAGAGGCTTATGGTAGATTTGGAGATGAGTTCACTATGCAGGTAAACAATTATTAAAAGGTTAGATACTTGTGGTAGATTTGGAGGTGAGTTTACTGTAGCCGGTAAACAATTATTAAAAGGTTAGATACTTGTGGTAGATTTGTAGATGAGTTTACTGTAGCTGGTAAACAATTATTAAAAGGTTAGATACTTGTGGTAGATTTGGAGATGAGTTTACTGTAGCTGGTTAACAATTATAAAAAGTTTATATACTTGTGGTAGATTTGGAGATGAGTTTACTGTAACTAGTAAACAATTATAAAAAGGTTTAGAGTCTTGTGATGGATTTGAAGATGAGATCACTGCAACAAGTAAACAATTATCAAAAGATGATTATATAATTTAAATAATGTTAGAAACTTGTGTTAAATCAGGAGATGAATTCACTACATACAGTAGGTAAATAATTATTTAAAAAAACTATTGCACGTTTTACAACTATATTAGAGACTTGTGGTGGATCAAGAGATGTGTTCAGTGCAGCAGGTGAACAATTATCATAAGACGAGTAGCAAACGTTAACTGCTATCCAGCACCTGCTCTGCTTTGTCTCGGTCGTTGAACCTATCTTTGTCAAGCCTATTTATCCTTGTCAATAATAACTTCTTCAAACAATTCCTTCATTATCATCAGTGCCATCTCTCTTCGTCAACTTCACTTGAAATTGTTATGCAAATATCTTGTCTTGGTTAAGGACTTAAACACGTGGAATTTTACAAGTGTTTTTTGAGCACTTTTACTTGTCAGTCTTCCGTCCTGTATGTAAATTCAATATAGCTTCTTTTACGAAGGATAAACGAGCTTTGTGTTCCCGTCTAAAACCATTTTATTATTATAATTTTTGTATTATATTTCAACATTTACAATTTTGTTCTGTATTTGTCTACCTCTATGTCCTCTAAATTATTTTTTACACACTATCCCTTTTTTATATTACAAAACAAATTGTTTTCAACAAAATAATAAAATAAATCAGTGCTAAAAATAGATCTATAAAAAGATAATTTTGTATATGACTGCACAGTTACAGCAATGATAAATATATATATATATATATATATATATATATATATATATATATCGTCTGCTGGGTTAAACAACAAAATTTGTTAACAAGATTTAATAAAATAAAATCGTCTAATATAATACAGCCACTATGTTATAAAGAAAACATCATCCTTATTTATCATCAAATATAAATGTTTTCAGAAATATTACAAACACAGCTAGTTTCGAATGAGCCGAAAGAAAAAAAAAGAAGAAAAATGACAGTCTCTTAGCAGTATATATACATACAAAACACACACACACACACATATTTTTTATTATTTGTGTAATATTTGCTATTATCAAGGAGGTACAAACTTTCAATAATTATTTAACTCTTTTACCTATTCCCATATAAATTTCCAAGCTACATTCAAATATTTTCCTAGACTTCGCTGAATTTAAATAAGCTTCAAACTCAGTCCTATCTAATTCCTTTTTGTAAAAAAACAACATATTCTAAGATGAGGTAAAATTGGACATCTTGCAACAAAGAGGAAAACTTTTCTATTCTCCTGCTAATTACAATGAGAACATAGAATCGCTTGATTCATCCAAGGTTTGTAATTTAAATCAAGTGTTTCTGCTCTAACTTTAAAAACCCAGCGTATAGTATTTACACAGATCTTATCGTAAATATAAAAACTTCTCGCAAAGTTCAAGGTTTAATGACCCGTATTGCTGGTGATACTACGACCTTCTCGCTGGCTTAATAAATGTTTCCTTCAAATTTCTTCTAACCGACTACAATATATTCATCAGCTGATTATTATTTAACCCCTTCACTGCCACTGTGTTTATTATAATATCGCTCTCGTATTTGCGGCCTAATGATTTCATATTCTTGAACCAAAAAACACTTTTATCCAACACCTGTCTAGTAAGTCGATTTGGAGGCAAACGCGGCATTACGTAATTAAAATGCGTGATAAGAGTGTAGAAATATTCCTTTCCAGTCCCGTCTCAAAATGTAGTGCATAATTAGGAGTGTTATTTGTCAAACTGAAAATTCTTTTAACAAAAATACTCAAAACCCGTTTAAGCTCAATCTTGCAATAACCTCGAATTTGACATGTTCTACTGAATTTACAGTTAAAACTTAAAACTAGGACTTAAGAACAGAACTATGAGAGCATGGGCACATAGAACCTTTCGGCTCAACACTCACAAAAATATGTACGGTGAGCAATATCCACCACAAGCACACCACTACCATACGAAACATTCCTCAGCGCATGTCCCCAGAGTCAGAAACTTCTGGACAGGCTGAGCATGCTCCCATAGTACTCATGTCGACAAAGTTCCTCCCAAACTTTACAACTGTAACACACTACTGCTCTGATATAGACTTTATAAAAGAAAACGTAACACCTATCGGTACTTTGTCATTATTAAATTAATTACCCCATACAATATTAATAACGAATTTTGTGGCAGTACGGTTTTAGATACGATTCCCATGACAATTCTGTGGCCAGTGTTACTAGTAAATACTTATATTTGTTTACAACTTCTAGTTTTTAATGTCACCTGTCATCAAAGCCTAATTTACCACCTCTTATAAAAACCAACTTTTTAGATTTATTTAAATTCATTTTCAAATTCCAAAGGTCACAATAATGTTCAAGTTTAGTGATCATAACTCTAAGGATAGAGGTTGAGGGTGCCACCAAGACAATGTATAGAAAAAATATACATTTTTTTAAACTATCCGGTATCTATCCGCCTGTATAAATTTCGTTTAAGAATATAACCACTTTTAACATGAAGGACTAAGAACTTTTTTCTTTTTTTAACTTGTAAAGGACCCCACCGTAACCGGGAGCTTCCCGTATCCTTACTAAATGAATAAAACAGTTTGTAATTCTTGCAAGGTAATTTCCCTATCGAATAATCGTATAAGACAAAAGGCTCTGCGAAACAAATTGTAAATGAAAAGATCGGCGGATTCAAAAGGTTTTCGAAGTGTCTCACACATCCAACAAAATCTAATTTCTTCGTTGCATTATGATTAAACCAGCACCACTTTATTTAATTCAATTTTGTTTTTAATTGCTACAAACTTTTTTATTTCTTTTTAATTTAAGTTTACCTGTGAGGAAACTTTGGTATACATTTTTGTCTCACGTTTTTAAGTGTTTTGTTTAGATTGTTGTACATTTAGGTCACAAACACTTTTTCTTCCGCGTCTGCATGTCTGCCTAAAGGTACACAATTATACCATTTTCGGAATGGTCTGCTTGCGTATGGAATTTATCTCACGCATTATCTTGTTACCAGGATAATTTATTCCCCCCCCCCTTTTTAGTTTATATATCTTATAGTTACAAAATTTAACAAAAGACAATTAGCACAGCTTAACAATTAGCAGGATTATAATTAATCCAAAAAAAAAAGATTATACGCCCTTAAATGTAAAAATTACAAAATAAAAAAAGATGAAAAGATATTGATATTTATTTCCCCCCCCCCCCTTTTGACTTTATGAAATGATAGTTTTTTTTTAAAACAGTTACATAATATTACTTATTTGATAGGTTTCTTAAATGCTATATTGGCCAATAAATATATATGTTTTAGATAAAGAATTTATTATAAAAGAGTAGTTTATTTTAAAAGAAAAGAAGGAAATTTTGAATATTAAATTTTTAAATTGACGTCAATTGTTTTAATTTAGAAACTAACCTCTGGGAGGTTGTTAGGACCGAAAGTTTGCATGCAGGCTCCACCCAATTAATATTTTATATATTTTATAATTAATTACACAAGTCTACATCTAAAAGAATGTTTTTAAGAAAACATATTCGCTGAAATAAATTTTAGGCACATATACAATATGAGTTTAATTAAAGTTCTATAAAGTTAGTTTTTTTTTTTTTTTTACATCACTTTTGTGCACATGAAACTGAAGCTATGTTGGATAAAACGTGTTTTGTTAACAGGACGAAACATGTCTAGATCTTTCGCTGTGTTTCTTCTACCAGCATATTAGCTATAGCAAAAAAAAAACATGTTTTTTAGTGTCTGTACAAAATCAGACATGTTTTAGCATTAATGTTCATTATTAAAGAAAATATCTGGTTATTTGCCAAAATTAAAGAAAATTGATTGTATGACAGAAATTCGTTAAGATTGAACTTAAAAGCTTCTTAGATGATTATAAATCTATATATATATATTTAATTTGTTTGAAACAAAGCTTGTATAAGACTTGCAAGGATCTGCACAAGTCTGTAAAACGAAATTTTCTGATTTAGAACAGATTTCTCCAATTGTTTTATATTTGACATGTTCTATAAGATATTTCGATCGTTAAAGTTCAACATTAGTTTGCACTTATTTCACATAATTGTTCCAAACTCAAAATGTGCCTTTACAAGATTTTGTAAAGTATGTTTTAAGAAAAGTAAATTTTTATAATCATTCAGTTTCAAAAGAACATTGAATATTAAATAAAACATGTAATACATATTTTAAAGAATACATGATAATTAATAAATTATTTTAAGGCATTAACAAAATTTTAAATATGAAAAAATCTGTAAGGTTGAGTACCTGGAAAATCCTGTCGCAGTTCACGTAAGCTTGTGCCGTGTAAACGAAAATTTACTAAACATTATAGAACTAAAACGCACAAAACTTGTAGATTAACATTGCCAAAAAACTGAGGTAGAAATTTTGAAGTCCAAGAAAGAAATTTATCTCTAACGTAGCTAAATATGGATGTCAGACATTGTGTGACTACAGGTAGACTCGCATACCGGTATCAGTGAAGATAGGCTGTCTTGCCGTTGTACTTTACCCTCTAAAGTCATATGATCATTAGTTTGGGATAATCTCGCCGGGTGGCAGCATCTGTCAAGCGACGGAAGTTGGATGTGGAGAACGAGTTTATGAAATTTATTTTGCAGGATGGATTTTTAGAGTTTGAATGCTACAGCTCTCCCCCCCCCCCCGAAAGACGGAGTTAGAGTGGAAAAGAAAAGGGGCCAGAAGGGCCCCCCGCAAAATTTAGAAAAAGGAGAGAGAGAGTGTGCTTGAAGGGGTAAAAAAAAATTTTCTCTCAGACAGGTGTTTTAGACCTCGAGATAAACAAAAAAAAACTTAAGACTAACATGCATAGCGAGTGCCACATTATCTATATGTAGTTCAACAGAACCGGTCAGTATACCTTCACCAAGATAAACAACAAAGAACAAATACACCAAACTTAACTATTAAGGAAATGGACTCACTATGTCCTCGTCCGAAGACGTTATGGTGACGAAGAAACAGAAGAGTTCATGACGCTCTCTATATTCTCGTCGCATCGATTACACCCGCGGAGTGCTCGATGTCAAGATATGTCTAGATAGGGAAACATGTCAGGTACATGTAGCGGCCATTGCCGTAAAGTGGAACCTCATAGTTGATCAGACTATGGGTTGAAAAGCGTCAAGTCCGGGAAACAGTGAGATATATCACTGGACAAGGAAAAATCAATATCTCTTCGCCTGCAACCATCTATACTGATTACGGCACGGAGGGGCTCTAGGAGAGCTCAGCCCACCGATGCCCAAACATACAGATGCGCATTCGGCTTAGAGGAAATACGGCTTGGTTCCGTATTTTGTTATGTTCTGCAGTGCACAGAAAGAAGACTACCAGATGACAATTTGTGCGGGCCAAGAAAGATCAGAAAGAAAATTAAATCGTAAAGGAGAAGGTTCTAGAAATTTGTTAATATTTAATTTATATGATGAGGTTTGAGTTGCTCGACGTGTGCTTTTTTAATAAAACGAGGTGAATTGGCGAAAGAAAGCGCAACGGTAACGGGAGTAAGAAAATCAATGATCCGGAAGGGACCTGACCATCGAGGCATCAATTTAGCAGCTCGCTTGTCTATGGCGGAGCTCAGAGGGTGTGTTTTACACCAGACAAGATCGTTGATTTTATACAGATGAGGCTTCCTGAATTTGTTATAGGTCTTTTCGGCCTTTTGGTGCGCTTTCATTATATTGTCTTTGGCCTGGCGCCAAACTTGTGATGGATTAGTATTAGGTTTTGGAAGGAGATCATGTATGTTCCAGCTGAGACTCAGTGGTGTATTGGGGAGAAAATTAAAAAGAATACTAAAAGGTGTTGCTTTAAGAGTCTCATGATGTGCGAAATTGAAGGCCAGCTGAAGCCAGCAAAGGGAGTCGTCCCAAGAGGATTGATTTTTGGAGTGATAGGCGATAAGGGCTGCCTTAAGGTTTCTGTTAAGTCTTTCCGCATTATTAGGTTGGGGGTGATAAGGGGATAAAGTTGCATGTTTAATACCGCGAGAAAAACAAAAGTTGCGGAAGACATGTGATACAAAACATTGTGCATTGTCAGAGATTATTATCTTTGGAAAACCGAAATTTTGAAAGATGTTTTGGCTTAAGGCCTTAATTGTACTGTGGGAAGTTGCATCTCTGACGGGCATGAGCCAGGTGAATTTTGAGAACTGGTCAACTGCGACCAGTATCATGTTATAGCCCTGTTTTGTCCTAGGAAGCTGTCCGACGTAGTCAATATGTAATTTTTCCAAGGGACGATTGGGAACCGTTGAGGCAAGGTATCCTAATTTGGAGTTGTGAGCAGGTTTGCTTACAGCGCACACCGAACAAGCTCGCACTTTAGAGGTGACATCCTGTTTTAAAGTTGGCCAATAAAAATTCTCCTTTACCTTAAACAAAGTTTTAAGTATTCCAAGATGACCACCCACAACGGAGTCGTGATGGTAATTAATCACCAGGTCGACTAAGGACTGAGGTAAATAAATTCTGGTGGGCTTTTCCAAATGATTTTTCAGGCAAAGTACACCTTTACTTAAACAGTACTTCTCCGAAGAGATGTTCTGTTCAAGGTCGGCAATGATATTTTTCAAAATAGGGTCGGCCTTCTGATGAGTCTGGATGTCATGAAAAGCTAGAGGAAAATTTGTGAGGAGACTGGTACACGACAATTTATGCGCCACCAGAAAATCCACATTCCAACTACAATGCTCCATTTTAAGATGAAGACGACAAGAGTAGGAAATGGGCAACCTTTTTCCAGAAGCCGTGATACAATCAGCCTTCACCCTGGTTATGGATTTAAAAGCCTTGGTGTTCTTTAATTTTTTAAAAAGGGCTTTAGAAATGACGCATCTTACTGAACCAGAGTCCAGCAGAGCCTTAACTTTAATTTGCCCAAAAGCTACTTCCACCAAAGGCAAAAACTGATCGTTCAGACCCCTAGATTTAAGAGAAATAATATTTTTTTTTGAAGTTTGTAGTTGGAAAGCTTAGAGCTGGAATAGGTTTGCCTGGACCTATTCCGTAGGGAGAAGAATTTACAACCCCAGATATAGTGACCGGGTATGCCACAATGATAACAGATGGGAGTAACGTAATTTTGAATTTTATTGCCGAAATTGTTTCTTCTTAAATAGGAAATTGAGTTTAAATTTTGAAAAGATGGTTTATTAGAGAAATGTGGTTTTAGGTTATGTTTAAATCCGATGTGGTTGGTTTTTGAACGGGAGGCTGGCCTGGAGCTACCAACTAGACTCCAAACCTGCCTCCGTTTTTTGGAGGATATTGCCTTGTTGGAGGCCGGTTCCGACACTCTGGGCTTCTATGCCCCGGCTGACCGCAACTGTAACAGACCACTGGTCTTGTAGGTCTAAAATCAGTACTTCTACCTTCGGGTCTCACTAATGGAGCCCTTTGCCTGTCAGTATACATGACGTTATTGACATGTGCGCAGAGCCGATCTAAGTCTGCAAAGTTTTTAGGTTTGGCAACAAAAACTAGGCAGTTGCGGACTTCCGGAGACAGTCCCTCCAGAATGACGTCCGTGACCTCCAATTCGAACTTATCTAAATTTAAAGTTTCTGCAGCCTCTTTAATTTGATTAACAAAAATGTGCACCGCCTCGTTAGTCTTCTGGGGCCTATAAAATAACTCCTGCACTAGAGAAGCCAACCTTTTCGAAGGTATGAAGAGACTTAAGGCCTCTTTGTGAAAAGTCTTAAATGTCTGATGTCTAATCAGACATGAATTTAAAGGGCCCTGAGCATAGGGCATCAGAACATTATTAATGTTTAAAGCTACGTCCGGGTAAGTTTTGACAATTTATAAAGAAATTTTAAAAAAATTTAATAATTTGTCAAGGTCGAACCCATCTGTCTGAGGAATTGTTTTAATGATCTGTTCGGCAGGATGACTTAATTTTCCGTATAAGGAAATGTATGGACAGCCTTTCGAACTGCTAGGAGTGGTTTGCTGAGGATCGAAAGCTTTAAATTTTTCTTCGAGTGTTGCAAAATTGTTCTGTAGTTCGGCCAGATCCCGTGGCACGTTGTTATCTGCAACTTTTAGTTGCTCAGTTTGCACCCGAGTTAGGAAATCTAGTCGTCTTCCGAACGCATTCATCCGCGCGCGAAAACGATGTATTCTGTAACCCTTTTCTGGATCTAAGTTCTCCAGGTCATCCTGTAAGATGAACAAGGAGTTTTGCGCTAGCGATATCTGCTGCAAAAGGATCTCTTCGGTGAAATTTCCGAATTCGGGCTCAACGCCATTTTGTAAAAGGGACCTAAGGGAGGTTCGCATTTCTGCTATTGTGTCTTGCTCACCACCTCTAGCCACGACTTCGAAGGTGAGTTCAGTTCTTTTTAGGTCATTTACCAAACCCAGCAAGTTTACTGCCATTTTAACTGTTGCTGATAATTATTAAAAAAAAAATAAACCAAGTAATTTAAATAAAAAAAAATTTCTTTTAAGATGATGCAAAAAAAAAATGAAAGAGCCAGAGAAAGACTCAAGAATTATATGTAGTGTAGTTGTTGTGTATATATGTGTGTGTGTAAGTATGAATTGATACAGACAAGCGAAAGAAAACTCGAGAAAATTTTGAAGGAAATTTTTGAATTTTTTTTGTTTTTTTTTTGTTTCTAACTATTTTTGGGTTTTATTATTTATTTAAATTTTTTTGGAATTCCCGAATGAGCCCGCTGTCTGGATCAAATTCAGTGAATGACTAGTGTGCAGTGTATGTAAATATATATATATAAAAAAAAATATTTAAGCAGACAAAATAATAATAAAAAAAAATTTTATCGAAATTGGTTTAGAAGTTTTGTGTAAATGTTTATAAAAATAAATAAATAATAAAAAAGAGACTATAGATTTATAGATATCTAAATATTTAAACTAAATATATAAAAAAAAAAATTTCATCAGCAACAGTTGTGCAGTATTTGAAAAAGCTGCAAAACATAAAAATGAGCCTTGTTTAACAAAGATAATTTTGAATTTAAATTTAGATAGTTCCAATGCAAAATTTTGAAAATTAACTACTGTTCCAGAATTTAAAATTAACCACTTTATAATTTAGAGAATACCACGCTAGAATTTAAAGCAAACCACGCTCTGCTACCAGAAACATGTTACCAGGGGACTTAAATTTAAGAAAGGCGGAACCAAAATGGTAACAATGTTTAGAAATTTTAAAAAAATTAAAAAAGACAAAAACAAATTTAGTGATTAACAAGGCTCAAGTTTATTGAAACAAAGAAATTTTGACGTTTCAGATTTTATCATTTACAATTGAGAAAGACATCCTGAGACAAAATTATCATAAACAGCTTATGATTAACAATCTTATAATTAGTAAAGTTATACGCCCTTAATACAAAATATTATAATTTAAATAGAAAAAAAAATTAATCAATAGGTTCTGAAAATTTATTCCCCCCCCTTTTTGTTTATATATTTTATAGTTACAAAATTTAACAAAAGACAATGAGCACAGCTTAACAATTAACAGGATTATAATTAATCCAAAAAAAAAAAAAATTATACGCCCTTAAATGTAAAAATTACAAAATAAAAAAAAAGATGAAAAGATACTGATATTTATTCCCCCCCTTTTTAACTTTATGAAATGATAAGTTTTAAAAAAAAAAGGTTACATAATATTACTTATTTTATAAATTACTTAAATGCTATATTGGCCAATAAATATATATATATTTTAGATAAAGAATTTATTATAAAAAGAGAAGTTTATTTAAAAAAAGAAAATTTTGAATATTAAGTTTTATTAATTGACGTCAATTATTTTAATTTAGAAAATAACCTCTGGGAGGCTGTTAGGACCGAAAGTTTGCATGCAGGCTCCACCCAATTAATATTTTATATATTTTATAATTAATTACACAAGTCTACATCTAAAAGAATGTTTTTAAGAAAACATATTCGCTGAAATAAATTTTAGGCACATATACAATATGAGTTTAATTAAAGTTCTATAAAGTTAGTTTTTTTTTTTTTTTTACATCACTTTTGTGCACATGAAACTGAAGCTATGTTGGATAAAACGTGTTTTGTTAACAGGACGAAACATGTCTAGATCTTTCGCTGTGTTTCTTCTACCAGCATATTAGCTATAGCAAAAAAAACATGTTTTTTAGTGTCTGTACAAAATCAGACATGTTTTAGCATTAATGTTCATTATTAAAGAAAATATCTGGTTATTTGCCAAAATTAAAGAAAATTGATTGTATGACAGAAATTCGTTAAGATTGAACTTAAAAGCTTCTTAGATGATTATAAATCTATATATATATATTTAATTTGTTTGAAACAAAGCTTGTATAAGACTTGCAAGGATCTGCACAAGTCTGTAAAACGAAATTTTCTGATTTAGAACAGATTTCTCCAATTGTTTTATATTTGACATGTTCTATAAGATATTTCGATCGTTAAAGTTCAACATTAGTTTGCACTTATTTCACATAATTGTTCCAAACTCAAAATGTGCCTTTACAAGATTTTGTAAAGTATGTTTTAAGAAAAGTAAATTTTTATAATCATTCAGTTTCAAAAGAACATTGAATATTAAATAAAACATGTAATACATATTTTAAAGAATACATGATAATTAATAAATTATTTTAAGGCATTAACAAAATTTTAAATATGAAAAAATCTGTAAGGTTGAGTACCTGGAAAATCCTGTCGCAGTTCACGTAAGCTTGTGCCGTGTAAACGAAAATTTACTAAACATTATAGAACTAAAACGCACAAAACTTGTAGATTAACATTGCCAAAAAACTGAGGTAGAAATTTTGAAGTCCAAGAAAGAAATTTATCTCTAACGTAGCTAAATATGGATGTCAGACATTGTGTGACTACAGGTAGACTCGCATACCGGTATCAGTGAAGATAGGCTGTCTTGCCGTTGTACTTTACCCTCTAAAGTCATATGATCATTAGTTTGGGATAATCTCGCCGGGTGGCAGCATCTGTCAAGCGACGGAAGTTGGATGTGGAGAACGAGTTTATGAAATTTATTTTGCAGGATGGATTTTTAGAGTTTGAATGCTACAATCTGAACAATCGGTGGGTCCGATTGCGTCAAGATAATAATGTTGAAAGCTGGTTGAATGACTCACTGACTGGTTAGACTTTGGATTAAGTAGCGTATAGTTTGGGTGAAAATAAGGGAAGAGTGAATAGTAATTCACGTTTTGCTTGATTTTTGTAACTGTACGAGTATTTTTATAATTGTTTACCAGCTAGAGTGAATTCATCTTCAAATCTACCACAAGTATCTAACCTTTTCATAATTGGGTGGGAGGGTGGGTACATAGGTAGTTGAGGAGACAAAATCACTCTTAAAGGAACATAACCTCAAAATTGACAATCTTGAGTTTTTGTTAGTTCCTTTCATTGAGCCCTCTACCTAACAATCTTAATATAAATTAGTTTCTTACTGTGATAATATAAGTTACTTACTCGTATTTATAAATAGGTTGACAATATTTTATTTTATATTCATTATATGTTTGATTTGAAACGTAAATTAAATATAAATGTAATTGTTGAGGTTAAGTGAAAGAGAAGACCTTGTGGCTCTAACTTCCCCTCAGAAAATAAGGAATTTTCTATTCTATTATTTCAATAGAATTTTATATAAATGACTCAAAATGTTCAAGTATGATATGAGGGGAAGTATTTCTAGATTCTAAACCGTTTACAGTTAAGGTAAAAAATTGAACTACGAGTATTTCAGAATTTTAGAAAATAATGAATAAATGTTACAGAAAAGTATGGAAACGGGTTAATATGTCAAGAACTGCTTTAGATAGAAAGATGTTCGACCTATCATTTTAACATGAGCTATCTACAGGATGGTACGAAAGTGTAGTAGGATATACAGAGTGTTAAAAAAATTAACAAAACGTGAATTTTCCCAATTTTTTTTTAATGTAACGCTATTATTATTTTTACATATTTTAATAGGTCAGTTTAAGATACTTAAAATTCTCAATTTTGTAAACATAATATTAAACGTTCTTTGCACGTCTGAGCGAATAATGATTTATTATTTGGTTATTGTGATTTAAAGTAATACAAGTTGTATTGGAAATTACATATCCTGTACAGAGTGTTATAAAAAGTAAAACGTCATTAAAACTTATATTATTGGACAATAAAAAGTAAACTAAGGTAAAATTGGGTTGTAATGATTTGTGTAATTAAGAAATATGTAGGCATACTTTTTTTTTACTTTTTACAATACCCTGTACCGGATTAATAATTTTCAATACATCTTGGGTTACTTTACATCGAAATGACCAAATAGTAAATTCACTCACCCCTTCAGAAAACGTTTAATATTGTTGTTACAAAAATAATTTTAAAACGTAATAAGTAGGTTGTTACTAAAGATAAATTAAAAATTTAATTGTCCCATTAGAATATGTAAAAATAATAATAGCTTGACATTTTTTTAAATTGATAAAAATCACGTTTGTTTAATTTTTCGAACACTTTGTATATCCTACTAAAATTTTCCCCTATACATAGGTCAGGTTAAGATCTTTAAAACGAGAGGTCGACATCTTTGTATCTAAAACAGTTCTTGAAATATCTCGCCGTTCCATAGTTTTCTAACATTCTGTTTATTTGAGGTTTCGCGTATATTTTGCACAACTCAAATTTTGATAAAAAAATGACAAATCAATTTTCATGAAATTCATAAAATTTTATTTTTAGGATTCTGATTGCGAATTCCATTTCTATTTTTTACGTAAATAATTCGAAAAGCGTCAGTAGACTTCGCACATTTTTTTTTTTTTTACAAAATGGAGGTAATATGAAATTGACAATTATGATTGAGATAAATTAGTATTGATAAGATAAATAAGCGTGACTGTGATACATTAGTGGTGACGGACATGCAAACATACAGATAACACGACATTATGTAAAAAAAACCCACTTTTATTAAATCAGAAGTAACTTAAACGAAAATCTCCAATCGATTTCTCCTACCAATACAACTCTTTTTCTTTGAAAGGGTTAAACTAAATGTACTGGATTTCAACTCGTGAGAATTAGCTTATAACATCACATCAATTTAAACAAATTATTTTGATTTAATGTTTCTTCTGGAGTCATTTGATTTTTTAGTGGTATTTTGAAAACCTAATAAAATAATTTGGACTAATCTAAACTAACGATTTACCTTTTAAATTAAAAAATTATAATTAGGCAGACTAGTGTGAAATTATCCTGCCCAGATTGGTGGCTAAAATAGTTTTAAAATTCAAAAATAACTACGGTTTTATAAAAACTAACAAAAAACTAACGATACATACATGTTTAAAAGGAAAAACTCTTTTGTGAAGTTAACTTCACAAGATCTTCTAATTTGTGGAAGAGTTCGTACACCAAATCTTATGGTTTTGGTTTGATTTGATGTGTTGCTTACATGGATTACATTGTTTAATTAAATCTATTAACCTTTTATGTGTATTTTATTACGTTTTGGTTATAAAATGTAATGTTTTATGGGGTGTTTATGAAAAATGATAATACAGAGTTTTGTTTAAATTTTAAGCTGGCGACATTTAGGAAATTATGTTTTACTATTTCGTTTTTTCATTCTAATATATTTTAAATTATGTATCACGTAAGCCTTCTTACTCTTTAGAATACTTGCGTTGACCCTCTCTTAGGAGAGGGATAATAAAATTTAAATTCCAAGTAAAGTCTATTCTCAAACTAAGAATAACCAAATGTGTGGTTAGGAGAAGGATAAATAACATTAGCTACACAGTTAATACGCTGCTGTAATGTGTGGTTAAGAGAAGGATAAACAACATTAGCTACACAGTTAATATGCTGCTGTAATGTGTGCTTAGGAGAAGGATAAACAACATTAGCTACACAGTTAATACGCTGCTGTAATGTGTGGTTAGGAGAAGGATAAACAACATTAGCTACACAGTTAATACGCTGCTGTAATGTGTGGTTAAGAGAAGGATAAACACATTAGCTACACAGTTAATATACTGCTGTAAAGTGTATTTAGGAGAAGGATAAACAACATTAGCTACACAGTTATTACGCTGCTGTAATGTGTGGTTAAGAGAAGGATATACAGTATTAGCCACACAGTTAATACGCTGATGTAATGTGTGGTTAGGAGAAAGATAAACAACATTAGCTACACAGTTAATATGCTGCTGTAATGTGTGCTTAGGAGAAGGGTAAACAACAATAGCTACACAGTTAATACGCTGCTGTAATGTGTGGTTAGGAGAAGGATAAACAACATTAGCTACACAGTTAATACGCTGATGTAATGTGTGGTTAGGAGAAAGATAAACAACAATAGCTACACAGTTAATATGCTGCTGTAATGTGTGCTTAGGAGAAAGATAAACAACATTACCTACACAGTTAATACGCTGATGTAATGTGTGCATAGAAGGATAAACAACATTAGCCACACAGTTAATACGCTAATGTAATGTGTGCATAGAAGGATAAACAACATTAGCCACACAGTTAATACGCTGATGTAATGTGTGCATAGAAGGATAAACAACATTAGCCACACAGTTAATACGCTGACGTAATAAGTGTATAGAAGTATTAACAATAATAGCCGCACAGTTATACGGTGACGTTATGTGTGCATAGAAGGATAAACAATATTAGCCGCACAGTTAATACGCTGATGTAATGTGTGCATAGAAGTATAAACAATATTAGCCACACAGTTATTACGCTGATGTAATGTTTGCATAGAAGTATAAACAATATTAGCCACACAGTTATTACGCTGATGTAATGTGTGCATAGAAGGATAAACAATATTAGCCGCACAGTTATTACGCTGATGTAATGTGTGCATAGAAGGATAAACAATATTAGCCGCACAGTTAATACGCTGATGTAATGTGTGCATAGAAGGATAAACAATATTAGCCACACAGTTAATACGCTGACGTAATGTGTGCATAGAAGGATAAATAATATTAGCCACACAGTTATTACGCTGACGTAATGTGTGCATAGAAGTATAAACAATATTAGCCACACAGTTAATACGCTGATGTAATGAATTTCGTAATGAAGTAATGAACACACACACTTAGACACCCCCACACACGCACACATCTGAGACACAGATCAATGAGAGAATATCACTTGCCAGAATTATTCCATTAGAAATTCTAAAATCAAACAGTCAATTAAGAGGAAAAGCATAGCTTATTTTCCATTATACAATTCATTAAAGAGCAATGAACTAAGTTATAAAAACAGTTATATATATGCAATAAGTCCATCTAGCAGGAATTGGACAGGTAAGTCAGTATGCGGGCGAAGAGATCAGGTTCCTGGAGCAGCTGCTGACCACCAGGTGATCTTGGACTCGCGCAACGCTCACAATTTACTGCCTTCAAGTGTTTTTTTAATCTGAACGCACGCGATTCTTTGTGGACCGACCGCTTAATAACCGTGACTGTACCCAGTTTAGAGATCCAATCGCTGAGGTCAGGTAAAGTATGCTGCAGGTGGCAAGTAGCATTTCCTTCCGATATTAAATTTGAGGTTATGATTCCCATGTAAATTATTTTGTAGAATGTAACTTTGTTTTATCGTATAAGATATATAATACTCGTTTCTGTAAATATCTATTGATTTATATCTCTACTGGCCGCAATTCTATCAATTGCTTTTGGGCAATAGTACAAACTTAACCTCAAATTAAGCTAATTAATATATAACAACTTATCAGATATAACACATCGTATTTAGGACTGGTATACTGATACTCTGCACTGATATTTAAATGTGATTTTTCAATCTTTTGAATAATTTTAAACATTTTATGTGAAATCGTATCGTAACATAACTCTTAGCATTCAGAAAATCTTCATCGTCATGCATCAACATATCGTTTGCAGAGTTGGCACTGCAAACGATGGAAGCGTCTCCTTAAAACTCTCCACATAGACGTCACCGGAATTGCTACTTCAGGGTTTTGATACTCCTTATCATTTCTGTCATGGTGAAGGGATCGATTAATGAATTAATATAGAAAGGATCGTTATATTTCCAGTACGTCTTGAATATCGACATATGCACACTACATTGAACAATTGGTGTCAAATTACACCAATGTGTAGGATAGGTGGACACTTCATGGTCTCTGGTATTGGCACTTCCATGAGAATATCTCAATGGCCTGATAGAAAATACCTGTACCAAATTAACTAACAGTAATCACTACAATACCAACCTAAATCAGTATCATTACAATCGTCAGTTGGGTTTTAATCAGCTGTTCAATCATGTTCGACTACAGCATTATCTACGATAACTCCAAACCAGTAAAATGCTGTTTTCTGTGTGTAAACCAGAGAGATGTTAGAGTAAGGCAAGCGAATTATTCTAAAATATGTTTACCTATTAAAAAGAGACAGAAATGTGTAAGGTTCCCTTCATCTTAGTTTAATAGTGTATGTGTAGCAACCTACTCCGTCATCCTTGTCAATGATGTTATCAGCTATTTTGTGTTTTAAAAATAAAATCAGCGTTTAAATGGTTTTTAGATTCTTTGTTTTAGAAACAAGGGATATCGTATTCATGCTTGTAATGTGCATAGGAATATTGTGATGTATTTAATTTGTAAAGGAAATGTTTTAAAGTATAATCGTGATCAAATTAATAAAACTTTACGCTTCCTGGCTTGTCCTGCACGTCAAAGATTGTTGTTTAGTTGATACGCTGCAAGACACATGAGTCAGCACAGGCCTCTGATAAGTAAATGTAAGGTAATTCGATTATACATTGTTATCATAAAAGAATGGTGGAGTTTTGAAGATGATTTAAATGAAAACAGAATTACTTACAGCTGATGTTGTTTATTTATCTAAATCCTCGTTTGAAACAGTTTTTTACATACTAATAAATTTTGATATGTGCGCCAATAGTCGTTCAGCAAATGTCCAATCGATAATCAAGTTCTGCCCAAACGTTAGTTAACGTGTCTTTGTTAACTGTTGTCATTGCTTCATTAATCCTGTTCCTTCAGTGATTTAGATTACGAATTTTTTCTTACAAGAAGAAATCGCAAGATGTCAGGTCTGGACTCCTTGGAGGCCAACGTATAGGTCCTTGCCGGCTTATCCATCGATGTCCAAACTTTTCATTCAAGGTGTCTGTGACTAATACACTAAAGTGCTGGGGTGCGCCATCTTGTTGGAATTGAAGTAGTTGAAGATTTTCGAGTTCATCCAGTTGAGGAAAACAATAATTGATTAATATATCGAGATACACAATTCCATTAATTGTCATTTCAGCAAAGAAGAAAGGCCCTCAGACGATTTTTCATCACACCACACCAAACATTAACTTTAGGCGAGTCGCGTATTTTCGAAAAAAATTGTATGTAGGTTTTCAGATCCCCATATGCGTGAATTGTGTCTGAATTAATGAAACCCCACCATTATTTTATGATAACTCTGTATTTAAATATTTTAACATTTATATGGCACGACTATATCGAAACCGTAATATAGCTAAAACGATTTATATTGCGTTTTTTTATTGTTTATGTAAAAATGTAACGGTGCAAAATTAGTTACCACAACTGTATGTTTGGTTTAAATAAACTTTAAAGTGACTGTTTTAGAATTGTTGCTTATCAATTGCATATGAACTTGCGAATTCCTTTTGCAATGTGTACAGTACACACAGCAAGTACGATACAAAATAAGACACAAAGGATAATTTACAATAAATAAGTTAAAGCTGCCTACTACGGTAGTGGTCGATTTTAGAAAAAATTAAGGACAATTTAAGTAAAGTGTTCCTTGGTTATGAAAAAATCTAAATCAAAAATAAGTTTATCATTTTACGATCTGTTATCATTATTCTATCATAACAACACATACTATTCTAACGATCCAAAATTCTCTAAACACTTGCACAGAATTTTTTAACTTCAGCAGTCATGTTTCATTTAAATAAATAAAAGGGCTAAAACCACAAGACTAAATATAGGGACATTTTTATAAAGTTGAATTCTTTAAGCGGCTTAACAATAATATAATCATTTCTTCTTTATAAACATACATATTCGTAATCAGAATAAATTCTACTATTATTTGATACCCCACGCATAATATTTCCAGAATTAAAAATGTTCAACGTGTAAGTTTTTTGTTCCTTAACTACCCCAAGGCGATTTTTTTTACTACCGATATATTTTATCTACATGTAGGATAATACAAAACTTAGTTTGAAATATATAGGATTTATTATCTTGACTGTGTAAACTGGTTGCGACTTACAGATATACCGCGTGAAATATATAGGATTTATTATCTTGACTGTGTAAACTGGTTGCGACTTACAGATATACCGCGTGAAATATATAGGATTTATTATCTTGACTGTGTAAACTGGTTGCGACTTACAGATATACCGCGTGAAATATATAGGATTTATTATCTTGACTGTGTAAACTGGTTGCGACTTACAGATATACCGCGTGAAATATATAGGATTTATTATCTTGACTGTGTAAACTGGTTGCGACTTACAGATATACCGCGTGAAATATATAGGATTTATTATCTTGACTGTGTAAACTGGTTGCGACTTACAGATATACCGTGAAATATAAGTGTCCTTGGCTTTACCTACGGACCCTAATGAAAATGCAATCCATTTATGAACACATTGAAGCCTAAGTCCGAGTATAGGTCGGGCAGTCGCGCCATCGTTCGCCGCCGAACCCCCGAGTATACGATACTAAACCCCGCTAAATAATTCTATACGATCGCGATGTCGGCATATAATCGGGTTTCGGCACTTTCGTATATCTAATTGGTTATTTATCTTTGTAAGTCTATGATTTTCGAATAGTCTGTGCTGTTGATTTGGACTAAATAAAAATATTACGAAGCTGGGCTCGCCGCAGAACCCTGAGTGTACATCGGCCCGCGCTAAATAATTCTATACGATCGCGATGTCGGCATATAATCGGCCAAGGTGATAGAAATAATTCAATTAGTGACATTTTGAGAGAAAATGTGAATGAACCGATTTTTGATTCTGATTCTCAGGGCGAAATCGATGAAAATAACGATCCAGACTTTTTGTGACAACCTTAGGCCTATTAGTGCTGTGTAGCTATTTTTGTTTGTGTGTGTATTTTACACTTTTTCAAGACTAAGGAGTGTTTACTGTAAGCAAAATATGTATTTACATGTATGTATACTTAAAAAGGTAATTTCTTTGCGTTTACAATGATATATAATAAGTCATATATAATAAATATAACAAATACCACAATTTTTTAAAAACATGTCCAAAACCCTCAGGCACAATAGGAAAGCAGCGCGTTAGAGAGTTAAGCTTCAAAGTGTTTTAATGGCTATTGAATTTCATGTTTCGCATCTTACAAAAACTGCTTTTAAAACTTATACGCTACGCATATCTCATTGTATGCTTAAATTGAGTTGTATATTGGTCATACAAAAAACTATAACATATGATTCCGCACTCCAATTTAATTTAAAACCCATTTTTTTTTTCAGATTTCTAGATCACACCGTGTTTTAATTATAGGGAGAGTGGCTGATATCTGACACTTAAAATTTACCATATCTCTAAAATATTGATTCCAAAAATCTACGAAACGTCAGGGCTGCTTTACGACCCTCTACGGATGTTTAGGGAATTAAGTACAAGTTATTTTAAATGTTGAATGAACTGGGCTTTAGTAATCTTGTAGGCAGCAACTCCACACAATTTATCAAGTTAATGTAGTTGGTATTATTGAACAACAGCTGATTATTACAACTTGAAACATACCTGTCTGTGCACTAAATCATATCGTCTGACAGATACAGAAAACAGATGACTGAAAACTTGTTTGTACACAGTACCCGGGTTGATGTTACTTTAGTACATATGCATAGTAATAGAGAATGTATTCGGCGAAACAATCGTTATTGTAAGTTTATAGAAATGAGTGTTTTGTGTTATATCTATAGGGTTTATTGATTTTATAAAATTTAGTATGTGGAATTATTTTGGCCCTAATTGGAAAGTTTTTAGCCAATTTTTTAAACGACTATAAAAAGGAAGTAACTACTAAAAGAACAAAACACAAAATTTCTTTATCAAAATGAGCTCCAACAAATTTGAAAAAAATGTACATGCAAAAAAGCCCCCCCCCAAACGGATTGGTGATTGTTTGGAGTCCAAAAATAACAAAAACAGTGCATGTAACTGTTATAAAAACCAATTTTTTATAAATCGGCTCTAAAGATTTTGAATTTCAGTTTTTTTAAAAATTTTATTTTATTTTTTTTCCGTTTGGGCTGTGAGAGCCTCCTTCAGAGGCCTCACCGGCGTCGACCTAGAGATCTTTTGCCGCCCCAAGTTCCTTCCTACACCCACTCAGTAATACCTGTCATCCTTATGAAGGAACAGATACTACCTATAGGGTTATCTAGGATGATTTCCATCTCCTTCCCCGGAGGGCCTAGAGAGTATAGCCTGGCTCGTCCTAACGCCTCACACTCTAAGAGAATGTGTTCTGCGGACTCTTCAGCCAATCCACATTTCCTGCAAGTATTTTCTGCAGCAATCCCTATCCTGTGTAGATGTTTTCTGAGGTGACAGTGGCTCGTTAAGAGCCCAACCACCCACCTCATGTTATCCCTTCTGAGAGAGATGAGTTGTTCAGCATGTTTCTTGCTTGGTCTAAATAGCCTTTTTGCAAGTCTACTAGTAGTTGAATTCGTCCAGGCCCTATTCATCTCCTCCCGTATCCACGTATCAACCGCTGTTCTGGAGATGTCCATAGGAGATCCCCACAATTTCAGTTAAATCTAATAATTAATTAACCAAAAACAGTGAAATAATTTATAATAATAATAAGTAAGACATTACGGGTCAAGAATAATTGGAAACAAACGAAAATGAACATTGATTGACCTCCGTCAATAAAAAACTATGATTTTCGTTTACAACGAGTTCAAGCTAATTTAAGCTCTACGGAAATTTATAAATATTTTTATGTATATTGTGTAAATTTAGGAAGGAGTCCATTTATCATTTTTATTTTTGATTGATAACTCTCAAAGTAATATTTCTGGGCAATGGGAACGAATGATTTCTGATTGATTGGTATTTATTTTTTTATTAATTTGTGTCAGAAATATTGTGCAATTTTCTTGCAGTTTATTTTTCAACTATAAAGTTTGTATTCTTTTTTGAATAAAACAGAGAAAATATTAAGATCCTAGATGGAAATGATATTCAGCAAAATATTTATGGAAAAAACAATATCGGTTCGAAATAATAAAACATTAAATAAAATATAACAAACAATAATTAATTAATTAGAAGACGCATACATTCTGTCTATTGCTTATAGGGATGTAGATGTGTTGAGTCTATGTTTTTAGTAAAGGTACTATTTTCATCAGTTTAAAGTAAAACCCCCACAACAAAGGAAAGATAAGTTCGCGTTATTCTCACTCCTTCTTTTTTCCTTGTTTAAAGGCAAAACACTCTTCGATCATCGTCTTAAAAAAAATTAAACAGCATGATATAAATACCATTAGCCTTAAAATTCTCTAAGAGCAACAAAGGAACGGAAGAGAACAAAAATTGGTCAAGAAAGACCTAATAAGAAAGATGAAAAGAGACTAGATGAAGATTTTTCTTCTTATTATTTAAAGGTGAAAAAACTCTCGATCAATATCGCCTCAAAAATGACTTTAAAATAGCTTAAAATGAATACCCTTAGCCCTCGAACCCTCTAAGAACATCAGGGTCGGAAGAGAATAAGAGTTGGTCAAGAGAGAACAGGTAGGAAAGATGAAACATAGGAATCTAAACCAAGACTGCGTGAAAAGGGTGTAGATCCAGATAAGATCTCTGGTGATTGCCAAGCTTGTAGCACTAATGAGGACTAGATGAAGGAAGGTATAGATTCAGCTGGGGAGGGCGTGTAACTTGTAATTACTCACTACAAGTAAGCCATTGAGGGTCATCCACACAGCTAAAGCGGTTCTACTGTAGGGTTTGTAAAGGTATATTATGTGGTATTTCACGTTGCTTTCACTTAAAAACCTTCACATGTCATCAAAATTTTACATATAACGTTCAACCTGATTTTAATAGATTCACCCTTCAAGACGTATTTTGTGATCAGTTTTAACTTTTTCATCGATAACTCTCAAGTGTTTATTTTTGAAGAGAAGACTACGAATTTGTATATGCCTTGGATTTCTTTGAGGGTGAGAGAGAAATTTATTGCAATGTTTAATTACTATTTATTTGAAATACGAGTCACGCTTTTTTCCGCATCGACGGGGAGCTGCCTTTTTCTAATTAACGTGATTGTTTATAATTTTAATTTGTCGAAAGTAACAGAGAAAGGACAAAATGAATTGTCTGTTGTTAGAATTAACTCAACGCTTTGGGAAATTAATAATACACTTATATTTTCTACGTAACTGGATCACTTACAGGTCACGATGTCAGATAATGTACGTGATTTTATCACTTTAATATCGCCGTACTAGAATAAAAAGTGATTTTACTGGTTGCTAAGCGGTCTGACAATGGTGTGCAATAAATTAAAGCGGTTCTGATTATCGACCTGATGGTTTTATTAGTTCTGATGTGAAAGTGAGTCAACGCTTCCTCGCTTCAACGACCTATTTGTTATGCACCATCAAAGACTATATTAGCACGTTTCTTATAACAGTAATTATGTCGCAATTCTAGCTATTATTATTACTGGTTGTATTAAAAACTATAGTTATTATTTCTCCTTGAAGAAAACGACAACAAATTATGAAATTATTCCAATCATTGGAGTAATTTGGCATCATTTTTAGCTAACCAATGTACTATTTCAGTAATCGAAGTGATCTCTGAAACTGCAAGATGCACAGCAAAACTTTAAATGGGGGAATTTTGTTATTTTTTAGTGAGGATTAAAAATATTAAATTGGAATTACGAAATTTATTTTGAAAAAGCAAACATTTTGAAATTTATATAACAATTATTTTGTCTAGTTAGAAAGTTTGTCCAATTGTTTTTAAACAAAACAAAGACGACATACAGACGATTATAAGAGACGGCAATATGAAAACCGTTGAAAGCGGAATGGAGCTGAGACAATGTCTTAATCAGCAGTAGTAGTTATGACATCACTTCTCTGCCCACCTGAAACTCCCCTAACGCGCATTATGAAAGTCCTGGCTACACCTCCATAGACTGTAAAGGTACCAACCCCATTTTTCTGTGATGCCAAAGAGTGAAGTTATGTAATTACGAACTGTGACCACCAAAGAATATGTGATATTCGTAAAGTTACGGGAGTGCCGAATCACCGACATGAGCGTAGCGACTGGAAGCTTCTTTACAATAGTATAGCTTCGAGTACCGTGACACTGACACAAGAGAAGCGGGCGGAGACTTCTAATATATAAAGAATGTAGTCATATACACAATTAGGCTTAACGAACAAAGTTACCCTCTACTAATTATACTTCTTGATTTACCAATATAATTTAATCTTTTTTAAATGACCCAAGAAACCAACTTTTGGGGATTATATTTACACAATCTCCTTGTATTAAATTGTATGATAAGGTTGGGTCAGTACCATGATGACTGCCATGAACTTTATATAAAATTTATTTGTGTGTACTGTAAGACCCAGCTCTCTTATAGCTGGGACAAGATATTAGATGACATATTTTACAGACATCATTTCCTGTCAAATACATATCACGTACAGTACCCTCAGACTAGGAGTGTGTCTGGTGTAATGGTACTCCCTTCTATTTGCTTCCCTACTTGCCTGACTTGACGGTACAAACCATTCCAAGAAAACTAGGTACATAAATTACTGCTTAGCTCTAATATATCTTTAAGTGTCCATCTCTTCAATATGCACCTTTCTGTATTTTTGTAAACGTTTTATTCTTATTTACACCGATAATAGAAAAAAAGTAGAGTCGCGTTTACACAGAAGCATTTGAGGTCTATATTTTTTTATTAGGGTTGTACCGCTGAAAGTAAAAGCAACAAACGAAGTGTGGGTGCCCCTCTTTTCCTCTCCACCCCAGGCACATTCCTACTTTGAGGATACTGTAGCAATTAACATTCACAGAATTAGCTATATTCAGCAAAGTACACGAGAATAACATGTGCGTAAAACTCACTCAATTCAAAAAAAGAAAGAAATCCTATTGGCCGCAACCACATAATAAAGTTACAGAAGAATTGATAAAATTTAGATACAATCAAAACTGTCAAGTGATTGTTTCATTCACTAAAAACGAGGAGAAGGTTCAAAAGTATTATAAAAGAGAGAAGGAAGTTTTTCAGAAGTGAGAAAGCATTCATTCTAGTTTACAAAGTTAAAATAAATACTCTAAAAACAATATTTAGCCTAGTAGAAGCTAAATCAAATAAAACAAGTGTGTAAAAATATCATGATAGCAGATACCCCCTCCCCACATGCGTAATTATTTCATATATGTATTAATAATTAGAAACACGTTCTAGGTTAAAAAATCTAAGCAAACGCACATTTTAATTTTTAAATTTACCAAAATAATCTTGTTGCACAATAAATTGGTTTTTTAAAATATGAAACAATTCAAAATTATAGTTTGTGTAAAATTGCAAAGTGTTATTTTGTTTATAGATACAACACTTTTAAAAGGAAATAAGATTAACTCAAGAAATCTCATTGGTTAAACGAGAGAGTTCGAATAATAAGATAGCAAATGAAAAAAAAAAAAAAAAATGGCAGAAAAACCAACTTCCGTTGTTCATATTTGTATCACCAAATTTAGAAAGTCATTTCACGAAGCCCACCACCTTCGCAGACATTAAAATTAAATCTCGCAACATAAATTTAATAATTTAATATACGAGACGTATGGAAATCGCAACCCGCCACCCAAGACGTTCAGTCCTACCACCCACCAAACACAACATTCTCTCGGTTAATATTATCGTATACAGTAAAAATAAAACTTTATAGCACACGGTGGTGGCTTTGTTTTAAGCTCATTTCTGCAAACCTTTGTGACACAAACTGTGGCGTCTAATTTTAGGCTCGTTAGTTTTAAAATTTACGACACCAAACATACTATTAGACATTCACAGTTAGACGTTTATTGGTTAGTGATGGGCCTCTATAATTCTGTGTACGTGGGTTTGTTTTATGTTGTCATTATAAAGTGAACTCATAAAATGTGTTTCCAATGACCCTATTCTATTTCTAAAAGTATAAATAGTCCATTTTAGTTGTCCCTTCTGATTTGGTTACATTCTTATGTAGGGTGGAGTTGGTACGACTGAAAATAAAATGGTATTACCAAATAAATGACTTAAAATTTTTTGAAATCTAAATAATTTTAAACCCAACATTTCTTAGGTCTAGATAAAGAAATACATTAATATACTTAAATACATTTTTACATATATTTTAGGAAGTGAATGACAGCTTTTAGTAAAACCGCGATTTCCGTAGTAAATTATGACTCGTTATTATGAACGTTATTTTGTTCTGTTTGATGTTTAAATAATTCATTTTATTTTGTTATTACAGTCACTGAAAGAAAACAATCATATTTGAAAAGCTAGGATTGTAATATTAAGGAAGCTATTAATTTAATTAAAAATTCAGGGTAACACTAAATTACGAAATTAGACATGGCCGCAAAAATGGTGGTAATTTGAAAATTTTGATAATATCTCTAGTTTAAACGTGAAAAAATCCTGGGGTTCCCTTTTAAAGTTTTTTTGTTTGTATTTATCAAATAAAACAGCGGTCACACCTGTTTACACATCTAGCAAACAGGGACGTCAAGAAAGTAGGGATATACACATTTATTGAGCGTAGTGAAACTGCCCCGACATTTTAGGTACGGTACTTTTGAAACGATGAAACTGCTCCGCTCATTAAAGAGGATTAGGAAGGGTCGCCGCGCATGACTAGAAATGCTGAAATTCCCCCGAGGGCTCAAATAATATTGAAAATTTTATTTTACATTTTACGCTACGAGACCTAACCTAACCTTGTAGGCTTATATGCTTGATTGAGATTAAATTTAAACACATACTACCGAAATTGCGCTCGGGGCCATTTCAGCATTTCTGGTCCTGCGAGGCGACCCTTCTTGATCCTCTTTAATGAGCGGGGCAGTTTCATCATTTCAAACGAACCTAAAATATCGGGGCACTTTCATAGTCCCCCATTTATTAGGTTCAGAATACTTGTGTTACAACGTTATACTAGATATACCCCCTTCATCTACCAATATAATTTAATATTTTAAGAGAGCAACTTTTTAGGGCATTATATTTAAAGGATGTGTTAGTATTACTTTGCATAATAGGACTGGGTAATTAGTCTACCAAAATGGCGAACATCGACTTTTGAGCAAGTCCGTTACAAATTCAAACTCGATTGAGGTAATATAACACTGGACAAAGTCAATAGTTTTTGGTTCAAACAAACAATAAAAACCTACCTTACTGCTAAATTTGACATTAAAAAAAAAAAATTTGACATGTTTTTAACAATTTTGTTAACTTTTTTCATCGTATGAAACACGTATTTGAGCAACACTTAATGCAAAAATTAAAAAGGGCTCAAAACGAACAAATTTGCAATGGGACAAACTAGATATAAACTAAACAAATGTGACTTTTAAATTGTAGGAGGTTTTCATTTGTGTGGGAAATTGTAAAAATAGGTCTTCAAATCTTTGAATGGAATTTAACAGAAATAATAGTCCAACTTTAAGCAAACACTATCTCCTATTGATAAATAAACAGATGTGCTGTTTGTATGCAGATGTTTACAAATGTCCAGACGTTTTGTCAACAATCAAGATAAGAACTGATTTTTACTGCAACAGAAGTCATACAGAAGCCTGAGGTCAAAGAAAGAAGTGCTCACTCTCACAGGTGATGTGACCTTTGTTATCTTTCTTCCTCACTTTCTTTGCCCGTCTTATTCGGATGTTGTAAACACGTGTATCCCCTTCCCATTGTACAAGCGGAAAGAGCCGAACTCAACCGAAGCAACGTCCACCATTTTGGACTTGTTTATTTCGGTCATGTTTCAGTTAGATACAGTCTCGCAATAATAGCGGTCGTGTGAACGTGTAAGTTGATAGAATGAATTATTGTGAATTCTATCACGGAGTTGTACAAAATTATTTAAAGTGACGTTTATTTCGTGTTCTTCAACATATGATTTCATTCGTCAGCAGTGCGTGTAAACGGTATTGAAATGTAGTGAAGTGTTTTTTTATAGGTTAGGTTTGATATACAGGTTATAACTTGGTGTTTTAGTATCGGATTCTGGATTTCGTTTACCAGTTGGTTCGCTTAGTTGGATTTCTTGCAGTTTACCACATGCTGGGTGTACTAAAACGCCGTTGGAAGCCTAAAAGGTAAGGTAAACCCCGTTGTAACTAAACGTCGTTTTAAGGTAAAAGTGCAACACGTAGGCATATCTTATCAACAAATTAAAACAATAGTGTTTGTTCTTTGATACTGTTTTAACTGATAAATGTACCGTGCCATTGTTAAGTGAAAATGTTTAAAATAGAATAAACGTTAATTATCTAATCTTGTAAATAAAGTAAATACTGTAGTTCAGTAATTGTAAATTACATTCAGTATTTGAGTTAAGATTCTCGAAAATGCAGGCATAGTAGGCCAAACAGCGTAAAAGGAAATAAACTTTCGAATGACTGTCGCTAATAAACTGCACACAGTTTGCACAAACTTTCTCACCCATTCATTAAATAATTGCCGCGATAGCAGGTTTGTAGTTGTAAATTTAAATCAAAACACATGCACTGTTTTTTACCTCTAAACTATTTATTACTTTGCAAGGCAGAACGCTGCCGCGTTCCGTGGCCATTTTGAGCCTCGTACTTGTTCGTATTTAAATCAAGCCTTCACTTCCTTCCCTTCTGTCGGAATCTCGGCCAAGGCGTACTTAGTGTTTGATTGAAATCAAGTTTTTAATGGCAGGAGTCAAGGTTCATTTGTATTTTCGTTAACTATTCATATTTTTGTAATAACCTTTCAGTGCAATATAAAAGACACACTTGTTTGGATTATTGACGTTGTTATTTCTCAAATAAAAGGCAATTTTGGAGGTATAGAGACAAAATCAAGGGCTAGATTTAACTAAAATTAATCCACTATTTTCTGGTACAGTAGATTGCGTACTGTAAATTTTACGTTTAGTGCCAAATAAAATAATGTATTTGTAAATTACGTTCAATATTAGGTTTACATTTTACTGCTTCTCAAAAAATACAGACATAAAATTAAGTTGTCGTGTTTAGAAGGAAATAAACTTTCGAATGACTTATACTAATAGGCTAAACTGCACACAGGTTGCATTAAATTTATCGCTCATTAGTACAGGAACAAAAAATTATAAACAAGAAATTCTTACATTTACTTGTTTCTAAACTCTAAACCCTTAAATACAAAATGTATCTATAGTTTTTTTTTGTTTTTTTTTCAGAAATGAGTGGACAGACAGGCAAAACGGACATCCATAAAATAAACAAATACTATTCTTTATAGTTAGGCCTATTATTCTGTTTTCATTGTAAACTGTGAGATGCATTTTGAATTCTCTTGTTGAAGTCATTGACGTATACTTCTAGTCTATTACCCTTTTTATGTTTAAATTGTATGGTAATTGTTAACAATGCCGTTTTAATGTATATGCTTCGTACATTATTTACTAATATAATGTCATTTATGAACAAAGAATAGTCGGAATTTCCCCTACCAGGTGTAAACTTCTACATAAAGGGCATTTCAGCCTTTCACTTCATGCTTTATTTAGATTTTGATAACTTATATTGTTTAGCATGGTAAATAGGCTACTTAAATTAGAAGAAAGAAACGACACAGATATTTCACAATTTTAACTCTAATTTGTCTTTGTATTGGGATTGGGACTTTTTTTTAATTTTACTGATTATATACATCAAAACGAACAAAAAATGTCAAATAAGATAATCGAATTTCGCTTCATTATCCTCTATCCGCCATTTTGTTCTTTTACAAAAAACCATAACTCCAGAAATAGTAGATAAGGTATTGAGTTCAAATTTGATATAAGCATTTTGTATGTCACGATTTATACTAAACACAATGACTTTTTTATGATTTTCAAAATGGCGGCCGTTAAAAATGTCGAATATCTAGAAAGCTGTTAACTTTAAAAAAAAGTTTTTATTCATGGAAACCAAAAATATACCTTTCAGCTCGATTGACCGGCCAAAGCTATCTGCAATTTCCTAGATTTCATGATTACATTTAAAATTTTACCAGATTACATGGAAGA
Source organism: Aphrophora alni (assembly GCA_963513935.1). NCBI lineage: Eukaryota > Metazoa > Arthropoda > Insecta > Hemiptera > Aphrophoridae > Aphrophora > Aphrophora alni. The sequence continues at coordinate 22,098,560 of OY740772.1, read as the reverse complement.
AGTTCCTATTGGAACAAGAAATGACTTAAGGTACCGGTATAAAAATTATTCATAAAGGTGCTCCTCTATAGGTTACTTCTGTTATAATGTTGGCCAGTTCCTAAACAACCAGTTTCCTAATAGATGGATTGGTCAGGCAAGACCTGTGGCATGGTCATCTAGTTCACCAGATCCAATTGATTTTTACTTGTGGTGACATCTAAAATTATTATTTACTCTACACCAGTTCACATTCTAGAAGATCCTTGGCGAAGAATATTAGGATTGTCAGCTAATCAGAGCAATGGCTGGCATTTTTGAAAGAGTAAAACAGTCAATGAGACGCCGACTTGAGCAGTGCTTATTTGTAAATAGAGGCTACATAGAACATTTGTTATAAGTTTACAAGAAAATATAATGAACAAATTAATGTAAACTCAATTAAAAAAATTTTTTTTTGGTGCTAGGTTAATTTTGGGTATTGTAGACAATTACCGAGCAACTGTGTTTCTAGGTTTCTCGAATAATTTTAGTGGTAGGCTTTTTTTAGTGTTGTAGATTATTACCAAGTAATTGTGTTTAGGTTTTTGCCTTACTCCGGTTATCCTTTGACCTACAAAAAGAATTTAAAAAAAAAGTTTCTTAAAAAGAAAAATATTTTGTTTTTGTAAATTTTTTAAAGTTTAGCTTACGATTTTCAAGGTATTCGGCGATAAAAAATTTTAACCCTCCCCCCCACTACTTTTAAAACGTAATAAAAAAAATCTGAACTCAATATCTTATCTACTGTTTCTGGAGTTATGGTTTTTTAAAAGAACAAAATGGCGGATAGACGGATAATGAAGCGGAATTGACTATGTGTTTTTTGACATTTTTCAATTGTTTTGATGTAGGCTGTATAATCCGAAACTGAACCACCTGTTTCGGGACACTCGGTAAGTAAGAAAGTAAAAAATGGAAGCAAAATAATCAATATAATAATATCGATATGCTTATTTTTTTAAAAATAAAATCAATTTATTTTTTTGTAAAACCAATGGTCTTTTTTAGATATTCGAAATTATTAATTTTAAACGGCATTACTTGAAAAAAAAGTAAATATAAAGTGTTAATAGAATAAAACTCGAACACAAAATCTCACAAAAATTACGTTTACTTAAACGCGTTTCAATGATAAAGTCGCCATCCTCAGTGATACAAGAGCTACAATAACTAAACCTAAGGATGGCGACTTTGTCGTTGAAACGCGTTTGATTAAGTAATCGTAATTTGTGAGATCTTGTGTTCGAGTTTTATTCTATCTAATATTATCTCACAAGTCAAGCTCAATATTTATTTATAAAGTGTTGATGATTGTTGATACCGAATAAATGTATAGGCTATACGAAATCTGGATTTAATATCTCATACATTTCTAAAATTATAAATTTGTTTTGAAAAAAGACTTTTGTAAAACGAAGCATTTTCGGACAGTATGTTTATAGAAACCTCTTTACTTTAGTGCTTTGAAATATTACACGTTCATAATAGGCCTAACTCATCCTGTACCGGTATGATAATAAAATGAAATTTGAACAATCTGAGCCAATGAACATTGTTCAATAAGAAAAATCGTAGTAGGCATCAAGGTTCCTTATGAAGAAACGGACGAAGAAACAAATTTTAATACATTTGAGGAAATATCTCAATTTTTATCCCACCCTTAAAGCGAATTTTATCATTCTATGAAACTTTTACCTTGCATAGAAATTTAAGGAAATTGCATCAACTGTTTGTTGTTAAATGTCGGAGATAGTATGACTATATTCATTTCTTCGTAGTTATTTACCAACATCCTGTGTGTGTATAAGTTGGAAAGGTTATGCTCTAAGGAAAATAGACAAACTCATGATGAATAAATTGTATGTAGGAAATTGGTGATATCAATTTGTCTTTTATTTTCGATAATAAATTGTGTATTATACTCTAAAAACACGAAAATAATAACCAAGAAACCTTATAATATCGGGAATATATATATATCGTCATATTATGATGTACAGTATCCTCAGACTAGGATTGTGTCTGGTGTAAGGGGCGTGTCCTCCCTTCTACTTGCTTCCCTAGCCTGACTTGACGGTACAACCCATTCCAAGAAAACTAGGTACACAAATTACTGCTTAGCTTCATTTAATTCCTAAAGTTACAACTTCGTGACAGAGTTTTGTAAACTTTTTATTTACACCGATAAAAGAAACGAAAGTAGGGTACGCGTTTACACAGAAGCATTTGCGGTCCTATATTTTTTTTCTTTTTGGAGTACCGCTGAAGTAAACGCAACAAACAAAGTGTGGGGCCCCTCTTTTCCTCTCCATCCCAGACACATTCCTACTTTGAGGATATTGTATCTGTCAGAGTCACACGGGAGTTATAATTTAATTAAAAACTATTTTTGTTTACAATAGTCGCCATATATTTTTTCATTTACTCAGTATGTTCCTATAAGTTCAAGTCTAGGATACGTTCTTTAAGGTCTTTTTGTAAAGTTAAGTTGTTTTTAAATAAATCTTCAAACAAATACAGTTAAACTTATAAATATATATGTCTATAAAATCGATAGTAAATAGTGTTTCAACTGACCCCCCCCGTTACTGGTATTTATGAATCATAATCAACCACATTGTGTTGGCTTTTCACGTTTGACAAGCCCCAGCCTTTTTACAAGTTTACTGGTGGCATACAGCCGCTTTGCTTCACTTTTACATCTTGAAAACAAGTTAAAACGATGTAGGCTAACAAAATTTTAAAATATATGAAGCTTATTTAGGGTGCCAAAAATTTAAGAGTTTTGACTTTCTAATGTGCTTATTTTTTTTCTTGAAAGGGACCACAACGGAAAAAAATAGGGCAGCATTTTAGAAAGGACGAAGGAAAGTGGCAGGGTATAGGGTATTGTCGTAAGAAAAATTATAACCCTAACTAAAATGCATTTAAATATAAAAATATTCGTAAGTAGGCTACTTAATAGTAATAATTAGTTAAATATAATAAAAAGCAAACAAGATCTACCTAATTTTGTAAGCGAATCACATTATTCAATCAAATATCAGCTGTCATATCACAGCATAATTACCTAAGCTTATAATAATTTTATTACATTGACTTATTATTGAAGTATACTAACTATTAAACAATCATTGTAAAACGGCTAGATAATAGATGGTTGAACTATTCAAATAAATAAACTAATATTAACATCCATTGCGTTTGCCAATCAGGTTTGTAATGAGAATAGTGAGTGTTGAAGCGAGGATGAGAAGCCACATCCTCAAGAGTGTATTGTTATAGTCACTGTATAATTAATCGTTGCGCGCGCAACTAATCTTTGAAGGCGAAAACTTTATCGGTCATCATCGCCTTAAATATTTAAAAAAAAAAATTAAAAAACGAAGAAAACGAAGAAAAGAACATAAAATAAAGGCCCCTAGTGTCATAGTCGTAAAAGAACAAGAGATGGTCAAAAGAGATCTGATAGAAAAGGTGAAAGAGGGATTTAACCTTGAATGTCAGGTAATGTCACACGGGAAGGAGGCTAATTAGGGCGTTGTAATCATAACGGTAAACCAATAAATTAGCTCTTTTCGTTCCCAGATATTAATGAAAATGTGAGGATGTTACGGTCAGTATAATTGCTTTTATTTAAGTGCGATATTAATTCTAACACATTTCTCATTCGTAAAATATTTATTATTTATGATTAGCCTAGTTAATCAATTAAGTATGAAAGTTTTATATCGAAAACAGATTTTATAACTTTTATTCTTGTAATAAATCAAGGGATATAAACGTCATTTTGTTAGGCCTATCTCTTTCTCATTATTTTATATTGTCTTCTCGTATGAATCGAGGCCTACTGTAAGCATGCACGTGCGAAACAGCTGACTAGGCTTCGGTAGTTTATACACAGAATAAGTAACCTTATTTTGTCGGTTAGGCAGAGTAAAAGCTCATGGTGGACATTTTTTTTTTTTTTTGCATACTATAACGTCTTTGTTATGTAGGCCTACGTGACATTAAATGTGTTCCTGTTTAGAAAATTCTCCGATAGATAGTGTCATTGTAGATCCTATTATTTATGGAGATCAAGGCGGATGATATAATTTATTCCAGTGTTAATAAAGTCCCTTGTAGTAATGAAATGAGTTCTTTGACTTTAGCTGTGCAAGTAATGGTCTTGGTGGTCGCCTCTACTGTTACACTTGGTAAGTCAGTTTAATTTGTTGAAAGTACGGTATTTTATTAATTTTACGTACAAAACAAAGAATTAATTCTGTTTTATTTTTATTCACGTCTAACCTTAGAATTAAGGTAAGAACAAACACTGTACAAATATTGTACACACACCCATACACAAAAGAGGTGCAAAAAAAACTTCAAAGTATCGAGATAGCTGCCATAAAACAAAAACAAAAAATCAATTGTTCAAAATTGATATTTAATCGTCAACTACTCAAAAATGCCAATTCAGGACAAGAATGAAAAAAATATGCGACACCGCCTTGTAAAGTTTGCGAAGTCTAAAACACTAAACCTAGGTCTGCCCATGCACCATTGGGTACCCAGCGTTGAAGAGATTAATTTAATTAATATTACATTATAGAATTAAAGTTAATTAGTAATTAATCACTTCATCAATTAAGAGCAGAGTTGACCTTGGGAGAAATAATTCTCAAATTCGTCTCCTTTTATATAATAAATTAACGCTTCCCATTTTTGGATTGGGCCTCCAGATAAACCTCCATCACTATGACGCCAAATAATTAACTTTGGCGAACTTTCGGGGCTTATATATAGTCTACGAGTAAGAATATTTTTAAAAAAATACTCAAATCTTAAAACCGCGTTTAAGATTCAAATTCAACATGGAAAATCGGGGGTTCTATAAGAAATGTTAAAGTTGGCCGCATATTGAAAAATTGCTGTAAAATTTAAAAAATTGAGATACACCATTTTTTATTATTGTAGAGAGAAGAGCAAGTAAGGTAATTTGAAGTTTCCTGTAAATCTTATAGTTTAAAAAACCTCAATGGTGGCCCAGTTAAAAAGACACCCTGTATATTTTAAATAAAGGTATTCGCCTGTTATAAACTCGGTATTAACGTAAATTTTATTTGATTTAAATCGTGCTTTTAATGACAGCTTGCTTATATTAATTTTTTGCCTTAATCATAATTTTCCTTCACTTGTTATTTTTCTCTCCGATTTGGTAAGCACTGATCATATTTCATAAAAATTTTATCGAAAACTGATTAAATCTTTTATATTAACTTCCGAGCCGCCATTTTATGAGATATTGCGATCATTACGTTTTATTTTTGTTTTGGATATTACATTTTGGTAAAATCTGATCAAGATCGTTAAGCCGATTTCAAGAAAGTCGAGTTTTGGTCTTATCGCAAGAAGAAAACCACACGTCTCGAGATGTGGTCAAAATATGCCTGCTTACAAATTTCAGACATCCACATTAATGGATATGTACACTGGTATCTTAACATCAATTTTTGAATTATTACGTAACTTTATCTATTTCTTCGCATGCGAGAAATTAAAAACAAAGCGTTTAATAATAAAAACCTTATATCGAAGCACATTGTTATGTAATAAGAGTGGGGAAGTGTTTACATGATTAATTTGTTTAAATTTAGAAAATACTACCTCTTTGTTATAAAGAGCAAGATTTTAAGGAGCAAATGACAAATTTGTTACGCTTTCCATTGGCAAAGTTTAAATACTCTGTCCCCGGCTATTGTAGAGTAGCTGGATGGACATTTACGACCAATACACGTCTTGCGAACTGTATAAATAACAATCGACAGTAATTAGGAAATTAATGCTGGAAAATTGTGCGTGGGAAAATTCTCTTAGAGTCCATAGTTGTTAATTTTATAGCTTTTGAAATTAGGAATGATAGGTTTTGTCTTTCTTTGGGAAAGAATATACAGAGGAACTGATTGTAAAAGAAGGAGCCAAGTGAAAGTTGTCCTAACTGTTTATCGAGATAAAGAAATTTTTACCCCCCTTTTCAAGACTTTAGTCCTCGATCGCGTCATGATTCTCACTTATGGAATAAGCGGCAAAATTTCAGTCCTATTTAAAGTAGAAGAATTTTTACCTCTGATTTTTAATTCAGGTTTTATTAATTGCCTCACTTCTAAACAGGTTTGGTTGATAAGATTGTACTATAACTTTGTATATGAGGCTTCAATTAGTTTTATTTTACCCTATATACTTTTTTTTCCAGTGTATTATTTTTGTCTCTTCCTAATTAAATTTGTAATTTTGGAACCAGATATATTTATCGTTACTTTCGATTTATCCATTAGGGCTAATCGCGCGTTTTTTTTTTTTTTTTTTTTTAATGTTCACTATCACACTTTTTATCTACTTTTACACTTGAAAACGAGAGTTGATTTATACTCTCGAAATGTGTATTAGTTTCCATAAACCACAAATGAAGCCAAATATACGTTTAAACCATATTATTAATTGAAAATTTGCCCCACACTCATACAAAAGGTCTCTTTTTGCAAGTCAGTTTAAGAGAAAGTAATTCTAATTGTAAAATACCTTTTAAAATTGAAAGTATTTATGAAAACTTATCTAAGTGATCAATTTAAATGCAATAAATAACAATTTTCTACAATGTAAAATATGTCATTATTTTTCCCTAAAAGAATATTGGAAACATTTTTCTAAAATTGTGAAGAGGTATTTAAATCAGATTACATAACGGAGTTTTAAGAATGAAAAATCAACCTACAAACATGTCGCATAAAACTCTTGTTCAATTAAATATCGCCGATTTAAATAACCGACTAAAACAGTGGTAACCCTACCAAATATCCACCCGTAGTGAGTGGATACAAATACCCAAACTTTCATATTTGAATTCATTCTTATAATTAAGTGAATCCAGACTATTTCTTCGACCAGTAATGGTAGTTTGGTGAAAGTAGAAGTAATTCTGAGACGTAACGTAAGTTACTTGTCTCGTGAAGTCTATGTAGGCGTAGCCACAGTGTTGATAAAATCCAAGATGTTTTTGTGTCACTTATATGCTGTACATGCGATGGGACATTGTTGAGTTTTACTAATGATGATCTATTTTGATGTTCCCTCAACCTAAAAAAGTCAGTCTGTGTAAAGCTCAACAGCCCAAACTAACGCAGCACTTCACCAACGCACGTACACTCACCGGCAGGGGTCTACCTACCCCTCTGGTGATTCCACTACAAAATTGCAACATTTTACAGTTTTTCACATAAAAATGCCAATGGTTTTAAGTGTACCAAATGTAGGTATGTTTTACTAGAATAACAAAACCAAATTATAAATGAAATAACATTGTTCAAGTTTTATTGTACCTTAAAAAATAAAGTTTCTTACCTTGTTTCCGTCAAGTGACCTCTTTTTTGTGTTAGTGACGCGTTTCGGGACTTTTATCCCATCTTCAGACACAGCATAAATAAATTACTCAACCGATGTCGTCAAACACTAAAATTATTTACACAAAACACACATATCACATTAAAAGTACGTTTAGGTAAGTGGCTTAAATAAGGGGAGTGATCAGGGTGATAAATCACCCCCAAAGACTAATAACAATATTTAGAAAAAAAATTTTAAAATAAAATCTAAAAGTTTTAAAATACCGCTGTTTTAACATATACCGTATATTCATATCAGTCATATTGTTCTTAAATGCTACTACGTAAAACAAAAAAGACAATAAAGTCGCTAAAATCGCGCTTTTAAGAGTATAAATTTTCAAAATTCTCCAGGGTAAGGGACCCCCTGATTTGAGTTTTGAGTTGGGGATCCCTCGGTAGTGTTTCCTTCCAGGTTAATCACCCCCCAAATTAAAATCCTATTTATGCCACTGGTTTAGGTGTACACCTTCTGGCTACCGGACGGCAACTCGAGTAATGTATTTATGTTGTGTCTGAAGATGGGATAAAAGTCCCGAAACGCGTCACTAACACAAAAAAGAGGTCACTTGACGGAAACAAGGTTAGAAACTTTATTTTAACCAATAGTGACCTGGATACTGAAAATGAATTCATTACTTAAAAAAATAAACACAAAATTATAGATTTCTTAGTTAATGTATTTTGATGTATCCTAGTGCACAAGGAAAACAAACGCGTTCTTCAACACAGCCTTATGCTTATTTGCAATTATTGTTGTATGTCAAAAGTAAGTGTAAACAACTGAAGAGTCTGGCAATAAATTGTATCTTCACTTCAAACATTAGTGTTAGTGGTAACAATACTCACTAATCCTAAATACAGAAAGTTCATGTAACTAAAACAATTATTTGCAGTAATGGTGTCTCGCTATGGAACTCGTTACGGGTTTCTATTTAATCCATTAAAAAGCTGTGAATTTTCTAAATCTCTCAAGATTTACTTCATGGACTGATTATTCCCTGGATTGTGATGAAACTAATGTTGTTATATAGAATGATTTTAAATGTTTCTTTCCTAAGTGACATTTTGTTAATTATTTTGTATTTATTTTTTAATGGGATTAAATGGAAGAAGCCCCAACTTCGTCCTTCGAATGAAGGCAATAATCTATCTGTCCAACTTAAAGCGCATGAAACATTACGGTTTTACTTACGGACTACGTAGCTTTGTAGCGCCGAAACTCATTTGCATGTGAGCAATAACGAGGCTCTTTTCCAAGAAACGTAAATGGTTATTTCTCGACTCCAAACTGCATTCAATCCAGTTGGATTCTTGTAAATATTTGTTGTAGGATTTGTGTTCGTTTCCAATAACCATTCGTTAAGTAGTTGGAATTTGCGTTTAAACAATCTAGATTTCTGAATTGGTTGTATTCATTCAATTTGTACATTTGTAAAATGTTCACGGGATTTAGTTCTGCACACAATTTTGATTCCTAAAAGTTGTGTAACGCTTTTCTACAGTTATTCTCTTTGATCTAAGTACACTTTAGGGGAAGGAGGTGAATTTAAACGTTCGACCATCGGTAGTCAAATCATATAAGTTTTTGTTGAAGCGAACTTAAAGTGGGGGTGGGGGATTGTAGGTGTTGTTTCATTGTTGTGTGTAAATTGACCAAGGACTCGAGACGAACAGAACTTGTTTCTTAATAATTGTAAAAGGTGGGTGTAGCCATTAGACTTTTATACATTAAGTTATTTTGTTGTTGTTTAAAGCCAAAATACCTCTCGGACATCTTCGTCTTATAAGAAGGAAGAAATGAGCGTACAATGAACACCCCAAGCCATCGATTACTTAAATAGCCTCAGGATCGTAAAAAAACACAAGGTAAGAACCTGATAGGAAAGATGAAAGACAGGGATCTAACTCCAGACTACATAAAAAATGGGTTGATACAGCTAGGCTCCCTCGGGGTTGCTAAGCCCGAAGTCATTAAAGCGACCCTACGGGACTCACTTGTTAAAATGTTAACCTTCAAATCGAATCATCTGACCTGGTGTAGTTAATCTTGTTACAGGTGGACAGCAACGACATCTGTTTGACAGTGTTCCCGCTAATTATCAGCCGCGAAATCAAGACAACAGTTGCCAATTATCGAGTCAACATTGGCAACACTGTCAGACTTAAAACAGATGTTGTCGATATGTAGTTAATTAAACATTCATCATGTGATGCATTGATTGTTGAAAGAAGGTCAAGATTCTATTTCTGCACAGATCAACTGTTTAATGTGTAAATTGGATATATGATACTTTTAACTCTGTTGCTTCAAGAGAAATGTATTTGTTTTCTATTAAAATTAATATATTCACCAATATAGACATAAATTTGTAGATATAAATTCAATTATTTTGTGTGTGCGTAAAGAAATCAGTTTGCTCGAAAAGGATTACTGGTGTTTCAGACTTCTTGTGCTCATTTTCAGATCCACAAAATAAAGTAGCATATACAACACAGTTTAAAGCCTTCATATAGAAGTCGTAAGGTTTACAAAAAAGTCTTTTACTCTGTCCGCGTCAAATCGGCGATTCAGTTTGTCTCAAAATTGTTGATTAACACTAACTCTCAATTTGGAAGCTTTAAATTGCATTTTTTCCGGAGATTGAAACCCCCTGGGTTACTATATAATCTTTGACTAAAATATTTTTGTAAACCTTTAAAATAATGTCTTTTTAAAATATACTTGACAAAATAAATGCATTACAAGTTTTAGTGGTCTAAATTGTAATAAAAATGTCCTTAGTTTGTTTTACAAATTTGTATTTTAAAACTTTATTTATTACCTGTTGATATGAACAGACATTGTGAAACAATAATCATTAATTTATTGCTACAGTAAATCATTCATTGTAAATTATATTTTTACCTTTTGTTTAAATATTCGTAAAAAGTGGAAATCAAAAATGAGTACACTTACACTTGGTTTATACAAAAATAATTATTTCCAATAACAAGGCTTACATAAAAGCATATTGTGTCATCATTTATAATAACAAATCCTTCCCTTTCTAAAGATTCGACATTGGTTTCAAAATATTTTTCGTAGAAGTTCATGTTTTCCCACTCCAGTTGTGACATTAATTGTTTGACTTCATTGATTTGGGTTCCGTTATGCGGTATACATTCTAAATATTTCATCGAAACTGTAAAAATGATCTACTCTTTAGTGAAAATAGTTAACCAAAAATACTGGTTTAAAGGATACTTTACTTTGAGACCAATCATCTTGGCTACTGTGATTAAAATATTTTTGTATCTAATATGATCATTTGCTTGCGTTCTGCCAGTCATGGAGTATGAACACGATGTATAAAACGCCAACAAAAGATATTAAATAATCATTATCGATAAGCAGTAAGATATTGTTTTCTTAACATTTTGTGACTGATCCAAAGGGAGTATCTGCCAGCATTCGTACAGTACCTCAGACTAGGAGTGTGTCTGGTGTAATAGGCGTGTTCTCCCTTCTACTTGCTTCCCTAGCCTGACTTGACGGTACAACCCATTTCAAGAAAACTAGGTACACAAATTACTGCTTAGCTGTAATATGTCTTTAAGTGTCCTAATTTTAATATGCACCTTTCTGTACTTTTGTAAACGTTTTATTCTTATTTACATCGATAAAAGAAACGAAAGTAAGGTAGGCGTTTACACAGAAGCATTTGAGTCTATATTTTTTTATTGGGGTTGTACCGCCAAAAGCAAACGCAACGAACGAAGTGTGGAGGCCCCTCTTTACTCCAGACACATTCTTACCTTGAGGATACAGTACTCAATGTTTCTTAACAAATACAATAATTAGTGTTGCATGACGATCCTGGCATAATTTTTCTTTTAGCCATTACAACCGTTGTATAAGAGTTTCTTTTGTAGTGCCTGCTGTTAACATTGGTGACATTGGTGTGATTCGAATTCATTTTTCACCTACCTATAAAAATGTACCGGTACTACTTAGGGTTTTAGTAATCTGTCTCGATATATATCAGCAAATATATAGTACCAAATTTACTTAGCATGAGGGTTTTTACGGTAAGGACGTGTTCCGAGTCAAATCAAAGTTTATTGTCGGTGTAGCGTAGCTTTAATTCGTAATACAAATGTTTATCTTCCTGTAATTTTAAAACAACACCTAGTGATTTATTCTCTTCCTCAATACTTACCCGAGACTCTATCGTATCTCAGACATCAGTTTTCATGTAACGAACTTAGATTGCATTCTTACAAAAATATTCGACGAATATGAATAATTATTTTCTCATTTGTTGATTCCATTTCGCAAAATCTTTCGTTACTCTTCGAGTTTTAAAATAAATAGTAGCTTTTATCAACCTTTGTTTCGCCCTGCATTGAACCACTGACAAGTATTACAGATCTATCACGGTGGTTGCTGCTATGGCGTCTGGGGCAAGTTTGTCGTTAGTAGTGAATTGGAACAGTTGAGGGATCTTCCTGTTTTTCCCGCCCATCCCTTGGGATTCCTTCTTTAACTGTGATATACCAACAACAAATATTTTTACGCGATGCCATATAGGCTACTCTCACACCAAAAAATCTCTCCTGCGTGGATATTGTGTTCGCCTTACTTTACCCGAACTTGGTAGAACTAATGTATTATTTGTTTTGTATTTCTTGATTTTTTGAAACTTTTCCATCTAAAATCTGCTTTTTAACTATCCTCATTCTTTGCAAACGTATACAGACTTATCTTTAGATTGTTAACGTGTTGAACAAAACTAACATCTTCCTTATTTCTGGATAATTGTGATTTCTTTTCAGAAATGGAAGTACTTAGAGTCGATATGACATATAGTCGATTTTGAAAAAAATAAGAATTTAGAGTTAGGCCTTATGTCAGCTACCCGAACCTAAAATATTCAGATACTCAACAAAAGGGGGAAAAAATAGACAAAAAGTAAAATATAACGGCTTCATTATACATATTTCTGTGAGAAATGTTTAATGATTTAAGTTTTGATTATACATAGATCGTGTGTGTTTGTTGAGAAACCAAATCAAGGTCAAGAATCTATTTCTGCCCGGTTCAGCTGTATAGACAAACATGCTAGTTGTGCAATTTGTTGGTGCATCAATCAAAACAAAACATGTTTGTAAATGTTTGCCGTGTTGTTTGCGTTCATTATACGATTTTGATGATATAAGTCTGGTAAACGTCACAGAATAAGATTAATGCTGGCTGGCAGTGTTCAGAAGTTTTGCGATGTCGTGGACATAACCTTAAATTAAACTAAGAGTAAATTGAGAACAGCTGTTTAGGAAAATCATATCTAATATTGTCCTAGACTTTGTTTAAAGTTTTGTAATTATAGAATAGAAATTATAGTTTTTGCAATCTCGCTAGTTGAAATTCAGCCACACACACCGTGAAATGTGGCACCATTCCTACCTATTGGACTAACTTGGTACCGTATGTTACATTTACCGCTAGAGATCACATTTTCCTTTTGCTCAAATATGTAAGTTCGGTTAACTATCGAACAAGTTTCTTTCAAAATCGGTCTATAAATTTCAAAATGGCGGCCAATTTCCAAATTTTAAAAACATTGAGGATACTTCACCCTCCTTATTATGTCCAACAATAACTCAATTTTTAATCCGTACCATATGTTGCTAAAAAATGTTTTCAACAATTAGTTTTAAAAAACAATTTACCAAAAAACTAAGTTTTTATAAACGTACCTCAATATCAGAACAATTTTCAATAATAGAATTTTATTTGAATATTTAAAAAATCTTCCATGTAATTATAACTGCATTTTTAATGAATGTCAGTTAAATTTAATTTAATTTTTCAAATTATTAATGAACTATAATTTTAGTTTATTTGGGATTTTACATACTGGTTTGGGTCGTTCATCTTCACGTTTGAATAACAAGAGTAAAATCGATTTTGAGAAATTAGGTTTTTATATCAGCTCCATAGTGGAATTTTACTTTTGTACCGATAATCCCTGAACGCTACAATTTTGGGAAATGCCGATCAGTACATTTTGTTAGACTCCTTAGAGGGTAAATTTTATAAAAATCTTTAGAACCGATTTTTGAATTAGGCATATCGAAAAAAGATAAATAGATCGTTGATTAATATACTCACGTACCAAAAAGGGCCCACTCGTTTGGGCTGTAGGGCTTCACAGGTAGTAGACTTAGACGTAATTTCACAACCACTATTTTTGAGTTATGGACACCTCAAAAACTGATAAATTCAGGATTGTTTTATTGACTTGTCGCATAACTTGTTGAAGTTTTCTCAACAAGTTATGTGAAGGCCGCCGTTAATGAGACGAATCTGGAATCGTAGGCTATCAATTTACCGACTTTCAGCAAAACCAGTTTTTAGTTTGTAGATTACTTAGACAAGTTAATACAGACAGAATATACGGAAATGATCGTTGGCACTCAATTCGGAAACTTGATTGAATTAAACTGGAAGTAGGTCATTTATTTTTAGGAAACGATTCCACGAGCCGGGCGAAGGTGGCGGGGGGGGGGGGTGTAGTGGCAAATTAAAATTTTGAAACGTAACTTGGTATTTTGTTACCAACTGACGGATTACATTAATTATTTTTTTATTGTATACTGATTTTGAAGGAAATTTAAGTTCTAGGTTTCAAATACCAAACGAATTTTTCACTAGTTTTTTGTTAAACTTAAACTTAAACCAAAATTAAAATTTTAAAATTTCATTGCTATGATTTCTAACGGAGTTTAACAATCACCCCATTAAATTCTCAAATTATATTAATGATACACTTATGTAGTCTTTGTTGATCAATGAAAACCTTTCCTTGCTAGTTAATGAACCGACTAACCAGTTTGATAAAGCTTAATTAGGCAAGGATCGGATCAGGTGCAGTACAACGGACAATCAATGACCACCCACTTCGGTAGTAGTAACAGTGTAGGCTACAGTACTGTACATTGTGGTCCTCTTAGACATATAGGCATGTATACAAGTAATATTGTGTGCCGGATACATAACAATTGCTTATCACAGTCTATGTAAATTAATTGTCACTGTTTAAAAATAACGATTTAGGCTATCGATAAACTGAAGTATAAATAGGTTCAATCATTGTCCAAACATAATCCATAATTGAAATTATCGATTAGTAAAACGTTTTTAGATACCTAATATGATTTTTTTTTCAGTTATACCTCCGAATTGTAAATATACTTATATATACGTATAAATACCTTACGTTCATCTGCAATGCTTTCTTTGTGTTACAAGACAAGAAAATGTATAATTTTTAATTAAATTTTAATAATATGACGTGCTCGAACAGAAACACATTTAAGTGTCCAGTGTTTGTGTTAGCGTACGTGTATGTTCTATAATTTTCATCTGATGATGTCATATTGATTGGCGAAACAGCTGTAGTGAGTAACACACAGAAAGAATTGCAAAGAGGGACATAAGGCTAATATGAATCTAAAAATTTTTTTATTAAAGAAAAAAAAACAGCAACACACAATTCAGCTTAGTAGATTTTGGTTCTACAAACACATTGATGAAATTAATTTAAAAAACACATTGAAAAATGTTACATTTTGTATTTTATATCTTCTGTCTTTATTTTAGAAACAGTGGATCGTAGAGATTCATCGTTATAAATTCAGCTCAAACCTACAAAATGTCAATAAATAAAACTTTTTACTCGCTCATCCTCAAAACAAAATCGTTACCAGAACTGTCATTTTCGGTAAGTGACGGTCAAAAAGTGAAAATCAGCGGTAGGATGCACTCTTTGAAGAAATATCTATACTTTTAAATATTGTATAAACCAACATCGATTGTGCACTAAACGTGTCCTTAATATAAACCGTATTTAATTTTAATGACGGCGATAATTTTTTGATCTTTACTAACTATCCTGATCCGTTATATTTACTTTGCCAATTATCCTGACCTGTTATGTTTTTTGCCAATTATCCTGATCCGTTATATTTCTTTGACAATTATCCTGATCCGTTATATTTCTTTGACAATTATCCTGACCCGTTATGTTTGTTGCCAATGATCCTGATCCGTTATATTTCTTTGACAATTATCCTGATCCGTTATATTTCTTTGACAATTATCCTCACACCTTATATTTCTTTGACAATTATCCTGATCCGTTATATTTCTTTACCAATTATTCTGAACCGTTATATTTCTTTGACAATTATCCTGACCCGTTATGTTTGTTGCCAATTATCCTGATCCGTTATATTTCTTTGACAATTATCCTGATCCGTTATATTTCTTTGACAATTATCCTGATCCGTTATATTTCTTTGACAATTATCCTGATCCGTTATATTTCTTTGACAATTATCCTGATCCGTTATATTTCTTTGACAATTATCCTGACCCGTTATGTTTGTTGCCAATGATCCTGATCCGTTATATTTCTTTGACAATTATCCTGATCCGTTATATTTCTTTGACAATTATCCTCACACCTTATATTTCTTTGACAATTATCCTGATCCGTTATATTTCTTTACCAATTATCCTGAACCGTTATATTTCTTTGACAATTATCCTGACCCGTTATATTTCTTTGACAATTATCCTGACCCGTTATGTTTGTTGCCAATGATCCTGATCCGTTATATTTCTTTGACAATTATCCTGACCCGTTATATTTCTTTGACAATTATCCTGATCCGTTATATTTCTTTGACAATTATCCTGACCCGTTATTTTCTTTGCCAATTATCCTGACCCATAATGTTTTTTGCCAATTATCCTCACCCCTTATATTTCTTTGCCAATTATCCTCACTTCTTATATTTCATTGCCAATTATCCTGACCTGTTATATTTCTTTGACAATTATCCTGACCCGTTATATTTCTTTACCAATTATCCTGACCCGTTATATTTCTTTGACAATTATCCTGATCCGTTATATTCCTTTACCAATTATCCTGACCCGTTATATTTCTTTACCAATTATCCTGACCCATAATGTTTTTTTGCCAATTATCCTCACCCCTTATATTTCTTTGCCAATTATCCTCACTCCTTATATTTCATTGCCAATTATCCTGACCCGTTATATTTCTTTGACAATTATCCTGAACCGTTATATTTCTTTACCAATTATCCTGACCCGTTATATTTCTTTGACAATTATCCTGGCCCGTTATATTTCTTTGACAATTATCCTGACCCGTTATATTTCTTTGACAATTATCCTGACCCGTTATATTTTTTTCTTCAGAATTTGCACATAGGTATTTTATCTTCAAATTTCCCTAAAGTTTGAACAAAACATGTAAAGACGACGATAGCTAATTATTAAGTTTTGTTACCGATAACTCACGAGCGGATATTGTTGGTGAGGCAGGGCTCAATCCGTTTTGTTTGGGTCCTTAGACGCTACACTTGAACAACATTTTGATAAAATCGATAGAGCTGAATGTGAGAAAACATGTTTTGTGTTTTTGTCTTATGGCAAACTTTTGAATTATCAAACAAATGGGGGAAAAGTTGAGGTATGGTCCAAATATGCCCATGTAACAAATTTTGTTAAAATATGTCCACGTGTTTGATTCTAGACGCTGCACAGATGACAATCAGTCAGAAAGCCACATCAAAACAATTTTTTTTTTTCGGATTTGGAGGATCCCATAAATAAACTCGATTATTTTTATCCATCCTATAACTTTCTCTGTACTAGGATGCCCGTGTGAGAAAATAAAAATACGTTTAACTGTGAAAAAACATTCATATAGAAGTACTATAAAAAGTTGTGTTTCTTAACATTACACCAAGTTTGTCTAAGCTATCTACAGAATGTGATGAACCTTTGTTCCCATGTATAGAGTATTCAATAAATAATAAAACAATCATGTTTCTAGTTTCCATTTTAATCAGCAAATACCTTTTAGAGGGCAAGTAAAAATTTTTAGGGATTACTCAAGTGTTTAAAATTGTAAATGGAAAAATGTACGTTTCAAGGTTATTTATAATTTAGTTTTATTTCCATTATGGCATTACTTTGCCATACAACGAATGTTACTTTAAACCCTGCGTTAAATTATTGCGACTATTATCAAAGAAGCTGTAGGTGTAATTTTCAAATTTCTAAAAGTTTTTATTACATTATACTCTATCAAAGTTCCAACTTTAATCTCAGTTCAATTCTTTTACGTAGAGAAAATATATTTTGTTTTTCACTATTTTGAGCCCTAAACAGTTGGAAGTATAAGAAAATACACAAGAATTAAAAAGTCTTAAAATTACGTATACAATATAAAACCATGATAAAAAATATTTAAGTAAGGCTGTATTTCTATAAAAAAATTTTAAGTTAGCCGCCATATTGGAAAATGGCTGATGATATGAAAATTTAAAACCCCCAAATATAAAAAGTTCAGAAGAGTTGCTATTTGACTTTTTCAACTAAAACGGCTGTTAGTGAATCCGATTCTAACATTCCGTTATAAAGACTTAATTTTAAAGAGACTCACTACAGACATGCCTCAAAGCGGCTCATATTTAATTCATTACCGTCTAAAACAAGAAATGTGCGCGTGCAGTGCCTCTTGAATATGTATAAAGGGGAGACTATATCTATGTTTCAACACGACTTGAGCTGTCTGGGAAATAAATAGGTTCTTGTTTAGTCTTTATCCTCTGACAATAATGCTATATATATATTAGAATGTGTTTTGACAGGGTGTACTGTCACGGAGCTACAAACGACGCGAATCTCTTGGTGTTTGTAGAGGTTGCAGGTTGTACCTACGTGAAGAGGAACTCCCGAAAACCTCTCAATAAAGTAAAAGAAGATTGTTACTTGTGTATTAGACAGACCTCCCTGTTTTTTTTGTACATCAAACAGAAACTAATTAATAGAATACTGCAATATATAATAACCTAACCTAACCTATTTGTTGTGATTCTTGCGACTACAAATCTGATCTACATTTGTTTTTACCTAAATTTCGAATAGGTTAGGTTAGACCAGGTTATGTTATATGTTCAAATAGACTTATGTAATTGTTCAGTTTAAAACCAAAGTAAGTTAAAAAATCAGCAAAATAATAACACAAACCGCTATTAATTACAAACAATGATTCTCGTAAGAGTGTTGCAATAACACTGATCTTGTAGGCAGACCGGTGAGTGGCCGAACTTAAAATGATTGCAGTACGGCGAACGAAAGTGGCAGTTTTGTTATTTTTGTTTGTTATGGCAGTAGACAGATGACAGAACAAAAAAAAAAAAGTGAAAGGATATTTCGAGTTTTGAACTTCCAAAAAAGTAAAGTACACAAGTACCAGAAGATTAAATAAAGATCCCCTAGCCCTCGTCAGGGTCGGAAGACAATAAGAGTTGGCTAAAAGTGACTTCATACAAAAGGAAGAGAGGGGGATGTAACCCAAGTCTTCATGAAAAAAATATGTAAATTCTCTGGAATCTCACGTCTGTACTCATTATAGTGAGACTCTGTGAGAACAGACATATTAATCGAATTTTATAATAAACTAAATTTGACTAAACTGCCTGCAACAAGTTATATTTGCTGATTTTAAGGTTATGTTTTTAAATTAACTAACTTATTATGTATTGTAGAAAACAAGTTTCGATTATTTTTAAGTGCAAAAATTAACTGTTGTTGGACTTTGAAGAACGTTTAATACAAGATATATGTATAAAAATTGTAAATTGGCCATCCTTTTGTAATCTTGTGGTTAAGAAACTCGTCTTATTTATCTTTTGTTTAGTCCCGTAGAGGTTACATTTTAGCAAAATTTGATTAAAATTTATTTTGAGAAGTTATTAGTTTTTAGATTTTTGGTTTTATACAGGATGTCCCAAGAAGAAACGGAAAAACTTCCAGGACGTATTCTACTGGTGAATATAATGAAAAAGTACCCATATGCTCTAAAATAGTTGGTTGTCTAACAGGAAAATTCATAATTTTTGAACGGAAAATGATACAGAGTTTAAATTTATCACGCTACTTAGTGCTATAATGACCCAATTTAAGAAAAATTATCAACCGGTTTTTTTACACATTTGAAAATTGCGGAAAATAAACGTTTAACTTCCAATATCTCGAAAACCATTAATTTTACATAAAATGTCTAAGAAGCAAAAAGTTTACTCTTGTAACGACATGTAAAAGTTTTTTTGTATACGAGATGTACGTCAATTTGTTTTATACGTTAAAGAATAGTCGAGTTATCTACAAAAAACTGAAAACAGAATTTCTTAGTAGTTGTTTACAATATACCCAACATTAGTTTAGAACGAAAAATGTCTGTGAGTTCTGTAAATTTGTATTTAATTCTGAATATATTGAATAACTACTGACATAATACTAGTGAAATAAAAAACTTTAAAAATTGCTTTTTTTACTAAAGTAAAACGGACCAAAATAGGCAGAAAATCGTTTTATTTTGTACCTAATATACATTCTTTGTAATATCGAAAAACAAGAACAAAAATGAAATAAATTTATAAATCCTAACAACATAATAACTTACAGTAATTGTTCGAAATTCCCTCCTTCACAAAGTATAGGCCTACAACACGTCAAATATTTTCGGTGTCCTTCCGTATTAGGCCTATATCAGGATTGTTTCGTATATTGCACAACTCACAGTAAATTTTTGCTCTAGGCTACTCACAGCTATCAAGAAATGATGTTTTCAGTTTTTGTTGATAATTCAATTATATTTTGATGTACAGAAAAAAAGAAAACAAAATTTTATTTGTATTTGAAAGAAAAAACATTTTTGTATTTTACATTTTATGTAAACTTAACAGTTATAACGAAACATTAAAAGATAAACATTTTTAATGGCTGCCATTTTGAAATGAGTAAAGGAAATATGTTGATAATTTTTCTCAAATTGCGTCTTTATAGCACTAAGTAACATGCAAAATTTCAACGTTGTATACTTTTTCGTTTAGATGTAAATTTTTTTTTGTTTTAAAACACAAAATTGAAGCTAGATAAACTTACTACTTTAGGAAATATGTTCAAATAAACTTTTTCCTTTATTTTCAACAGTAGAATTTGTCCTGAAAGTTTTTTCGTGAGACACTCTGTAAAAGCTTAAACATATAACCGTCTTGAGAATGACCAAAATACCCGAAATCGGCCTACTTATTTAGGCTGAAGAAAACTAGACTTATATCAGATAAACATTCCAAAAAACCACGTTTTGAACCAGAAGGCCTGAAAATAGATATTTCCATTAAAACCTTCAACAACAATTTTTTTAGCCAAAACATAACTATGTGTTTGTGAAAATAATAAATGGCTTTAACGTTTCAAAATTTAACAGTTTTAAACATTTTTCTTATCTAAAAGCTTCTTTAAAGTTAAACTATGTACAAAGTAAATGAACTAGTTCAACTGATAGCTCACAATAACTTTATGATAGTATAGCATATTTTATTGTCACTCTGGCCTACTTAGATAAGTCTATTTGTTTCCTTTACTGCCCTTGTTTAGTTATCTAACATATGAGGGAATGCACAGTTCACAGATACCCCACACAAGTGTAATTAGGTGTACGAGTGGACTGTCTAATCTGTGTCCAGTTTTAGCAGTAATATTTGTTTTGAAGTTTCCTAAATCTAAAAGAGTGATTTTTGGATATCTGTCCGTCGTTTGAGCAAATTCTGTCGATTTTTCAATCGATTTGTCATATTTTGGTGGACTTTATATATTTGTTCCTCCTTCATTTTTTGACGAATCTAAATTTACAGTTTGCTCCCAAATGACCAAAATTTTAAATTATGATTTTTTAAATCAATTCTATCACTATCAAATTTTTTCAAATGTAGGCTCTAAAATGCTGTCATCTTCCCAAGAATGTTGGTCCGGAAGTGGTAAAAAAGACGTTATTATTTCGTTCAGATTTTGATGAAATGTGAAAATTAATGATTCAGAAGTCATTTGTAGTAGGCTAACCAAAATTATCTTTAACTGATGTCATTAAAAACTCTAGTAAAATATAATGTAATTTCTATAGTCGATATCACATTCAGAATGCAATACAAAAAGTCCATGAAGAATGTTTTTGGAATTGGAGTTTCGTATAAAACAGACTTATATTAAAAAAAAAAATTAAAAAAATTAACTTTTAGAATCACTAATTAAATATAATAGTAATAGTCAATAGTTCCGAGAAATTGAAGTTATACCGATAAGTTTTAGAAGGTTTAAATTAAAAGAAAAAAATTTAAACTAAAATATTTCAATATAAGCATTTTTGGCAAAAAAGGAATAATAAAAATAAAAATGTTTGTATTGGAAAATTTGTTTAGGTAAAGTCGAGATGTATTATAGATCAATTAATTTGTTTTTCACTTCAAAATATTTATAAAGAAAAATAAATTATTTCTCTTTTACCATAACCTTACTTAGAAAATAGTACTAATTATATTTCCTATCCCATATTATGAATGTAAAGATTTTTCATTGAATAAGCCTAACCCATAACATTTTAACCGTACTCATTTAAACCACAGACTTTCTTAATCGTTCCATAGTATAAAGAAAAATGAAAATTTAAAAACCAAGTGTGCAATATATCAGGTAAAAACAACTCATAACCTATGCTGTGTTTGGCAGAAATTGTCGTCTCGGCAGTGTCTGATGTTTTTGGTTTGACTGATACCACGACTCTCCATAAGAGCATTCTGAAGGTGAAATCGACGTTTGACGAATTCACGCCACAAGAGCTAAGATTTAGTGTGAAATGTTTAAAAACATTTAGCAAAAAGTTAAGTTCTTTAACATTTTAAAACTTTTTGTAACTTGTTTTGAAAACACGTTTGGGCATTAGATGCAGATTTAAATGTTGTAAAATAGGCCATCGAGAGCGTTATATTATCTGAAAGGTATTTACGTAAAGTTATAGTGAACCTGACTAAAACTGTAACATCTTTAGAACAATTACTGTGAACTGACTACACTAATCCCTCAACAAAGGGAATCTTTGAAGAGAAATGTGTTTTAGACCAAAATTATCGAAGAGGAAGTTTAAATTCTTTGTATCGTTTATATTTTTAAGATCATTTGAAAGTAAAATCAATTTTTATAGGAACTTTTTATTTTTATTTTACATTTGATTCTACCCTAAAAACAGAGGATCCGACCGGTATTTTTCGAGGTATTTGGAAAATAAAATCGCAATCTGACCTTCAAACATTAAACTGAAAAAGAGAAATTTTAGAGTCAAAAAATGGTGTATTTTAAATCTTATGAAGCTTATACGTTTTTGTTCAGTCACATAACTTATTGTTCATTACAACAAAATAATTGGTATACCTATGCATTGACTGGTTATATACCATTTTGGTCTCTTATAATTTACCTCTAAAAATGGATTTTTTTGAAGAAAAAATTCTAAGATTACGAAAGCTCTATTTTGTTAAAGACCTTGAAACATTAAGGTTAATTAAAAATATGTTTAAGTTAATAAAAGTTTTTTTTTGTTAACCTAAAAAAAAAAAAAAATGGTTTAAAACATCTTCCTTTGTAACATAGAGTGAATGTTATTTAGACATTCTTTTATCTTTATTTAAATGATTTATCACAAATTATAATAGTTAAAATGATTCATAGTTTTTAATCAATTATAATACTGTTTACTCAAACACTTTATCTGTTTTATAATAAGTATAATTTGAAGCCAATGTTTAATTTTGTATAAGAAATTTAAATATTATATATAATTACAAATATTTTTATTATATTATATAATAATCGTCTGTTTTTATCTTTCTGAAGAAGATTGAAATAGAATTTTCAAACATATTATAGTTTAAATATTTTTATGTTCATAAACACGAAAGATCTACAACTTATACAAAAAGCAAATACTAAGTTTATGTTCCTCTAAGTATTGAGCAGTAAGACAAGGCACAGAGCACTGAAGAATGTAGTTAGGTTTTCTCTATTGTTCGTGATCAATAAGTGTGAACAATGAACTAAGGTAATTGATTATTACGCAATACTAAGACCGACAAAGCGGAGCGGGCAGCAAGTGTATCATTACATCTACAACAACGTTAGCACTACATTTGGACATGTTCTTGTATGAGTTTCTTCCTGCTTGGAGCTACTCCCATCGGATCTTCAGTGGAAACGCCTCTCCATCATCACCCTCAGGCTGGTTGTCCAAATTAAAAATTCTTTCTTGTGCGAGTTTTTGTAAGGTCGGGTCAGGTGTGTATTTTGTAGTAAACACAAGCGATTCTAGTTTTTTTCGTTATGATAACTAATTTTGCACGTCGTTATTTTGGAAATTAAACTATATTATACTTACCTCTCACTTTAAAATAAGTTAATAGGTTTCATTATGGTACTTATCCAGTTTGGATGTCTCTCACCCGGAGTAAACTATAGGTCTATAACAAACAAAAGAACAGTTTGAAGAATAACAAGCATTGCTGGACGAATGAGCATGATTGTATCAGTGAATGAAGGTAGGATGTCCATCACCCGGAGTAAACTATAGATCTACAACAAACAAAAGAACAGTATGAAGAATTGTTGAAAAAACTTGCCCCACCACACTTGACAAGCAATGCAGGACGAAAGAACATGATCAGTGGATGAAGGTAGGATGTCTCTCGTCCGGAGTAAACTATAGGCCTACAAAAAACAAAAGAACAGTTTGAAGAATTGAGAGACGAAACTTGCCTACCACACTTGACATCAGTGTCGGACGACAGAATTTGTACCAGAGTATCGGGAAGGAAGGAGGCGGGGGACACGATTGTTGGTTTAGTTTCAAACAAAATTAGCCTGCACAAGAGTTTTGGAATAGAGATACAACTTTTTTACACAAATCCTGCAATAATCCCACTACAATATTTTTCGTCATAGAGGTTTCACGTCCACCCATTTAAAGCTTAATTTATGTCTGAAAATGACGACTAAATTTCATTTATTTTAAGTTGAATTACAAAGAAAATATGGTCAATACCTGACAATGATTTCGATTTTGAAACAATTTTTGATTTTTACTGTAGTAAAATTTAATAAAAGTCCTGTGTACCAGACTACAACATTGTCGTTTAAATGGCGACCTTTCATGCCAACAACGATTGATGGACTGTAGGCTATAGGCCTAGTATGTCGAAAATAACTTTTTTCTTAAGTTGTGAAAATGCAAGATCAGTCAAATAGCTGTTAATGTTTGTTGCTTACAATTAAGCCCACTATGGTCAAAATATATATATATATATTAAAAAAAAAAAAAATTGTTTAGATGTGGAAAACTCAAAACCCACTGTTTTGCCAATTTAATGACATTAGTAAGTAAATATTTAGTGTTGTAATTTTACATTTGACTAAATATTTTGAAAGAATGTATAATATTTTAAGAAACAACGGGTGCGAACATTCCATCTCAACAAAACAAAAGCATCCCTACGAAATTCAATTTACTGTTTGGGGCTTTCACTCCTCACCCTTGGCCCTTAAACTCATTAATTCTATCCTTCAATTTACCTGCGTCTCCTTTCCTTTTGCCTAGGGGAGGGGGAATAAACAAGGCAAACGTGACATGTATACAATAACCAACACACAATTATAATTGTACACACGAAGAAGGAGATATTTATCTAGCAGAGTTATCTGTAGAACCATCTTTACGTTAGCGTTAGATCTAGAAGGCCACCCGTGCATTCCATTTCGTAACAAAATAATATAACCTAATTAAAATATAATATGACATGTAGAAATACGGTACATACTGCTCACTTCCTTTGTTGCGTTGTTTAAATCTGACAACCTGATCTAAAATTGGTTCCAGTTTTTCGATTACTCGTTTTAGATAATCGATTTTTTAAACTTTTGTAATAAATGCTTTCATACTATACAAACCCCATGATACACGTACTCAACTGTTTGGATAAGTAAATTACTGACTAAATTAATTATTTACTGAAATAATTAATGACAGATGGAATAAATTAATGACTGACGGAATTAATTGGCAGACAGACTGGATAAATAAAAACAGTGACGGATAAAAACTGACGATTTTATTAATTAATGGCTGACTGAATAAATTCGCGATTTACTGACTAAATAAATTAACGACTGGCTTCTTACTGGATAAATTAATTAATGAATGAATCAATAAAAATGACTACTCGTCTGACTAAATTAATTCCTTAATGACTGATTGATTAAATTAAAAACTGTGTGAAAACATTAATTATTGACTTAGTAAATTAATCATCGACTGACTGGCAGTAATCAACTTACTGAATGAATATCTGACTGAATGAAGAACTGAATAAATTAACGCCTGACTGCTTCATCTTAGTTCACAGTCCACATGGTTAATTGTAGCAAACAACTTGCTGACCCACCCTTAAAATTGAGACCAAAAACAGTTTAAAAAGTTCAAAACGTGTGTTCTTAATAATAATAATAAATTAATTTTTAAATTTTCCTTCCTGAAATTGATTTAATTTGCCAAATCAGTACGAACAGGACAATTATTGTAAATGCAGCATTTTACACGCTTCATAGCTAGAACGTACTAGCTATTTGTCGGAGCAAAACAATAGATTCAGTAGTTAGTGAAAAGTTACAATAGTAAAATTTAGTTTTTGGAATTAACTTTCTTCTAGAAACTAACGACTATAAAAATATTAATAATTCTAAAAAGATTTTAAAATTAAAGTTCGCCACGTTGCTTGGTGAGGTGAATTTAGCTAATTTCTTTTTTGGAAACCAAGACTGGACTATTTTAGGATTCTTGTTATGTAATGTTAAAGAACTATGTCGAATTATGTGGTATATCTCCAAACATTTTTAATAACTTGAAGTGATGACTTTAGATTTAGATACAGAAAATCTGTCAATTTGATAATTATTCACGTATTATAATTCTGTATTATATTCATATTTTAGGAGAGAAATTTTGAAAAAAGCAGTTTGGAGATTTAACTTCATGTATACAATTGAGTATTTGAACCCTTAGGGGCTCATCTATAATGAATACAAGGGGTGGCAATTTTGAGGAACATTTTTGAGGGGTGGCTGGATCTACATTTTTAATGTAGTCTTGGGTTAGATACCTTTCTTTCATCTTTTCTATTAGGTCTCTCTCGAACAACTCTTAGGGTGTTGAGGGTTAGGAGTCTTTCTTATGTTCATTTCTTCCTTTTTATTTATAAGGCAATGATGACCGAGAAATCTTAGTTTTGACAATTGAGGGGAAGATAAATGTAATTCACATTTTTATAACTTCTGGAGTATCTGAAGTTGAAAATTGAACACTTTTCATTCAAATTGCTTTAGATTATCATATGGAAGTTTTTCACATACCTATTTTAACAGGTGATTATTTTCATAAGATGATTACAGGTAATTGATGGAGCGTGCGAGATTCTGAAATAACTTGAGTAGCTATGTTTGTGTATTTGTTACGTAGTTACGGTCAAATGTGTTTACCAATCATTTTGGAATTGAAGGATAAGGTTCTTTACAACTAGGCCTAATAAGTTTCTTCATTTGATTTTCCGTTATACTCAAAACATTTGCAGTTGTACTGTTCCAAGACATGAATGCGAATCTCCGGCTGCTATTAAATTTAATATAATGGTATGAAGAGGCATAATGAGGAGTTGTACAAAACACAAATATGAAATTTTAATTATTTTATAAAACTTTGAAGCAGGAATTTTTATATATCCTAAAAAATAAAGCAAATCCTACTACTTTTTGGATGTTTTTATTTATATTATTTTTTGAGTTTTTTAGGGTTATAAAATATAGAATAAATTAATAGTTGTATAACGGTTATAGTTGTGCCCTGTAGTTTATATACAGGGTCTTTCCAAACTACGTTCCAAAACTTCAGGATATGGTTCCTTCCAGCAAAATAAGTAAAAACATTCCTATGAAGCTATGTCATAAAGTGCTTAGTTTTCCGTCTGTCCGCCTTTTTTTATGGTAATTTGTGTGTTTTACAAAAAACATTGTATTTTTGGAAATGGCGGTTTTGTATTTTCATCATAATGCCGGAAGTTTAAAATATTTAATGCGGAAAAAAAAATTACAAGAGACCAAAATTTTCTTTTGTAATAATAAAAAAAGAGTTTTGTAATTTTTCAGTACCTCAATAGGATAACCGAGTTTTGTTAAAAACCTATTTAAAAAGAAAACTATGGTCTCTTGAAATTTGGGTTTTTTATATATTCAACATTAAAAATTATAAACGCCCATTTCGAAAACATACAAAACAAAGTCTTGGCTTTTGGTACATTGATACACACAAAAAATATGTTTACAAAAATATGATTTAAAAAAATGCGGGTGTACGAAAACTAAGCATTTGAAGACATATGTTCATAGGAACCTTTTTACTTATTTTACCCAAGGAACTATATCCTGAATTTTTGAACGTAGTTTGGAAACACCCTGATATATGTTAAGGTAAGATAACAGAATTTTCATAATAATAAAACTTAACTACTATAATTTGCTTTTATTCTTACGATAACGTTCCTCGGGGGCTTAGAGTACGTGTGTGGCGAACCTGAATCTACACCTTTTTTCGTGTAGTCTTGGGTTAGATTCCTCTCTGTCGTCTTTCTTATAGGGTTTATCTCTTTGTCAACTCTCTTTCTCTTCCGACGTTATTAGAGTATTCGAGAGCTAGTGTTTTTATTTTGTCTTCTTTTCTTGTTTTTTTTTATAAGGTTTTTAAAATACAACCAAGGTTGATATGATGACAAGGAAAATTTTTGATAACAATTATTTTCATCATTCTTGGGTTAGATCTCTCTTTTTCATTTTCTACAAGATGAAAATTATGTGATGAACAGTTGTACGAAAACCTGAAGAAGATCCAGATATTTGACGTGAAAGCTCTCAGTCATCGACACGAACAAAGCTATAGCAGAGTCCATTTTTATTTAATAACGGCTGGAGGATGAAGTTGTTTCTCTTCACAAATTATTGCCAATGTTTTTTTAAAACAAGCCATTAACACTGTAAGTTATAATTCCAGAAAAGAAAATAATTCTCGATTAAAATAGTCTAAGCTTAGTAGACTTGTTTTGTTAAAGCAGCAGACTAGACGTCCGTCCGTCATTTGGAAATGTACCACCTGCATTGTAAGGAGATGTTTTAAAGAGGTATTGACAGATGTGACGAAGAGAAGATCCACTGCAGCTCATAGTGTTGTCGTCTTGTGGCTAGGAGGCAGAGATCCACCATCTTGCGTAATTAATTATAGAAATTTTTCTTGTCGCCATAAGTTACTATATTTTTTCTGTAGCCTAACAATAAAAAGGTAGGAATTCAAATATCTTAGATACAAGGAGACATTTGGAAAAATTGTAGGTTTTATGTAACTGAAACAAATAATTAATTACATTTAGGATTCAAATATAAAAATTAAACTTAAGTGTCGTACTTTCTGACTACCAATTTTCCTTACTGACAACTATACTATGGGCCATGAATCAAGATCGTTGGGTACTAACCAATAGGAGAGCAAGAGTAGCGCACATATGTCAATTCGAACAGCTCCCTGCACGAGGCTAACTCCGAGCGAGGCTATTGACTCAATTAGAATTGCGTAAATACTGTCTGTAGTTTTATCGTGTTTGCTAGTCTTTTTTACGAATTAATCAATAGTTTTTTGTTTTAATAATTTAAACATGTTTACTGATATGATAACATTACGTCAGCGGTACCGACATGTTTATTTTTAAACATTTTTTGCTTTAACGGTAACATTTATTTCCCCTGTAACGATAGCAATAACCCAGTACAAAAATAAATATTAGTTTTTAATTGAAGTTTGTTGCAATTTAAAAGAAAATATTTTTAATACACTTATTTGTTTGGTCGGAAAGAATATTGTTTTCGTTGAGAAATATCTCATGATTTGTTAACAAGGAAGCTACGGATGTATTTTTTAAATTGTTCGTTAAATTATGCACTTGCAACTATGTTGCAAAATGAAATGCATTATCTATGATTTTTCGAGCACCTTAAATGAATCTAACTGCAAAAGAATCGCTGTCACAGCGGGAAAATAAGCTGGCAAACCTGCGAAGATCTTGTTGTTATCTTTAATCTCAGGCTGTGAACTGGCTCCTCTCACAACGGACGTGACTCCTGGTGGCTTGTATAATCCAAACTACATACTTATATAAAGTATCAACATACCAGATTGGATTCAAATCGACTAATCTGTTCGTTGTACTAATTTAAACTTACATTTAGTGTCATCCATAGATATTATATACATTTAAATCGTGTTCACAATACGATAGTTTTAGAAAATCTGTCTTTTTTAATTCTAAGAATCTTGAAGCGGGATAAGAGCTCGAAAGAGAGAGAATTTGAACCTACCCTTATCTTCCTCCATGCCAACGACTTTTTCTAACAATCTCAAATAAAAATTCACTGAAGTTATCCATATATACCTTATTGAGTGTACGTTGGCCGATCTGTTTTGGAACTATCGCGCTGTCCGACACTTGTTTTTAATATAGACTAGTCCATCCTACATACTTTATACAAATATATACTATTCAAAATCGTTAATTTTTTAGAGCTCGGGATCTCAAAGAATCGTGGGAACGCCAAAGTCACGTGATTCTATTTCTGAACGTCCCGTATACCAACAATTCTACCGTTTATATTCAGTATTAATTCAGTGAAGATACCCACATACCAAATTTACTAAATTAAGTACACATTAACCCAATCAATGATTTCATACACTACATTTGTAGTATAAGGTTTATATTCGAAAGTTTTGTAGTTCTGGGTGTATCTCAAAACGTGGTCATATAGTAGTCCTTCTTAACGCAATCATATTGATGACAGTAGTTAATTTGTTTTATCAAAATCTGAAAAATAATAACTGTCCAATATTTTAGTTTGTTAGTGTTTTTAAATCACTCCAAAACATAGCCATATTGTTTTAAGTATCGTTATGAACTATCCTTACGAAGCAATATGAAAGACGTCTGATTTAATGGAATCGATGTTGTGATTCTTTTCTTTTCAACATTACACTCTCGTTACGTAAAAATCTTTGTTTTAAGACACCCCTTAATAAGAGTATTGGTTCACCCCCTTTACTTCTTGCATGAGTGCTCAATGGTTCCGGTATTGCTTACAGTAAGTAGACAGCTACGTGAGGAGGGGGTGGTGGAGAAAGACGAAGGCATTAAGAACTGTCATAGAGTTGACAGCTACATGGCATATATGTTGTAGGACTGGCATATTGAACAAATGGATGTTAAGCTAGCTTTTTTAACAATATTTATAGATTAGGAAATGAACAGGAGGGATAGACAGACTGAAGGAGGGGATACGAAGTGTTTAATATTATTGTTGAAGTTGGAAGAGAAGTATGTATGATAGTGACTGAAGAAATATCTAACGTCGATAGGAAAAGATCAAAATTAGAAAATATGGAACAATGGAAAGTAGTCATTATGAAACAAATATAAAATTGAAATTCATTGTGTATCTTTAGAACTATTTATTTTTTAAGGTAAACCTTTTGTGTAGTAAATTGTAGTGGTTTTTGTTATTAAACTTAGTTACATGTTTCGCTGCACACAGGCAGCATCTTCAGCCAAATATGAACTAAACATAGTGTCTTGAACGTCAATTGCTCCCGTTATAATATTTGTAATAAATATCAATAACATCCTTCAGGTGTGTACTGATTTTTGAATTCGTATCTAGATGAATTCGTATATATATATCGCTTAAAATTCTAATCAAAATGAATGAACCTGTGTAGGCTAGTTTAATAACTCATAGCAGAGAAGAACAATGCTCAATCATTGGCAACAGTATTTCACTAGGTTTATTCTTAAACTAACAAACCTTTCGATCATAGTAATAAATATAACGAAGTACATATCCAGCCAATAATAGAAGTTGGGACTTTGAAATTATAGCTTTCCGTTTAAATGTAGATCAGAAACTAAGATAAGTATAGGTTGCAGTGATATGCCCCCGAGGTTGTAAGGCCACCCACAACGCCATAATGCATTGCACTCACAGACATGAGATTAACATAAACTGTGACGAATTAATTTGTCAGCAAGAGTCGTTGAAACGAATTCTTGTCAAATTGATGTGTGGGAGAGGGAACGGAACTAATAAAGTAGTTTTTTGGGTTGTCTGTTTATTTTTAGTTACACGTATAAGATTACTTATGGTTACGTTGGACTACCTCCGTTCTTGACTGATCTTCACGTTGGACTACCTAAGAAATCCTTGACGTACGTCATCGTCCATGCTTAAATCTGAAGAGGCCACACAAAATTAAGATGTAAACTTAGATTTTGTTGTTTGGACCTACGTTTGCCCACAGATCTGTTACCAGCAGCAAGTTGTAATGCTACTTTCTGATGTAGTTTTGAAAGGATGCACAGTCAAATCTGGGGTTTTACGCTGAGATAGATTCACGTCGTAAGTGGCATAATGCTGCTCGGTGGCACACGCTTCCACATTGAAGTAGCACACATCGCAGTAAGCGTACGCCACTTTGATGTTACAGTCCACGTGTCCCAAACAAAATGTGCGGTAACATAAATATGGAACCCGTACATCACGTCTAGGACAAAAGACCGATCAGTAGTAATGAAAAGAAAATAAATAGAGATTTTAGAAAGTAGTGGTTGCTACCAAACAATCACACAGAATTTAAGTAAATGATTACTGCGACCGCCTTATTGTCAACAAATGATTGTAATTTCGTGTTAAATTCACAACTACGCGGTGAAATATT
Source organism: Aphrophora alni (assembly GCA_963513935.1). NCBI lineage: Eukaryota > Metazoa > Arthropoda > Insecta > Hemiptera > Aphrophoridae > Aphrophora > Aphrophora alni. The sequence continues at coordinate 22,066,288 of OY740772.1, read as the reverse complement.
TCTCTTCATACGTTTTTACTATCGAGCGAATGTACTTTGAAAAACGTCATGTTAAATAAAACACGAATGCAATATTTTGTAATGTCTACAATTTTATTGAGTCTTGTGGTTAAATTCCCGCAAATTTATGTGTTGAAATATTTGAATTTTATGCTTAATCTATAATTATTCTCTGTTTGAAGTTATTTGTTAATGATGGAAGTTCAATTGGATTATTATACATTTTTCGGACATTTGCCATCATTTGTGTGTTAAAAATCAAATGTTTTGATTTTTAACACACAAATGATTGCAAATGTCCGAAAAAATGTATAATAATAATCTATAATATCTATTTTTTTTTAAATTGTACAAAAACATGAATGCAAAATTCTGTTTGTACAAATTGCAAATGTGTTATTTCAGAAGTGACAACATTTTATATCCAGCTCCTTTTATATTCAATTTCTCTTTTAAAATTAGCTATCAAAACATAAATCCCCAATACATGCAAAACCGTTTAATGTTACCTAAAACAATAACACTGCTCGAGTTATTAGAGAGAACAAGAGGATCATAATCACAGCCTATTCATTCATTTCACGATATCACAATATCGATTGGGAAACAAACATTAATTGAATCACTCTTAGAGAAGTGTTAGTAAAAAAGAATTGAAATTAGCCAATAGCAAATATGGCGAGAATCGCTTCTTTATCTCAAACAAACGATACAATTTACTGATCACTGTTATGCACGTTCAGCGCAACCAATCACCGATAATAGTAATAGTGATTTTACAATCACTGTTGGAGAATCTCAATATTCAATTTAAGTATTACAAACGCCAAATATTGACTCAGTTTTAATCACCAAACTGTTAATGAAATGTTAGCCATCGTATAGGAAATAACTGAAACTGTCCATAGCGAAAATGACTGATATTTTGTCTCAGTTCAAGCGCGCAAACAAACACCAATAAGGTTGTACTATTTATCGCTGTGAGAGAATCACAACTCATGTCAAGAGAGCGATGAACTTACTGATCAAAGTAATCGCAAGTTGATTTTGCATAGCACGTGCTTGCTCGCTATGTTTACCATGCCACGCTTACTGGTTAACAGCTTGCTTCTTGTAGCAGCAGCCTCGATGTGAAACTCGCCTTACACACACGTTGCTATCTAAATCATCATCTTGTAGCTTAGTGGAGGGAGAGGGTTGGATTTTATCTTCCACACTTGTTTTTGTTGCTTAACTTGTGTCAAGATGTCTCGTCAACAAGTGGATAAAGATTTGCTTCTGTTCAACTGGTTCTAGTTAATCTCGTAGTGTTGTAGAACACAGGAAATGTGTTTGGATATGAAATTAAGTGTAAAAACGGAATACCATCGAATCTAGAATAGATTGGATAATTTTTGGAGTTTACGTTATATTATGATGTACTGCTGAATTTCCCTCACACAAAACCCTCATTACCTTTCATTTTATTAATATCTATTACAACGAATTTAATGACGGTTGATGTTTTTACTTTAAAAATTATCGTAATTGTAATTAAATTTATTTCATGGCCTTTCTTCTGTTGTTTAAATTGTCTCCACATGGCAAAGTTTGAAAACACTAAAATGAATTCAGAGATATCTTTAGAGACTGAAGAGTTACTTTCATTCGACTCAAAAGAGCAGCTTAAAGACGAGTATTTAATATATTTTCTTCATCTAACATAACTTAAGATTGTGAATGAGTTTGTTGTACTACGATTGTATACGCAAATTTATCCATTATTTGTTAGAGAATGTTTTCTGTTATAGACGCTAGTAAATAATTTGACACCCGAAACTAAAATACGAGGGAAAGCCAAAAAGTAAAGGGATTTTTTGATTTCCCTCCGAATCACATTGTATGGCAGCACTGATACAATGATTTTTTTTTTTTTTTTTTTTTTTTTTTTTTTTTTTTTTTTTTTTTTTACAACTCATAACGTCTATCGGCTGTTCATTGAAAGTATTGTTTCATTGTTAGCTATTTGTGATTGTGTTTAAAAGACTGTGTGAAATTTTCATCTTTTTGGCCCATTAAAAGAATAGTTGCGAGGGAATCATTATCGATCTGATGAAGAGGCTGTGGAAAATTTTCTGGACACGAAACCAAAAACCTTCTTCCAGGAAAGAATTAAAATGCTCGTTAAAAAATGGACTAAGTGCATAGAAGTAGGAGGGGATTAAGTACAATAAATGTATAGATTTTTCAATTTCACTTTTTTTATTGACTTACCCTGATAAGAAGGTAACGACTTACCATAATTATCACTAAGAGGAGTATTTGTCCTAGCAGTCGCAATATACAGATTTTAATTCAACTTTCTTGTAGGCTATGTTTTACGAATCACTAAAATCATTAGATAAATCCGGCCAATCAGGTTACAAGTTTTGTAAAATGTTTTAGAAATCGGCCCCTAAACCCTTATAAAGATAAAAAATCATTTTCGAAACTTATAAGTGTATTTTAATTACCTTCAAACACATCTTTTTGATCCACTTTTTTAAAATTTATGTTGATATATTGTGTGAGAGGAAATTTAAAGACATTTAGTTGGCTTTGTGCACGTTACGGCTTTGTTCTGAGGCAGAAACGGTTGAGCAAATTAAATTGGTCATGCAGAGTGATTCAAATGTTTTGCGCTTATGGTTTGTTGGAATTTATATGGTGATGAGCTCAAAAACAAAATATTTAATCATTAATATCACAAAAATAGTTTTTTACTTCTCCTTTAGTTTATCATGATATTAAATGCAATACAAAGAACTGTTTCTGCCTCTTGAGCAGGTACATAACATTCAATATTTGGAACTCTGCGTGGATTCAAAAATTAAATCGAATTTTCATTCTGCATACTAAAGACTTAAATTGATTAAATACGTGAGAATGTTTTACATGTTGAAACCTTTGCTCATCCTAAAATTGTTCAATATATTGTGTTATGATAAATCCTAAGTATGCGATTATATTGTGGGGTGGTTCCATCATCACTCGTGGATTTCTGATGGAACACGGGAATCCGCCACAATTGAACGAGGTGTATTGTTAATTAACCACATCCTAATTGACTTTATTGTTCTAAGAGGTGTGCGTAGGATATTTGCTCTACCCAATTACATTCAGGCTATGTTGGGGGATAATTATCAGATCCTTGTTCGGGTATCTGTTTGCGTCGTCTAAACATTTTCGATCAAATGTTTAAAAAACAATTTTCGATTCAATTATCGCAGAACCTCTTTATAGCTGTGTAAGAGGCTTATGTTTAGTTGTCTATTTAAGTTATTTGTTTTGTTTGAGTTTTATTTTTGTTAACTTGTTACAAGGCTTGTTTACCGCCTTGTAACATATGTTGTTGTTTATTTTAGCTTGTTAACTAATTTAAGTCTTGTTGTTGTTTCTCAAATTTTATTTTTGAAGTTGAACCATCTTGATGTTCAATTCTGTGAAGGCGATGATAACCGTAAAGGGTTTTCTCCTTAAAAAATATATTGTGGGATGGAGGACATAATAAATATATTAATCATCTGATTATCCTTTAGAAATGTTTTGTTGGAGTAATGACAGGGAAAGGTGGATTGGAACATGCATATCCTCTCTTTAAGGAACTCAATTTAGAATTTACATAGATGTACAGTGTGTCCTAAAAGTCACGGACTGGTTTAATAACTTGAAAACCAATGAAAATGGACAAAATATATTTTATATTTGCCTTCTGGTAATAACAACTACTTTTTGGCAAATGAGATATTTTTACCTGTACCTCAAAAATGAGGATTTTGGTAGGCAACTCAATAATCTTAAACGGAAATCCCCATCAAGTGACCCCTCATGTTAAAGGGCTTATTTAGTAAAATAGAACTGTGCAAACTAGAGATCGATATCTTCCTCCTTTCTAAAATGACGGCCGTTCAAATATTTGAAACGGCTATTTTACTTTATTTATTTCATTCACAATTAAATGACGAATACTGGATCAAAATGTATTAAGTACATTTGTGACTGTTGGTTGTAATCATAATTGGGAATTATCAGCTTTAACGTGTAAACAATAATGGATTTTTATTTAATATAATCAATCATTCAAATTTCTCTACACACCCTGTGCTGGGAATCTGTATTTTTTTCAAAATTCAATAATAGTAATTATGATTACAACATTACATTCTTTAAATACATTTTGATCCCATATTCTCGCCTTTTAACTAATTGTGAATGAAATTAATAAATTAAAATAGCTGTTTCAAATATTTAAACGGCCGCCATTTTTAATAGGAGGAAGATATTGACCTCTAGTTTACACAGTTATATTTTAATAAATACCCTCTTTAACGTGAGGGGTCAATCAATGGGGGTTTCCATTTAAGATTATTGGCCCACTGAGTTGCCCACCAAACCCCCCATTTGTGGGGGACAGGTAAAAATGTCTCATTTGCCTAAAAGTAGTTTTTTATTACCAGAAGCCACATATAAAATATTTTTTCTATATATTTATAGTTATTGTATCGGTCTGAGACTTTTGGGACACTTTATATATAAACAAAGTTCTAAAAATGTTTAGTTAGCAGTGGGAGTGGAGCCAATTTGTTAGGACTTGGATCATGGCATTTGCGTAGTTTTTCAAATGCTTTAGTTTCGAGACCTGAGTATAAGAAATTTAACACTTGTCTTGCAGTTAAGTTCTTAACCTTTTACCCACCTACATAAAAACTTGTGCAAATAAAAACAAATACTTCAAAGAGGTATGGAAATATTTACATGGTCGTGAAAAAGTTGATACTTTTTTTAAATTTCAATAGTCTGAACATATTTTCCTTTTTTCTCTTTCAATTATTAAACAATTATTTTTTATGGAATTAATAAATATGGGTGTAAGGGTGTAATTATATGTGCAGGCGTGTTTTTGTATGTATAGTATGAATGTGTTGTGAATTAAATGACTTTAGGCGACTTTATGTAAATAATGTTGTGCAATTTTGCATAATGGTTTTATGTAAACAATTTTAAACATAATTAGTGTTTTTAATTCTTGTAAATGAGTATGAGAGTATCTTATAGAATGTAAGGAATATTGAGTTATTTTGTGTTTTGTTAGTAGAAGATAGAAAAATTGTTAGCAATAAGAAACGACATATTTTGTTTTCACTTTACAATCGTAGTTTGTGTAATTTCCATATCATCAGTCGGCTGCATATATATTTATAATTCTTTAAATTTTTTAAATTTTTATTTCGGTCGCCAGGGCACTTTAATTTATAGCGTATGTTTTAGTCACACTACCTCAAACATGTTTGTTACATCAACTTGGTGAATTCTTCCTTGGAAAACTTTAATTTTACTAAGTTATTAATAGTTATTTTATTATACTAATTATGCTATAAGCATTGTAAGGAGCAATAAATTTCATGTTCATTCAAATTAAAATTATCTAATACGCTTTGGGAAAATTTTCTTTCATCATTTTTTTTATTATTAACTTTGGTTTGATTCTAGGACTGAACATTCTATAGATCCAAGAACTTTTGAAAGCCTAAACAGTTACATATTTTTTAATTTCAACAAAAATGAAATCATTGTAAAGTGTGATTTAATATGGAAATCAAGTAATAAATAAATATAGATTTACATTTAAAATTTGATTTCCCTGGGAAGACACTACTTGTACTTGCTAAATTGGGCTTTATACAAAATGTATATAATTTGACCAATAGATTTATTATATACATGGTCATGTTATTCATTCGTAATTGATCATATTATTTCCATATTTTTCTACCGCTGTGTATCTAATTTTACGAATTTTGTTCACTTTTTTAAATCTTAACGTGCGTTTTTTTAAAGTTTTAAATAACAAAAGATAAAATACATGACATGCATTTACGCCTTGTGTTCCGCTGCAAGGCGGGTATAACCTCAAAAACATTACTTCTTTAATTAATTTAACATGTCTAAAAAGAAGACTAATTTTATCATAATTTTCATTTTTCGCAACCTCTATTACCTCTCTCATGTGTAATTAAAAATGTGAATGCATTAATCCACTCTATAAAATGTAAACCCTGTATAATATATTATTAATCCTACGTAATGCAGTTTAAATGTCTGCAATAACCTGTAATAACGCTAGATTACTTTCACTATTGTCTCAAAACCTCTAATAAAGTCATTATCTAATACAAGAGATAAAGAGTCAATTTGTTCCAAGGACAATGTCTAAATGCATTTACAATATTGCACTGTTTCTAAGCATGCTAGTGGTTATTAATATCAAATAAATTTTGCACAAACTTTCACATGCTCTCATATACAAAAGACAAACATGATATATTATAAGTGATTATTAGGCAGGAAGGGTTGTCGTGTGTAAGGAATAGGAAGCCAAGTAAGGAGTGTGGCATGGGGGAGCTATGGATTTGCTGTCCTAATAAATAAAAATATTTTTTCTATAATAGATAATAAACGCTTTTTAAAGAAGGTTAAAAAATTAACGTCTTGAAAAATTTATAAATTTAAAAAAATCGAATTAATACATACTCCTTTAAAATTATAGAGTAAAGAAAACTTGCAGTCCGTAAGTGAAGGAAGAACATTAAGAGTTACGTCACTAAAGAAACATAATATTGCAGCTCACACCCCCAAGACAAGGTTACACCTACAACCAGTCATGTTTCCCTAACGTCTTGAGAATGTAGGAACAGTGACACCTTTAGAAATAACTCGATCTAAAAAAAAAAAAAAAAGTAGGATTTTTGTTGAAAATTATTCATTATTTCAAGGATAATGGGTTAGTGATATAATAGTGTTGACAAGAAAACTGTGTTGTAAATGAATTATAATATATGTATTTATAGTATTTCAGTTTATGTAATTATATATAATTATTAATTATGATTATATAATTATATTAGACCTTCATTTGTTTGAATAATGAATTTCAATGACGAAGGTAACTTTATCTTTTCTTGACAATATGTTTCCAAACAAGAGAATATTCATGGTTGTGAGCTTTTAGGTTTTATTTTTCACTAAATTTAGTCAAAATTTGCGGAACTTATTGGATAAAGTTATTCATAACTTTAACGGCCATTAAGATGTTATTAATATTATTTTATGTTTTTGCTACTTTGTGAAGAAAACGTTTCATTTTAGTTTTTCCTTTAAAACAATTTCACATAACTTCATAAAATGCTCTCATTTCCTTATGTATCGCTTATGTAGTAATTAACTCAATACAATGTTTCAGTCGATTCTTCCATATAGAATTTGATTTTCATTTTACACCTTAAAGAATAAAATTTAAAAAATACAAATAAATAACAAACATTTCTGTAAATATTAATTCTAATAAACTCGCGCATCGCGTTTTCGTTTCGGTCATCGAAAGGCTTCATCCCTTAATCGCTACGTTATAAAATGTACATACATATTGAGGTTGTTGTTTTCCGTCCTCTCCTCAATTCTCAATACAGTACAGAGTTTTTTGGCGTATCGGTGGGCTCAATATATCAAAAAACTGCTTTAGATAGAAAGATGTTTAAACATTTTAAAGCTCTTAACCTGAGCTCTCTAGAGGGTGTTTTAAAAGTTTAGTAGAATATACAGAGGGTTCCCAACATTAACAAAACATGATTTTTCTCAACTTTTTTATAAATGTAACGCTATTATTATTGTTACACACACTAACATGTCAATTTAAGATGCATAAAAGAAATTTTTAATTTATCTTTAATAACAACCGTGTTATGGCGTTTTAAAATAACACGATATTAAACGTTATTTCCAGATTTGAGTGAATAATGATTTATTACTTGGTTATTGTGTTGTAAAGTAAGCCAAGATCTATTGGAAAACATATCCGGTACAGGGTGTTCTAAAAAACGAAAGAGTTAGCCTATATAGCCTATTGCTTAATTACACAAATTATTAGAAACAAATGTTACTTTAATTTACTTTTTATTATTCAATAATACAAGTTCTGTTTAAAGTAACAAATCTAGGAAAGTCTAGGACATAAATTAACCAAGAATCTTTCTATCTAAAGCAGTTCTTGAAATATCAAGCTGTTTCCATTTTATAACATTCTGTATATTATTAATTATTAATGTATTTTTATGTGTTTATTATTTTTTTACCTACACGTTTTAAAATTTGCGAGTTTGCCTTCTAGTTGATGAAGTTGTATACAAGAAATATTTATTTTAGGTCTTCATTGAAACACGCTCAGCTCTTTCTTCAAATTTTAAAGACCTGGAAAATTAGATTTTTATAAAATAAGTATGTCTGCTCAATAAATTTTCCAGATTCATTACGAATTTGAACGGGGAACGAAACCATTAATGTTTTCACTTTAAACACTTAATATGCACATTACTAAAACATAAATTTCTGCTCAACATTTGTAACAAATAACTTATACGACAGAAAATAAAATTGATCACTATCAACAATAATTATAACCATAACAGGTTTAACATAAGCAGTAAGTTTACATGAAATATGGCCAAGGTTCAGGTTCAAACATAACTAATAGTTATTTACCATCCATAAACTTCATTGAACAATGGACACAGTCGCGTTAGTTTCTTCAATGTAAATAAAATCCTTGAGCATTCGTTGCGCCTATCCTTTGCTCATACTTTATCATTAAAAAATTATAATTTCAACGATTCTTGATGACAAACTTGTTTATGTTAATCTGGTGATTGAATGCAAATGAAGTGGGTTGCTAACAAATTTCTTGAAATGAATTAACAAGACCACATACATGAACAATTTGATAGTACTGTCGTAAACACATGGAATCGTTTTGAAAACGGAATTATAATAATAGGATTAGCAAATCTTAAAAATGACGACACAAAAATTTATAATATAAAATATTTTTAAAAAATGTATAGCTGAAGAGTATAGTAATTAGAGATTGGAGATCAACTTCTCTAGAACTGAATTTCTATATACTGGATGTCTAAGGAACAGTTAAATATTTACTACATTATTAAAAATTGACTACTGATTTTAGAACTAAAATAATATGATGGCTAACATGATAGAGAATAAACCATATAATTTCTCTGTCGGTAATGCTTTCAGATAATTAAAATCCAATATGTGGGGCAACAAATTAACTTAATATCGAAAATTAGTTACATATATTGCAGCTTCTCCAGCGAGATTTTTTGTTGGGTTTCAGTGTGTCTCTTCTTGTTACAGTCTGCAAACTTTTGACACTACAAAACATACTTTCGATTTGCATGCTTAACTGCATGTTGTTGATTAAATTACTCAGCTGTTCTAGTAGCACATTTTTTGTTTCAATCACTGCAATCGAGTAAAAGATAATTAAAAAAAAATTACAAATGCAACAAGTACTACGAATAAACGTGTCACTTCTCGGTGCAGTTGAGTTGGGTGTCAAAATAATGGTAGTAGGCTAATAATAACGTATTTTGGATTTAAAATTATTTTCTAATGATGAATTATTTATATTATTAATATGGTTTAATCGGATATTTACCATATTTTTTGTATATAAAAATTAATACACGACGTTTCGAGAGTATAAATCAATTCTCGTTTTCAAGTGTAAAACTAGAACATAATAGAGTAAAACACCCACTTAGCCTAGTAGCCTAGGGCGATGTTGGAAACTAAAACTAAATCTATAATCTAAGAAAAGAACTCGAGCCTAAAACTAGGCCTGAACAGTCAAAGCTAGGACTAAATACAAACGTGAATTAGATGAAACCACACCACACAGGCCGTGCACTACACAAAGTACGACAAGCAATTTTTTGTTAAAGGGATGCAGCAAAGAGAAAATTGTCGGGGTAAACAATCTTTTCCTCCCGTTTTCTATAGTTTAGTCCTCGATCGCGTCATGATTCCCATTTGTGTCCTTATTTAAAGTAAAAGGATTTTATTTCTGATTTTTACTTAAGTTTTTATTAACGGAAACTATAATGGCCTTATTTCTAAACTGGTTTGACAGATAGGATTGTCCAATAGTTTTATATACACGGAGCTTTTTTTTTTTTTTTGCGTCTTCCCAATTACATTTGTGATTTTCGGACCAAATTTGTTCAGCTATTTTCGATTTGTCCGTTAGTCCTAATCGCATGTTTTTTTATGTCCACTAATGTTTGTATTTAGAGGTTTTTTGTCACGCCTATATATTGCCTTGTAACTTTCACATTTAACAGCATTTTAGGTTTGGTTTTGAGGAGACGTTGCCTAACAGCATTTAGATTATTAAAAGCCGTTCGTTGTGATTTTATCTGACCAAGTTTTTATTTAGTCTTAGCTTTGACTGCCCAGGCTTAGTTTTAGGCTTTATTAGATTATAGATTTAGTTTTACTTTCCAAACTGGCCCTAGGCTATGTTGGTGTTTTTCTCTTTTATGTTCTAGTTTACACTTGATAACGAGAGTTGATTTATACTCTCGAAACGTGGTGTATTAATTTTTATATACACAAATAATGGTAAATGTCCGATTAAAGTATATTAATAATATTATTTTATTGTGTTTTCCTTTTTATTTAGATAGACAACACATTTTTTAATTGCAAAGTTTGTACCATTAGTCATATCTGTATATATTAAATAAAAGAAGAAAAATCCAAAAGCATAACTTAAATAAATATAACTTTAAGTAATAACATAAATTTAACTAAGTATATTAACTTTAGAATCTAGTTTCTCTAAACTATTCTCCAAATTTAAAATATCAGACGTTGTCGATAAAATATTTTAATGACCTTTAAAATAATATGCTGCTGACCCCCTCACCATTTAAAATTTTTATGTTTGATTTCAATACCGCTTATGGGTTGAAGTGGCCGTGTTAAAAATAATAGAATTGTCCCCCTTGAAAATATTTTTTTGGTATGTGTGGGAGGATTAAGTTAATAGAAGAAACACGACTTTTTCACTTTCGGCGGGTCACCTAATATGTTATTTCTATTGTCATGAGTGTAAGGAAGGGAACACCCGAACGGATGTTTTTTTTCTTGTTGTTTAATGGTGAAAATTTTCTCAGACATTATCACCTTTATTAAAAAATAGAGTCAGGGCCAGAAAATGAAAAGATTTGGTCAAGAGAGATCGGATAGGAAAGTTGAAAGAAAGGGATCTAACTTAAGAATACGTTAACCAATGTGTAGATCCAGCTAGTTACCCTCCCCTCGGGATTGCCAAGCCCGTACTTTCTAAAGTATTCCCCTGAGGGTTTAAACGGTTGGATCTTTTGTGACCTAAATCTCGTAAGAATTTCTCAGATGGGGGTCCAAAAAGTGAAATCGAAAATATATTTTTATCCAGTTTTTTAACCAGGCATTTATTAAAAAAAACAAATTTCATACTTTTTAGATATTTTTTCTCTTTATTTTTTTATCGCTACAACCAATCTTTTTTTCTTTTTCTTTTTGTAAATTCAGAATGTGTAGTTTGATAGTAGTTTGATACAAAAAACTCATATAAAAAATAAACATTATTTTATAAAATTAAAACTTTTATGTTTATGATTAATTGTTCTGTTTTTTGTGTGAATTCACATATATGTCAGTGCATTGGAAAGGTACATTTTATATTTACGATTATATAGCAACCAATAACTTCATATATTGATATCGTCAAATAGAGTTATAATTTCTCCACTATCTACGGAACGTACAGGTAAACCAAACTTAAATTACACCGCCATCATTCCTTGTATTGATTTTTCTGTCACGCAAGCGGGAATCGTCGTTACCTAGAAATCTCCTCATACACAACGTTTCTGGCTAAAACTCGAACAATATTAGAGAGACTTTGTTACAAATATTTTATATTTACGAACACCCTATTACATATTTCTTGTTGTATATTATGCAAATTATATGCACGATAGTTTGTTTCGATTTTAACCAAATTAGCTAAATTTTTGCTTATTGAATTTTCGGTCGCTAATCAGAAAAGTTCACAAAATCTTGCTCATAAAAAGAAAAACAGTAAATTGTTCAATAACTTACCTTGAAATTGTATGGTTTAATTGGACATTTACCATCATTTGTGTGTATAAAAACTAATACGCAACGTTTTGAGAATATAAATCAACTTCCGTTATCAAGTGTTTATAGAACATATAAAGCTATAAAGTATATGATATATAAAGCTATCGGACATTTCTATTAGCCAAAGCAGTTAAGAAATAAGGCCGTTACGCTTTCTGTTAATGAAAACAGAATTAAAAATCGGAGATAAAAATTCTTATATTTTAAATAAGGCTGAAATTTTACCGGTTCATCCACAAACGATAATCATGACGTGATCGAGGACTAAATTCTGGAAAGGTTGTTTACCCCGATAAACAGTTTGGACAACTTTCTCTTGGCTCCCTCCCTTTAAAAATCAGTTGCTTGCTGTCCTTTGTGTACTGTAAGCCTCTGTGTTGTGGTTTTATCTGACCATGTTTGTATTGCTTTGACTGTTCAGGCCTAGTTTTAAGCTGAGTTTTCTTCTTCTTTGATTATAGATTTAGTTTTAGTTTCCAACATCGCCCTAGGTTTTTCTCTTGATAACGAGAGTTGATTTATATTCTTGAAACGCCACGTATTAGCTATTATATGCACAAATGTGTGATTAAACCATATCAATTTCACTAAAATTTTATCGAAATCGCTTGTGCCGTTTTTAAGATTTCATGTAACATTAAGCCGACCATCTAACATTGTGTCCATAGTGCATTTCAGTGTAAACAACTAACTAAAATATTTATGGTTGAATCAAATATTGAATCCATTAAACATTTGTAATTTGACGTCGGCATGATTGTACTTTATTTCCAAATTGTCAAAATATTAATAAAATAATCTTTATTTTAAATTTTTAATATAGTTAAAGTAAGTATTTTCTTAAGTTCAAATTTGAAGTTTGTATTTAGTAAGCAATTAGAAAGTCGAGGTAACAACTATAACTTGATTTTCTTTTAACGCCTATGTGTATTTGGGAAAGTTAATGCATCATAATGCTCAATAATACCAGGCCCTGGCGAACAATATGCATGGTGTAAACCGTAGTTGATGACCAATAGGGAATCCCCGTCCCACTAACCTCGTTCCACCCTAGGGATGTGTCACCCTTTGTGTTCAGACTAGCTACCCTCTCATTAGGGCTTAGTTGCAGCTTGCAGTTGTATGGGTGTAGACTAGACGTGGGGGTGGTGTGGGACAATAAAGGCGAACAGAGTAACGTTTCAATGCCATTTCCATTAAAATATGAATTATTGACAAGAAGTTAAGTGGAAAACAGCATTTTCTAAACTTTAAAACAAAAGAATTTAGTTAAATTTTTTTGATGCCGTTTTAATTTGTTTTTAAGAATAAAAATTTGAATAATATTTCTAGAATTATATTTTATAGTGTGTTAATTATTATAATAATTACATTTGCTAGGATCTACATAATTAATTTGGGTACACTCTTCTGCCAGTCCTAGCGTTCTCTTATTATTACTGTATATTTATCAACGCGTTTCGGAATTCCTTCATCTTCGAAGTTTAATTTATTACTCTTTTAAGAGTAATAATAAGAAAAACGTCGGCAAATATAAAGATTGTACTCAAATAAAATTCCTAAATATCTCTAAAGTAACTTAAAATTTTACTGTTACTTTTTGATATATAGAGAATGTTTTGTGATTGGGTGGAAAGAAATTAATGAGGCCATGGAAACGTCTTTTAGAGGTTCCTTGTGTCCAAAACTTTTGTAATGTCTGTCTATTGGCCAACGATTTTGATCAAATTTTGTGTGCATATATATGGCTGTCTTTTTAAAATTTTGGCAACTTTAAATTTGACCTTTCATAAAACCAAAACTAAAATTTCGATTTTCTTAAAATTGACTGTAAAGGTTTTGTTTAAATTTTGGTCAAATGTAGCTCCCAAAGAACCCAAAAGTCTTCGTTCCCTATGGCGCTAGATGAAATTGGGGGAAAATTATGTTTCGCCTCTTAATTGAGGAGGAGGGGGAGGTACCTTGAGAACTTTTGCTGCTGTTTAGCTTATGTCGTAAGTATTCACGTTCCAATAAAATTTAATCAAAAATTCATTTGAGTTATTGTAAGGGGCGTCCACAGTTTATTTTCACGTTTTTAAAAAAAATTTTGCGGAGACGATAACGAATATCTTTTAACTGCTTAATACGCATACTGGTGTATGGAAATTATGTATGGTGTTTCGAGGACTGTGTTTTAGAAAACAGTTCACATATTTTGTTAAAGTTTTTTTACTAAGGCTCGTTATAACTCGTTCATAACATTACATTAATACTTTGGAAAGCGCGTTTTTAATCAATGTTGGAGGGGTTGGAATAATATATTAACTGTCTTGAGTAGTCCAACTGTTTTAACTTTTTCCAACTGTTTTAACTGAACCGTATTCCTAAATTTCATAATAATTGGTTCTTACGTTTAACGTAACTGCGTTACAACATACAGACGGAAATAGCAAATGGCTGAATTAAAAGAGGATCTCGTTTGACTGGGTCAATTAAGTACCCTGGTATAAAAAGTATTTTTCTGTATTACACATTTGTCACGTTGAATTATCTTATGTAACATTTATTACATTCCACAATCAACTGTCGCTCATAAAGTGCTTCAAGAAGATCCCCTTTAAAATCCTACGATGTAAATATTACACCTAATCCTGGGAAGACCTTCAACAAGAAAGAATTTAAAGGGGGTTTATCCACGATATGAAAGTGATATGGTTTTCCGAGATGCGATACTGCTGGCTTCTTTCCAACTTAAACCTGGCGGTGCGATTGTAAACAACTGGTTTTATCTATAAATTAAAACATTTTATTTAGATTAAGCGTCCTCCAAGTAACGTAATGTTAAGTCAAGGTCTCCAGCCGTGTGAACTTGATGCTCGACTTAGGATCATGTAGTAGACGGGTCAAAGAATCCTAATGATCCCCCTTATAGGAAAACGGATAAAGAGATTGTAAGATGGCTTTTAGTATAAACACACCAAATATAGTGGGCAGCAATTTAATGCTATGCAAAGTAGATGTTAATCAAAGAGATTTTGTAGTATGTGTTGGAAGTATTGTCCGAGAATAATGTAGTTGTGGCTCCACAGTTAAACTTCGGTGCACGTGAGCGTTTTGCAGGTGTGTCGATGCCACTTCATTTGGCGGCGCGCTTGAGCAGTACATATTTTTCAATGGGACAGTATACACGTCTGTCGTTGTAGCCGTCTTCACGTGGTCACTGCCTCAAAACAGCCGCAGTCACGTGATGACGTGAAGGCAGTGTGTGGTTCGACATCTGTCAGTACACACGTCTGTCGTTGCAACGGTGTTCACGTGGTTACTGCCTCAAAACAGCCGCAGTCACGTGATGGCGTGAAGGCAGTGTGTGGTTCGACATCTGTCAGTACACACGTCTGTCGTTGCAACGGTGTTCACGTGGTTACTGCCCCAAAACAGCCGCAGTCACGTGATGGCGTGAAGGCAGTGTGTGGTTTGACATCTGTCAGTACACACGTCTGTCGTTGCAGCGGTGTTCACGTGGTCACTGCCTCAAAACAGCCGCAGTCACGTGATGACGTGAAGGCAGTGTGTGGTTTGACATCTGTCAGTACACACGTCTGTCGTTGCAGCGGTGTTCACGTGGTCACTGCCTCAAAACAGCCGCAGTCACGTGATGGCGTGAAGGCAGTGTGTGGTTTGACATCTGTCAGTACACACGTCGGTCGTTGCAGCGGTGTTCACGTGGTTACTGCCTCAAAACAGCCGCAGTCACGTGATGGCGTGAAGGCAGTGTGTGGTTTGACATCTGTCAGTACACACGTCGGTCGTTGCAGCGGTGTTCACGTGGTCACTGCCTCAAAACAGCCGCAGTCACGTGATGGCGTGAAGGCAGTGTGTGGTTTGACATCTGTCAGTACACACGTCTGTCGTTGCAGCGGTGTTCACGTGGTCACTGCCTCAAAGCAGCCGCAGTCACGTGATGGCGTGAAGGCAGTGTGTGGTTTGACATCTGTCAGTACACACGTCTGTCGTTGCAGCGGTGTTCACGTGGTCACTGCCTCAAAGCAGCCGCAGTCACGTGATGGCGTGAAGGCAGTGTGTGGTTTGACATCTGTCAGTACACACGTCTGTCGTTGCAGCGGTGTTCACGTGGTCACTGCCTCAAAACAGTCGCAGTCACGTGATGACGTGAAGACAGTGTGTGGTTTGACATCTGTCAGTACACACGTCTGTCGTTGCAGCGGTGTTCACGTGGTCACTGCCTCAAAACAGTCGCAGTCACGTGATGACGTGAAGACAGTGTGTGGTTTGACATCTGTCAGTACACACGTCTGTCGTTGCAGCGGTGTTCACGTGGTCACTGCCTCAAAACAGTCGCAGTCACGTGATGACGTGAAGACAGTGTGTGGTTTGACATCTGTCAGTACACACGAGCGCTTGCGTTGTAGTCGCAGCTGGATTGCGATACAGCAGTCATCGATGGTAATAACGATGTTGAACAGTTCATAGAAGAAATTATAAATATGGGATCCGTTCTGTGAGGAGTACCATGACAGTACTGAGAAGAGATCTGCCGGGTTATATGTTTGTCAACAGTTTTACGATGATTTCAATTACAATTCACACTTGGTCAACTCGACACCGACATCTCAACGCTGCATTTGCTACTACACCGTATATTTTGTTATTATATTTGCAGCCCGATTATATAAATGATAATTATGAATAGATTATGTTGTATTAATTATTCCATTTGTGTGTCGGCATTTTTTTAGAGTGTCGCGCAGCTCGTTTATGAGACTCAGTTAAAAATGGCATAATCACTAAGTATGGATTGATAGGTCGTATCGACAGCAACACCGCTCGAATGTTGAGAGGTATGGACATTTCAAGTCATCTGTCGAGGTTGTCAATGCGGCAAAAACCACATCTATACTAGACCTCCCATAGTGTTAAAATCTTACTTTCTAAAAAAAAAAAAAAAAAAAAAAAAGGATTTGAATAAGGTTTGTTTTTGAAAAACCTTTTCAATGATGTGCTTCACGACTAACGTTACTATTTGGAGTTTTTGACTTTTAATCTGATTGTTCCAAAATTTTGTCTATTTTAAAAATTTGAAAAATTTTTTAGTAAGGGGAAACTTAAGCACATTTTTGGAAAGGGTATCTTTTCATGAATCTAGGATAAAAATTTGGTTTACGTAGGCTATGTTATGAGGTAACAATATAACTAACTGTAAACCACTACTTTTTTACGTTTTAGAACACCCTGTACATACGCAGTAAGATAAGTTAAAACTTTTCCCCCAAAATGAACAGAGACCTTTAAAATTAAGTATCACTCGACCTACTTTTACATTTGAAAATATTCCAAAAACGACCCCCTCCCCCAAAAAAGCGCTTTTGGAGAATTTTAAAGGTTTGAAAACATTTTTACTGAATTCTCTAGGGTTGAAATATTGGGGCTTAAGTTAAAAACGAAGGCGGTAGCTTATTTGGTTCAGTCGCTATACATTGCGCAAGATTGGTCTGATTCACCCTATAGAATCCTTTGTTTATATATTAGAACAATATATTTTTATATTGTATAAAGATTTATTGTTTATGAAATTTTTTTGAATATTTTGTTATCTCAAACTTAATTTAAGAAGGGAAAGTTGAATGATTTTGGACTCCTGAACGACTCCTACACTATAAGGCTGGAGTTGTTCTCAGCGCTGTTTCCCAATCCCAACGATTATACTGTAAATATATTTAAAAAGTGACTGTTACTTATTTGGTGTAACTGTTACAATAGTGTATCAGATATAAAATAATATAATCTCATACTTAATTTCTATAGTCTGTAATAATGATAACCATATAGAGGTAGGAAGTCTTATGTTTTAGGAAAGGTTACATTTTGATCAGTTAACCCCTTCTTAAAAACAGGAGGAGGATAAGTTTTTGCAGATTTAAAGCGGCTGTAGTTACAGCTGGACTAAAGCCTTGCAGGGTTTCAAGAGTTGCCAGACTGACGCCATTAGTCGGTCCAATGCATGTGGTTGATACAGTGATACTGCTGGAACTCATATCCAGTTACTTTTAATATCACATTATCTACAACTATGCTCATCACTTTATTTTTAGCTTTTTAAATTTATTTAAAATGAAGCTATTGGTGCCTTCATTCCAAAACTGGGAACTGATACCATAAAATGAGCAGAAACGTTTTCAGTAGTTTATTTATATGTGTGTGTGAGTCGCGGTTACCTTTCTCTCAGTCGCGTTTTTTATCCTACTTTCTTCAAATTTGGTACAAGTATACCTTTTTACAATAACTTATTTCGCCAAAATAGCCCCACGTCTAATGATATATCAAAATGTAAATTTTAAAACTATAGCTTCAAACGACAGAGAATTTTAAAACTACTTAATCGTGTAAGATATCAGATACTTGTAACAGCGTTTCTGATAAAAAAACTTGTCAATCATTGTCACATTGATGATAGTGTAAAAGTGTAAATGTATGAGTTCATCAGACCAGGATCGGGTATTTTCTTAAATTTGAGGACACTTTCTACATTTACCTTTAACTTAGAGCGATTTTGATCAAAATTGCACAAAAATGTAATGATAGCAGGCATGAGACCAAAATACAAAATTGCGATTTTCTTAAAACAGCTCTATTGATTTCTTTATAATATAACGGGTCGACATCTACAAGAAAACGTGGGGTTTGGATGTTACTAAAATAAAGAAACCGTTCATAGAGTTGTTATAAAAGACTCGGTTCTACAGATTTCGTTCAAATTTGATTACCCTGTGAAGATCAATTATCCTAACCACAGTGAGAGTAAAAGAAATATTCGGTTTAGAAATATACGTAAATGAAGCTTGACCTCTGTTATTAATAACTCAATTTCAATCTAATGTGATTAAATCGTAGATAAAACGAAGCAAATATTGGCTCTGTATAAACATAGAAATATATTTCAAGATATTTTGGTTAAATCCACAAAATCACCTTAAAGAGGACCCTTTTATCCCGTTTCATTAAATGGTAATACAAGTTTTTTTAAATTTTTTCTTTTCATTTTTTTACCAAGAATAAACAAATCAGAATACTTGTAAAATACAATGAAAAAATCATTTTTATATATTCGTAACATATTTGTTTCTAATTAATGAAAATAAAAACTCACTTCTTAATTTAAATTTATAAAATAATACAATAAAACCTGACCTAACCTAACCATACGATTTTAGAACCATACGTCTTACATACTGTACAAGTTTATCCTTCCAGGATTAACCTAGAAAACAAACCCTACGTAGACCGTGCATAGAATCAATACTGCAACCCCAATTACTATCCACTTCAATAATATAGAGTACCACTACAATGCTGTTGTTCGTCATCTAGTCCATATTATCGCACGACAATCTCATTTTTATACTGTAAAATTTATTGAAGAAGTTAAAACTTTAGGTTGGGGTGGGAGAAGATGCTAGACACCTATGAAGTAATCCAAGGCGAGAAAACGGTCTTCCTTTGTGATAAATTGTAAGATTGAAGGGGAAAAACGGCTTGAAAATATTTTGTGTAAGGACGTTTTGAAATCATTTTCTGTCTATAAAGATTATTATTTAGCCTATTATAAATCAAGAAAATAATATAATTAGTATATACAGAGTGTTTCCGAAAAAATTTATAAAACTTAAGGAGCTTATTCCTCACACTCATAGTGTAACCTTAGATAGATCTACAACTTTCTTCTTGTAGTCTTGGGTTAGAAGTTTCATCTTTGAAACTGAGACTAACGATTGTTACATCTGTAATCACCTCATAGTGTGTCAAACCCGTGTAACCTTAGATAGATCTACAACTTTCTTCTTGTAGTCTTGGGTTAGAAGTTTCATCTTTGAAACTGAGACTAACGATTGTTACATCTGTAATCACTCATAGTGATTATATTCATACAATACCTTATCCAGATATATGAGAATAGTAATATAGCCTACTTCTAATTAATGACTATGAAAACGTTGAAACGGAATTGGCAAAAACACTATAAAAATCAAGAAGTTGATGGGCGCTATCACGCTACTAACCTAGCCCTGTCATACAATGTAATACACAATTTATTACACATTGTAGTACACAATGTAATACACAATCTAATACACAATGTAGTACACAATGCAATACACAATGCAATACACAATGTAGTACACAATGTAATACACAATGCAATACACAATGTAGTACACAATGTAGTACACAATGTAGTACACAATGTAGTACACAATGTAATACACAATGTAATACACAATGTTATACACAATGTAGTACACAATGTAGTACACAATGTAGTACACAATGTAATACACAATGTAATACACGGTGTTATACACAATGTAGTACACAATGTAATACACAATGTAATACACAATATTATACACAATGTAGTACACAATGTAATACAGTAGATACTCTAATTTAATACCGGTGATACTGGTGGATCTCGTAACTATCCGAATATTACACTTTCTTGAAAGGTTCAGGATCAAAATTACATTTTTTTAAATAACTTTGCTATTTGTCATTGTAGGTTGTTGGTACCATTAACCTACATGCAGAATTGAAAACTGCAAATTTCTATCTAGTTTAGTGTGTTATGAACTGAGATATTAACAAAAAACTGTTTTAAATGGTATAAAAATATCCCCTTCTAAAAAACAATCCTTATTATCTATGCGAAGCACAGGGCTTGTCTCTTGTAGTTTATGCCATGAAGTTTATGTTCAACAACTGAAGATTATAACTTAGTCATTGAAACCTTATATTGAACAAATAAATTGTTTATTATTATTATAATAAATAATAAATGTAAGACTTACCCTCTACACCGTTTCTGCTATTCCACCATTTTCAAGTTAATATATTCAGGTTTGCCTTCATCAAACATAAATATTTAGGGAAACCTGAATAAATTAACTTGAAAATGGCGGAGTAGCCGAAACGGCCGTCATATAAACGACAACATCGGAATATTGTAGACGGCAACTCTTACATTTATTATTTAATATTCGGAATGGCGACTAACAAAATATGTCTTTAGGCCTTTATGAGATATCAATGAATCGTGGAGTGGGTGTAAGCACTTCAGTTTCTTCAGAGTTAAACCGTGATTTCGACATTATATGATTTCCAAGTTGTAGGTAGACAAAAACATTCTTGCTTGTCTCTAATTAATATCTTAGCTAATTAGGTAAAACCAAGGATCCTTATAATTGCATACGCGTATCTGTCCGTCTGTCTATCTGTAAGTCGCAACCAAGTCTACACAGATAAGGCAATAAATCCTGTATATTTCAACCTTTGCTTGTATTGTCCCACATATAACGCTAATAAAAAAATGACCTTGGTGTAATTAAGTGACAAAAATTATTGAGTTGAAATTTTTTAAATACGGTATATTTTGTGTGAAGTATTAAATAAAACTAGAAGTTTTTACGATATATGTATTTAGTTGACGGAAAAAAATTGGGGTATCAACACTCCCTTCTAACTTGAAAACAGCATGACC
Organism: Aphrophora alni; assembly: GCA_963513935.1. NCBI lineage: Eukaryota > Metazoa > Arthropoda > Insecta > Hemiptera > Aphrophoridae > Aphrophora > Aphrophora alni. Next base: position 22,044,690 of record OY740772.1, on the reverse strand, counting down.
TTCAAATCTGAAAGAAAAAAGATTTTGGTTTAAAATTAAATTGCATTGCATATAGTTTTTTATATAACGAATACAACTTAATTTAAACAAACAACGAGAAATGCGTAGCGTATAGGTTTTAAAAGCAGTTTCGTGCATTTTCGCTGATTTCTCTATATTAGGGTCCTTAGGTAAAACTAAGGTATGGTTTCTCTATATTAGGGTCCTTAGGTAAAACTAAGGTATGATTTCTCTATATTAGGGTCCTTGGGTAAAACTAAGGTATGTTTTCTCTATATTAGGGTCTTTAGGTAAAACTAAAATAAACTTTGGTAAATCCCGCCAGTTATTATATATTCACGTTGGGTGTCTATGTCGCAACCAACCTGCACAGACAAGACGATAAACCCTATATATTTCAAACTTTACATTTATATTCTGTCTATTGTCCAACATATAGGAAAATATAGGGGTAATAAAACAAATGACCTTGGGGTAGTTAAGTGGCAAAAACGATCAATACGAAAAAAATTATTTTTGTAAATATTATGTGTGGGGTATCAAATAAAAAGTTGTTCGAATATGTATGTTTGTTTTACAAAGAAATTAATATTTAGGCCGCTTAAAAGACTTCGATTTTATAAAAATTACTGTTTTGCCTACGGACCCCTAGTCGTGTGGTTTTAGAACACACTTGACCGTTTTATTTAACTTGATTTATAAATATTTTATTCTCAGTGTATTTGTTTGATTATTATGTTTTTAGACAAGGCACGTTCAACCTGTTTTAAGTGAAACAATTAAGTTGTAGAAAGCTAGCAAATGGTTATTGTCTACATTGTAGTTTTTACCTTATTTGTTGCAGAGTGAAAATATACCTTGTGTTTTATATACGAATGTTTTCCTGTTCTGGGAGATTTCTTACTTTTACCATTTATTTAAAATCAATAAACATTTTCACATAACTTTTTTAAACTTAATTAGAGACCTGTTGTAGTGGAAAATTATATTCTAAACATTATTTAAAATTATTTAAAAAATATTTAAACTGAAACGTGACTGCTTCCAATTAATGTCTTTTTCAAGAATTTAAGAAATTGTACATACCTTCTTGGGGAAAAAAACTTCTTTATCCCCTCCCCTCCTATTTTCAAATTTATGGTTGTAAATGAAGCTCTATGATTAGATATACCTAGTTCCAAATTATAGTTTTGTTCCTGCAAAACATTAGTGGTGATGCTGACTAGATTATATTAGATTGGATTATTGGGGTATGAGGACTTAAATTATCCTTATACACCCCCAAGGTTTACAAACTTCCTTGCAAAAGTTTGAATCTACTAGCAAGGCAAGCAGATGCCTGTGGTCTCAACGAGGCTTAGGAGCTTCCGTCCTATACTAGTATCGAAGTCATCACCCGGTTGTAGAGGCCCAAAGATGGGTCTTTTTTTAGCTTCAAGCCTCTTTCATTTCAGGATGATATACCTTGCAATCTCATTAGACCGTTTACATAGCCTACTGGTGATCCTTAGTGTTAGCAAATGTTTCCTGATGTGGTCATGCCCAGTAAGTAACGCCATAATTTATTTATTCAGCCTCAGTAACGAGTAACAGATGTAATGAAGATATGATTTACTCCACCCAACGCTTTGTTGCTTCTTTGAGGCAGGGAAGTATTAGAGCTCCCTTCTCCATGAAGCTCCCATAAAATGATGGAATGGTGCCATTCTCTAAAGATGCCTCGGTGCCCCCACCTTGTTCATTTGTTAGTTTAGCACCAGGATAGGATTCTAGCACGATAACCACATTGATGGAAAGAATATCCCTGTAAGTTGTTACTTCCTTTCCAGATGGATCCGAACATTGAGGATTTGTCTCAGACTTGAGTCTCAATCCTGGCCTTTTTCGAGGGTCCCTCGGCAGAAGGTAGAGTGTCCAATTCGCCTCCACAACGTTTGACCACACTCATACTTGTTTCACAACCAGAGATGATTGCGACTCAGATTTCCTCTTCTTCTTTCTCTTATCTCTCCACCATTTGGAGGAATTCCATTCTTCACCACTTTCTTGAAGCTTTGATCAAGCTTCTCTTCTTTCTTTATTGGTGAGTTTAGGTTATGTTAGGTTTTGACTTTTAGTTCACCGAGTTGCCTTATAGCATCGTTAAGTGAACTATAAAAGCCTGGTATATCTGGATCTTTTTGAAGTTCATTTTCTCACTTTCTTGCTGATCCATGTAGATCCCACGAGAAGCTAATGAAATAACTGTCAACCCAGGCAGAGCCCCCATGCCCAGGCAAGGCTATTTAGTGCCAGGAGCTCGCCTAACTCCTGGAGCCTCCGTTTACACCTCCGCTGAATAGAGCCCGGAGACATTTACCCCATTAGCACGGGTCGCGTGACACCTTTAAGGTTCGGCTGAAACATAAGAATCAAACAAGAGGAGGAGAAGAAGAAAGAGACCTCCAATAAGAAAGAGTAAAAACAAGCAGACAGCATGTAGAAGAGTTATGCTGATTATAGAAAGAAAGGCTTCCAGAATAAAAAGAAGAAGAGAGCTGGGATAGTCTGTTGGCGATTGGTACTCCAATCGGGCGGTGGGATCGCCAACCCCTATGCCGGGTGGTAATGTTAGTTATAATATCAATCCAAGTTGCAGAATATGAGGATATTCTAGTAGGACATCTGGAATTTTCTATGAAACCTTACTGATATAATAAATTTAGAAAAGTTTCCTTAATTTTAGATTGAATATTGCCATTAAGTTGATATTGAAATCACCCACAATATAAGATTTGTAAAAATTGAACCGTGACTGCCGTCATTAAAAGAGTGATTTTATTTAGACTTACACCGAGAACCCGTTTATGGGTTTATAAAGTTAAGACTCTATTTAAATTTTTTTTTTTCAAAAACAGTGTTTATGATAAATATTCACTTTTTAACTGACGTCTACAGATTTGAAATTTTTGTAAACGAATAGGGTTTGATTGGTTTTAATTTCATTTTGAACATGGGTGAGTGAGAAAGTTTGTGCATGTTTTTACAATGAATTTTCCTTTCCTGGAAATTTAATTTACAAGTCGTTAGACGGACGACACGACATTAGTCAGGTACTATAAATACATAGGCCTATTCAACACCTGTTTAAAGTTACACACATAAAACTTCGACACCCGATGGTTATAAACAGACAGATTTAATTACACCCAATGTCACGATGGCAACATATGTTACCAGCTGGTTTGACTTCCGTATTGCTGCCCGTCCCAGGGAGCATTGTTTAATGTTTGTGTTTTAACGGACCACCAGCATTGTGGCGAATTGCTGAAATACGTTAAGCCAAAGTATTTTGTTACATTTCAGTGCTTAAATTTTACATTTTATCATTCTACTCGACTCTTACTCTAGGATGATAATACGGAAATTTATTAGTTACGAGAAGATTTGATAATCGACCTCAGGTTTTTAACTGCTCTTCACGTTACAGTGATTGACCGAAAAAGTGATTGACTAAATGTCGTAAGTCCTTCGGAATTATCTATACGTAAGTGTGATTGTACGCACAAAAATAATATAGAGAAATGAAATTTAATCTAGAGGACTATAGTGAGCTATTGAAAATCAGAAAAATCGAATTGAACAAGTCAAAATGGCGGACAGTTTTTCTTCAATCTCGTGTATTAGTCCAAATGTAAGTCAGTAAATTAAATAAAAAAATGCCGATTTCAATTCTGCAGTAACGGTACCAACCCCACATCTCTACGATGACAAATAGAGAAGTTAACGTAACAAATGTAATTTTGAACACTGATCTCCCAAGAAAATGAAATTATATTATTACGAGATCTGCCAGGGCCGAGACACTGACACGAGCGAAACGAGTGACGACTGTTTATTTAACGAGGTCCGTTAGATTCTATTGGACATCAAGAAAGTACTGATACAAAGTACGAAGTTCAAATACCTGTGTCGGAACAGTTATACAAACTATACTAGTGTACTTAGCAAGTCCATTTAATACAATTTAACATTTCCTACAAGGTCTAAAAGACCATCTCTTGGGCATTACATTTAGACGTTTTCGTTAGTAGGATATCGTTTAGGAGCCCATCAAATGTTTAACTATGTTTTATTGGTGTTATTGTCTTTAGTTTTTTTGTTTAGTTAAAATAGTATATTCAATTCATTATGTAACCGTATCAACCCCACTTCTCGTTATTGTGACAGATGTAATTTCAAACTCTTATTTCTCAAGAACAAATGTGATATTCGAATAGTTACGAGATCCAGCAGGGTTCGTTAGAGAGCGTAGCGAATGTAGACTGATATATATATATATATATATATATATATATATATATATGTGTGTGTGTGTGTGTGTGTGCAGCTTCGAGGCCCATTAGGGCCGGGACACTGAAACGAGCGAAGTGAGTGGAGAATTTTGAAAACTCATAGTTTAATATTCTTTTTAATGTTTTTTTTTTAAAGTTAACGTATTTGGAGGTTAAAAGTTTAACAGTGAAAATTATAAAAATAAAGTCTTTGTTTGATAGGCTACACTTGTAAAACGTAACACAAAAAAATACTCAAACCAAATCTGAACTCAATATCTTATCTATTTCTGGAATTATGTTTTTTGTAAAAGAATGCAATTTGCTGATAAACAGTTAATGAAGCGAAATTCGACTATATATGACATCCCCCCCCATTTTGATGTTTAAAATACGAAAATGAATAGGCGTTTCATATTTTTTGGGACACTCTGTATTATACTGACAAAAGATTAACTTAAAGGTATTTGTGGAAAAGTCAGTTTTATGGTTGCTTACTGTAACAAAGCGGTTTTTACAATTATTATCTATACTGTTAGTGCACGTTCTTTCCTCGAAATTAGGAGTTTGTTTTGTTATTTATTATTTCACATGTTTGTTTGAGGTGTGTACCATATAAATCGTTACACGTACTAAAAATAATTGATTTTGATGTAATCAAAGTTTTAGGACAGTACATACATATTGAGCTTGAGTTGTGAGATAATATTAGATTAAAAAAACTCGAATAAAAGGTCTCACAAAAATTACTTTTATTTAATCAAACGCGTTTCAACGACAATGTCGCCATTCTCAGTGATACATGAGCTACAATAATAAAACTATAACTTTTAAAATTAACTTATAAGTTGTAGTTTTGTTATTGTAGCTCATGTGTCACTGAGGATGGCGATTTTGTCGTTGAAACGCCTTTGATTAAATAAACGTAATTTTTGTGAGATCTTGTTTTCGAGTTTTTAAAATCTTTTAGGGCAGTGTTCATGTTTTATTTTCGTTTCTTACCGATAGTCCCTAATCGACATTTTTTAAGTGAAAGGGATCAATATTTTTTTTTTACTCCTTGGTGGCTAATTTAGATCAAAATCATAGAAAGAAAATCCGAAATTTGAGTTTTGATTGTATGGCAACTACTTATAGACGTTTTACCTTACTTTTATTTTCGTTGTTTCTTTTACGGTGTACGAGTAATTTTATTTGTGGCTCCAGTTCTTCTTGATTTGCCGATCACGTTCTTCATAACTCCAAGCTAAACAACATTACCTATTTGTTGGGGGGGAGGGGGAGGGGTGTAAACCGAAAGATAAGAAGGAATTTTATCGCAAATTTGCTTCAAAATGCTGCCAATTTTAAAATTAATCAATACTTGTCCAAGCTAATATAAACAGAGTATAGTAAAAAAATTGAATAACTCCGATGTTCATTGGTCATTTTGTTGTTTCGCGTCTCTCAACTGTGGCAGGACATCCTACTCATCAATTAATATTAAAATTACCATTCACAAAAGAACTGCAATTTTCGTGGGAATTCTTAATATTCCACATTTGATTATGTCACAATCGTTGGCCGGAGGCGCTTGGTGAGTAACAGTGAGCATTGAAATGCCTTTTTATGATTTCTGTAATTATCCTAAATTGGCATCATATGCAAATAAGTCGAAAGCTTATTTAGATGGTAGAAATGTTTGGGCACAATCGATAAATACAGGTTTATCTTTGGTCTGACGCAACTTCGCCGGAAGCAATCTCAACTAGGCTAAGGCTGTTCGGCCACAATTAAAAGCTAATTTACATGTGTAGGATTCCCTCGACCTTGCGGATAATTCAATAAGGTTATCTGAGAAGCAAGTTGTTTATTTGGACGGGATAAACAAGAAAATACCGCAGACAATTAAACGGTGCAAAAATATTGCATAAACCTTTTCTCATGTCCATTCATAATCGAAATATTAACCAAATTAATCTTTTCGTCTCCAAAAATGTCAGTTTGATAGTTTTAAAAGTGGACGGCGTTAACGTTTATTGATAATTTGAGTAATATTTATATATTTAAACTCGTTGAGACTTCGCCCGCAATACTTTTAATTAATAGGTATTTCACTGAGTACCCAAAGTTCAGATTTTCAAATTTGTTACCGTATAGTTCACCATTATGGATAACTTAAATCGATCCTCATTATTACCATGCGACATGATGCAAAACTCTTTCTCAATTTTTGGCTAAGATTGTCTCCTGTTTATAGCCAATATTTGTGTATCACACATGTGATAAAAATTAAAATAGGCAGGCATCTTCGCCTATTATTCTATCAAAATCGGTGGTTTCTCTGGCATATTGAGATAAAAATTATCTAAAAGTAAAAAAAAAAATTTAAACCTAATTGTGTTGATATAACTGCAAAACATTGTCATTCAAATGATTGTTCTTTCATTAAAATAAAGGTAAAATCAGTAAGTAAGATCTAATGATATTAATATCATTATCCTGATTATAAAAAAAAACATTAAAAACAAGTATATTTTAAATTAAAGAAATTTCACTGATAATATATATTTTTTGTGCAAATAAATAGTGACATACTGAAGTTGCAAAAAAGGTCAATTGCGACAAAAAACGCAGGTTTAAATGTTCTTCTTTGAATCACGTTAATCATTAGATAAACATTTTGTAGGCCAAACCTGATTTACGATAATTATCTAAAACGTTCATATTGGTTCAGTCAAGGCCTAACCTAAAATTTTGTATTATTCAAGCTGGTGAACCAAATCAGTTGTTTTATCTGTTATTGTATTCAGTATTGGTTGCTGTGGCAATGAATATAAAAATGGTATACAAATTAGTTTTATATGTTTTGACTATACATTTTTCAATAGTATTTGCTTAATTTTTTTAGAGAAAACTCATCGTATACACAACAGTTTTCAATACACAAAGTAGGCTATCTATTATTATCTTCTATATGTTACTTTAGTGAACATTTTTAGGCATGGAATTGTTCCAATTGTTTCAAGAAAAAATTTTGCTTTTGAGAAATGTTCGCTCTTAAAATTTTTAACCGTTTTAACCCTCCTGTAGGACAAATCTGCGAAAATGAAGACATTTCTTTTTAGATATATGTTTGAAAAATATTTCAGACCAAAAGTAAAGTCAATATCTTAATTAATAACTGAGAAAACTTTGTAGTACGAATATATCACATTTCTAATAGATTTTGCTGGGGGTTGATATGTCAGTTTTTATATAGGTCTAAACTTGCTTGATTTGTGTCATAAACTCGACTTAGGCATACAAACTACAAAATAAAATCAAGTTTAAATGACGGTGGTCGAATTTACATTTCTTGAAAATTCTTCTTTAATAGTATTTTTTTATAATTTAAAATTTTCCACACGGGTTTGTATTATTAATCATAATATTTCACGAAAATTTGAACGTAATCGGTAGCGTTTTCAAGAAATTACGCTTTTATAACAACTCCATGTTATGGTTTTTACTGATAACTGACGAATAGATGTTTTTAAAGAGATGGCGACCAATATGTGTGGCTACATTTAAACAAAATATGATTAAAACGTTAGAACCGATTTTGATAACATCAGAATTTACTGCTTTTGTTATCGAAAACATTTTAAAAAGTCCTGAGATATGGTCAAATTATACCACATCCTTCGTTTCGGATATAGAGCATCGTACAGACGCCAGACATACAGCATTCCCAAAACCACTTTTTTTTAGAATGAGAGAATCTGACAACAGATATTTCCGCGAAAAACTTGACACTAGTTCCTTGCCCCATCACACAACTCTTTCTATACTACTTATATGTGAGAAATGTAAAAACTGGATGTACATGTACAAATTACTGATTTTGAGAAAACGTTTTACCAATTTAGTTCAAAATTAGTTTTAAGAGTCAATTTAATGTATTAAAAATTTAATTGTCCTAACCTTAAACTAAAACAAACAACAGATTTGATTAAAATTATGCTTCAATTTTGTATTATTTCACCTAAAATTTAGAGCTATATTCTTTAAATACTGTATTAAAGATTGATCTTCTATTTTAGAGTATTCATTTCCATTTTAATTGGCTGAGATAATATGTATTTATGTAAAAAACAAAATGATTACTAAACCTTATCATATTTGCTGTGAAGGACAGCCGCTCCTGTATTACGAATTTTATAAAATATCTAATCATGTTCGATAGGTCTTATCTGGAATGATAAGATTGAAGTAGGTTTCTTAGGTGGTCATTATAATCTGAACGACACAACCTACTGAATATTGTAGCCTAGAAACAGGATATAGGCTACTCACAGAATGAAGGTAATATCGTCAATGAAATGGACAACTAGGTGATTCCTTAACCGTTTCCTCAACACATTCAGCAAATCATTCTTGTAAATCTTATATGAGGTTCAATACTATCACTTTGTTTGTTGGTGCGATTAATTTTACAGTTAATAAGTGAAAGAAACAAAACAGTGTAAAAAATAATTATCATTGTTTTAGCCTTAGATCTACTTATGAATTTATTAAAAACCTTCTTGTAGTCAAAAGTAGTGCGTGTATATATTTATTTATGAAGCTACATGTTTCGCTGCCACAGGCAGCATCATCAGGCTAGCTAAATACTTTAAAACTGTTCACATATCACTTTATTTTAAATATGTTTTCATATCGCTATACAGATTATATAAAACTTTAAAATAATATACATCTTTCGTGTAAAAACTACTTTGTCGTAAAAATATAAACTTTTAAAAAGTTTTATAATTAAATCGTTAAAATATAAGCATGTAAGCTTCATAAACAAATTTATACATGCACTACTTTTGACCACAACAACGTTTGTAATAAAAATAATAATTCATTTTTATTTTGTAAATCCTATTAAGCTTGAAAAAAGGTTTATATTCATAAAAATTAAAACTATTTAGTAAGGGAGTTTGTATATTCTGTTCATTTAGAATTCTCTTGCAGAGAAAGTTTTAGCATAGGCAAGAGAGGCTACTTTCGTGTCTGTGATTTTAGGAAACCAATAAAATATTTACGATATTTGTATTCATACTCGCTAGAGGTTAGAAAGATTAAGGTGAGAGAACTAGTCCAGGGCATCGCGACCATTGGCCTATTGTGGTACTAAACCTCCTAATTTTAGTCCAGTAGATTAATCCCAACTAGTTTTAGTATCCACTCATTAGCACGTCCAATGAGAATACACCAGGAGTTTGAAAGCCAAAAACTTTATACCTCTTATTGGGAAGTGTCTCGCAATTGACGATTATTGTAGCCTGCGGTCTCCTCACTCGTCTACATATCCAATCCTGTGCAAGTGCGCCCTCAGTCCACATTGTCCCGTGATCTGTCAGAAGTTGCCTTAAATATTAGTAATTAATCATAAGTTAATTAAATAGCGTTTTGTTCTGGCACTGATATCTAGAACTTGCGGATCTCCATAAGGAGAGAGAAAAGACTAACGAATGCAATGACAACTATGTATTACAGAGGCACGAGAAGTATACGTGATGGTTTCCAAAACGGGACTACTTTTCCTAAGCTAAGGTGCGAAATAGATAAGATTTTAATTTTGTGGGGAAAATAAAACGGTTTTGAATAAGTTAAAAGTACTTATAGAGTATTTTCACAATATATTTGAGTTTTCACTTACTACAGTTACTACAGTTAATAATACAACAATTTAACTAATGAGGTTGACAACAACAGGAGTGTAATCATCTCCGTAGAAGACAATAATGGATAGCGATTGTTTGAAATTGGTTGTTGTTTGGGTCATTATTCTTAAAATTTTTCGCAGAATCAGAAGAAAATTGTCTTAAAATTTGTACAGTAAAAAAATAGATTTTACATTAAGGTGAGTCCAGTAGTTGAATCATCCCGATCGACAAGGGCAGATAAAATTTCTTGTGTTTGTGTGAAAGCTACGTGTGAGGCGATCCTTCCGCTAGCCGTTTTCTTTCCTTTTATAAACTATAGAGGGAAAAATAATGAAACATGTGGGAACATTATCAATATTCACGTTAAGTACACTTAACAGTTCTCTGAAAGCTTTTCCCTGTTGACAATCCCACAGCTTCCTTCGTGACCCAGTTCCTTTCATGTCAACAATAAATTCTCGGCGACACTACCTTAGATTTACCACCATTTAGAAATAAAGTGCGAAAATCATTTGCACTATCTTACCCATAAACCCCATCTACAAAACCAAAATAATATTCGTCGCCATCTTCTAGAAAATATTTTACTTGAAGTAAAATACTCATCTACATTATACTCGTCTTTAAACTTAATGCTTTTGGTAAGAAAAATAATCGTAATTTATCCCCTTCTAAACAAGCTTAAGTTACTGAATTTTTACCCAAAAGTTATTGTAGGTAAGTTTTTATAGAAGGGTTCCTTCCTTTCCAAAACTTCAGGGTTTGGTTCCTGGGGTCAAAATAAGTAAAAAAGTTCCTGTGTATAGTGTCCTAAAATGCTTAATTTTCTGTCTGTCCGCCATTTGTGTTTCTTATAAGAAACATTATATTTTTTGGAAAACAAATTAGTCATCGAGTCCAAATTAGGTAGGCTATACATATTTTGTAAATCTGACCTTCCATCATTGTACCAAATTCAGGACTTTGTTTTGTATCTCTTCAAAATGGCTTCCGTTTAAAATGTTTAATTTCTAATATATCAAAAATCGCTAACTACAAAAACTTATAATAGAAAAAATGTTTTTTTTTAATGACAAACAAAATGAATTTTGTAATTTTTCAATAGTTTAAAGGATAACCAAGTCATTGTTAGAAAACTGAAAACTAGATTTTTTTTTTGTAATTGTCTACAACACCTAAAATTAGCCTAAATCCAAAATATTGTTGAATTATGATGTTTTTTAATAGTAATAATATTAAACTTTTTTCTTTTTTTTTTTTTTTTTTTTTTACTTATGTTTCAAATAAATCGTTTACTAAGAAATTATGTTTTTTTTTGACAAAATTCAGTTATCCTTTACGCAACTGAAAAATCATAAAACTCATTTTGTTTTTCATTAAAAAAGAAAACGTTTGTTTTCTTATGTATTCAATCGTTTTTAATATATTCTACATTATAAATTTTAAACGTTCCCCATTTTGAAAATATTGAAATATTGAAAATAAATCCCTCCTCTTTTGGTACATTTATAAAAGGTCACATACAAAAATATGTATACCAAATTTTCATTCGATATTTAATTTATTCCTAAAAATATGTTTTTTGTATGTAACACAAAATGGCTGATAGACGGATAACTAAGCATTTTACGACAATTTTCATAAGAACTTATTTATTTATTTAGATCTAAGGAACCATAACTTGAAGTTTTGGACCGTAATTTGGAGACATCCTGTATATATTAAAAGATATTAGTACATTTAAATAAATACAGTCTTAGCATGCTTTACTTCTCCAAAGGGTAAATCGTATTTGATTGAAATGTAGTTAAGGTCAAGGATAGTTTTAATTTATTGTCAATTATTTCCGAACCGGAATTTTCTCATTATTAAATTATGAGAAAATAATAATACTTTTTGTATCAGTAGATGTGTAAAATTTGAACGAAATGGATAGAGTCTATTTTGAGAAATTAGGTTTTTCATGAAAGTTCCGTGGGTTTTTATTAGGTATTTTTTCCATCGATAACTGACTAATTACATTCATAGGGAAATGGCAACCAATGCGTTCTTAGAAGACACATGTTAGCAAAATTTGATGATCGAAATAGAAAATATAGAAAAATAATTTATACAATTTGATGAAAACCGGTCAACCCGTTTCTGTTGTAGGACACTGTACGGATAATGTAATTTTTATAAATACATATTTTGCTCAAAGGTAATCTCAGAATGGTAAACTCAACATTCATCTTTTTAACATAACTTTCTCGTTACATTTATTTGAAAAAATAAAAAGGTGTATAATCTGGATTGATAAATCGATTACATAACATACTAAAGATTTATAAGAAAGTAAAACATTTAGGTAAGAAATGAACAGATTGTTTACTCAGTTACTTTCCCCATTAATTTCGTATGGCACATTTAGCAGAGTTCTAAAAAAAAATAAAGATTTCTTTCTAATTGTCATCCTCGTATAACCGTCGTATTCTCACAAGAGTATTTCGTGTCCTTTGACACCAAGTACAAAACGTAAAAGCGTCGTTATTCCATAGTTGTTTCGATAAAAAAAATGGACTGAGCTATCAAAAGTTGTACTGCGTGGGATGGGGGAGGGGGAGGGGATATAATCAATGCCGTTGTCATGGCGACGTAAACCCAGCTGACTGAAACTAGGGTAAGGGAAGAAATTACATTTCATTCTGTTGCATGTGCCGTCATCCCCAACCCCTTTAGTGACAAATAATAATATGGAATTAACGTTATGTCAACGTATAGTAGAATTGTATTATTTTACTTTGTCTCCTTAAACAAACTAAAACTAGAATGTGTGTTTTATAACAAATGGAGGGTTACAATTTTAAGGGCCGCGACATTGATTTAGGTAACTTTAGCCACGGGATGAAAGCACTAAAGCCCCCTCCTCAAACAAATACGACAAAAAAATCTAACTACTCAGAAATAACCTCAAAAGTCAGAAAAGAAGTGTTAATCAAAAGAAATCTATTTAATTAAACAAAAAATCTATTAATTAAACATTTTCCGACAATAATCAAACCGAAATATTCCTGTTAGTTATACAGATATAATCTAATATTTGTCCCGTTTGTGTCCAGCTCAAACTTTGAAGCCACGGCATTCTTAATATCGTACTTCACTGTCAAATATTCAGGTATGATTGCAATTTATTCGATAAGTACAAGAGTTACAAAAAAACCTTTAAAAGGTAACCCCTAGGATTTTTTGAATTAAAATTAGATGTATTACCTAATTTTTCATGTCAGTCGCCATTTTTCCAACATGGCGGTCAGCTCTAAATTTTCTTATAGGAACCTCTATTTTTTATGGCGCTTTTGGATAAAATTATTATTTTAGCGCTTTTTTATTCTTACGTTTAAACAAATATTTTTTAACCGTTTAGGAGCTACGTTCAAAAATTCGCAAATTCAAGCTATTTTCAGACACAATTTTTCATAGTCAAATTCATGTGAAATTTAAACTAGAGCTAGAATGGAAGGCGTAATAACACTACTGTTATTTATTTGTTCTGTAGACCGAGTAATAACCGAGTTAGCAATAGATTACAAAAATCATAATTTTCTAGAACATCCACTGGCTTTACACCAGCTTCTTTTTATTATTAAATGTATTACACCTTTTCAATTAAGGACACATTGTATTATTAAGCGGTGTTAACATATTTTTGTTTCGTTTATATCCAGTAAAAATTACAAAATGGTGAAAGCAAGAAAAGGAAAGCAATTAATTGCCAGAAAAGTTCAAATAAAAGGAAGTCGGTAAAAAAATTCCTCTTCGAGAAATGTCAACATAATTTCGAAACTGCTTTGGATTGTAAAATTTGCATAACAGCGTTTTTAGGGAATAAAGAGTAGGCCTATCAATTAACTACCTGATATTTATAAAGTGTATTGCCAACGTTATTTTTATCCAGGAAAATAATTATTAATTTCACAAACATGTCACCATTTTTTAGTCCTGCCACGTGAGTTAAAAAATGTACAAAATTTTTCTTTTCAGACTTTTAATATATTTTGTACATTAATTCTATCTATGTTTCAATTTTAAATTCGGTTCAACTGTTTTAGGTACGGAAAATTAATCTCTGAAAACACCTTGAATATCGTAGTTTCATAACTTTGAGCGCCTATAATTCCTAAACGATTAAGATATCGAAGAATACCCGAGAATAAAAAAAAAAGTCTTAAAATAATGTGTCTTATCCTAAACAGCAGTTCCCATAAGTAAGTTTAGTGTGCCGCCATTTTGGAAAAATAGCGTGATGTGAAAAATTTGGTAATACCAAAAATTTTATCTAAAAAATCCATTGTTACTTTTTTAAAGGTTTTTTGTAACTTTTGCACTTATTGAATAAAACAGCGGGTCACATCTGTTTCAACCATCCTGTATGTAATGTGGAAATTGCTTTTATAAATATTTAAAAATTCTTGACAATAGATGGTCTCAACAAGTCCTCAAATTTATACTAGTCTTAAATTTACATTTTTCCTTGGATCAACTTCCTCCTATCCTTTTGTCTTTCTTGGAGTATTTCATAAGTATATATAACAAGTCCCCTCTCTCCCCTGTGCCACTGATAGAAGAAGGCAAGGTTAGGTTGTTTAAATGAACAGACAAGAGAGTCAGTTTCCATTTCAGAGCTGGGTAAGTACCATAATTACAGTTATTATCGTATACAATTTTAAAGGAAAGTGTAAAATTATTCATTGTTTATTATTAAAGGTGGTATACCTGATGTTAAAAATCATGCAATGAAAATAAATTATTTCTTAGAGATAATGAAATGAAAACAACCAAAATATTGTGTCTATTAATAACCTGATAATATGTGGAACCAAACCGCAGGCTTCACTATTCTAGATTGATGTTGCACGCACTTTACCAGTCTATAAATACCCCCTCCCCTCAGACCCTCATGGTTTATGTCAGGGTAGAGTTGAGTTTTATCTACCACGGAAAAACACTTCAATGGGAAGAAGCTAGAAATAATTCGGTAATAATCAAGAACAAAGAAACTATATGAAGTGTTAAGCATGTGGCTATATTATGGATATCGTATAAAAATAGTACCTCTCTAGTTTCAGATACGGCGTAAGAAAAGTAATCATTTACTGGGGGGGGGGGGGTTGATTTGATCAGAAAAACATTCGTCAATTTATTGTGGCTTCTGTTGTCTTTTAATTCTGCGTCCCATACAAGACAAGCATTAAAATTTTGTAAAAACTTTATTGCAGGATTATTCAATTCACCAGACTGTAAGAACATTTTGACTGTATTATATATTTAGTTAAAACTAGAAGTGGGGAAAAGGTTGGGGTTTTTGAAGCTATATAAAGATTTGAATTTGAAAATCATAAATCAAGAAAATGTATCAAATTGTCATTCGTAGATACTTTTAGATTCATGGTTTCTTCTATAGAAAAATGAACTATTGTTATATTGTTACATTAAGCATGTTAAAATGATTATAAGAATAAGACTTGTAGATATATCACTAATAAAAGATGAGAAAATTTTATTAATAAACATTAAAAAATAAAACAAAACTTTATTACAGGAATATTCAGTTCACCAGACTGTATGTACACTGTGAATAGTAGCTAACTTTCCAGTTTTGTATTTAGTTAAAACTGGAAGTGGGTTAAACATTGGGGTTAATAGCTGACTAACAAACAACTCAATGTATGTTAGGTTAGGTGTCTAATTTTCAGTATCGTTTACGCCCGGTTTATTAAGTCTACATCTTAACATTAGTGAATTCCTACGTTTTTACGCCCTAAACGTAGTCTGTATAGTCTAATCCATATTGTGATTAACATGAAACTATTTGTTACACAATTTCCCGTATTAATTACTAGAAACTGGTGCGAAAAATGTTGTTTTCCTTTCCGATCCGTCAACAGATGTTTTGTTATTATGAAACGAAGGATATTATTTCCATTTTCATAACCTATCGTCCATAATTATCGTTTAAGACATTAATCGATCGCGTAGGGAAACAGTTTTTATTACTTGGGGTTATGTTTCTAATATTGTTTTAGCCATAACATTTTATTGTAGAAAAGTTCCTATAAACATCGTGTAATGCTGGGTTTAAAGCTGGATAAAATGAGCTATTGCGCAAACTTACACAACATAGGCCTATTAAAACCAAGTAATCGGCTAAAAACAAAACAACTTAGGCCTAAATCGATCGACATTTTATAATTTACCGACCTATTTCCCTCTTACACATCCTTAGATATTTGCACTAACTAGTGCATATGTGGTGACAGATTAAACGTTTGTTAGTTATCGTACTTATAGTGATAAGTAAGATTTGTGGTAACGTCAATCACCAATTGGATGAAAACACCATTTTTCACAGTAAACATTTTATTTGTAACAAGAAAACGTTACACTGACTAAGTCATCATTTTCAAAGACTGCTTGTACACAAATATTCTTGCAGTTCATCTGTACCAAGAACGATTGTATATATATATGTAATAACTGATGATGTCTCGATAACTGAAACGACGTCTTGTTACAAATAAAATGTTATTGTGGTTATTTGTATTTCTTTCATTTGTTGGTTTTACTATTGGTTTGAATAGTCTTAGCTTTTTTCAATGGATAAAAATATTTTAGAATACGTTATCAGTCTCTGGATCACCTTTTGTTTGACATTTCTTTATCAATGAAGCAATAGTCTTTTAATTTCGAATGTTTATTAAAAAACTTACAAAAAAATCCAACATCTTCAAAAAACAAATGTTTCAAATGAAAGTTATATGATTTGGCGAATAGGATCGACATTGTGCATTTGAACAAATTTGGTGAACGCTTAAAAGGTCAATTGAAGGTTATTTAAAAAAAAATTAAAAAAATAGAAACCTATATTTTTTTAACAGTATCATTTCTACGTGAAACAAAGACTTTGAAACTTTTTTTTTCAGCCAACTTTATTGGCTGACAATGCTGTTGAATAGCAATCATCAAAAATAGAAGATAAGCTGTGAAACAGTGAGCGTAACTTTATTAGCTGGCACTGCTCCTTAAATTTAAATCATCAAAAATAGAAGATAAGCTGTGAAACAATGAGCATATATTTATTAGCTGACAATGCTCCTTGAATTTAAATAATCAAAAATAGAAGATAAGCTGTGAAACAATGAGCATATATTTATTAGCTGACAATGCTCCTTGAATTTAAATAATCAAAAATAGAAGATAAGCTGTGAAACAATGAGCATAATTATATTTATTAGCTGACAATGCTCTTTGAATTTAAATCATCAAAAATAGAAGAAAAGCTGTGGGGAAAGGGGATACTTGTTCTATTACGATTTTGATTTGATTAACATCGTCTCTAACTGTTTCAAATTTTGCAAAAATATAGCCTCAAGTGACCTGAAATGATACCAGTTAGTGAAAATGAAACATGGACATCTTAGAAGACCAAAAAGTTTAAAATAGGTGTAACGCGTTTGAACGAAAGTTTGGTGAAATATCAAGGTTTACCGTAACCATTTAGCCGAACCGCATATAAATGAAAATAATTATAGTACACAAGGAAAACCGCAGGAGAAATTGTTACTTTTTAATGATACATCTAAGATTCAGCTTCAGTTTTTGACAGATAACACCAACGAATAGTCTTTTTGTTGTGAGTGGATGTGTTAATAAAGGTCGTGAGTTTTAACATTCTGAAGAGAACTTACTAAATTTGCATTGTATTTCACAAACAATAGACTCATCTTTCACTTTGTAAATTATTTAAATCTGTCGAAATTTACGCAATGTCTGCACCCCACATTACAATGTCTACTGGGAAAGAAATTAATTCCGTTCTCTAGAGAAACCGCAGTCGTGTGAGAAACCGTTTCAGATTCCAATTAGCGCTATATAATTATTGGTCCACATTTAGACTTCGCTTAATTTGATTCCTTATCCAATACAATCTACCGTTATAAAGTGTAACCTTGATATGTTCACACAGTACACGTGCAATTATATGTGTGGTGTAGGTTACAGAAATAATTTACAAACCAAAGTGTTAAATGTTGCGTCAAAAACATCTTCTCCGTAACTGAGAAATCAACATTATAAATTGATAAAGTTATACTCGCTTTTCCATTATTTATTGAATAATTATAATATTATGTATTTACACAGTTTATATTAACTACAATAATTACACATTTCAATAATAATAAACACTAAATAAAGATATAAGAAAACTTTCTCACAAATATTTTCAAACGCGTTTCAACGACAACATCGCCATCTTCAGTGATGTACGAGCTACAATAACTAAACTATAACAATTATAGTTTAGTTATTGTGGCTCGTGCAACACTGAAGATGGTGACTTTGTCGTTAAAACGCGTTTGAATAAATTAACATACTATTTGTGAGATTTTGTGTACAATTTTTATTCTTTCAAGTTATCAAGTCGAGCTCAATATTTGTTTATACTAAATAAAGAAATTATAAATATTGTACTTTGTTAGATTTGAGTTTACCTACTCGAATAAAAAGAATAGAAAAACAAAACAAATCCTGCTATGCTATAACACTGAACAAATAATACAACACTCTGTATAGTTTC
This sequence comes from Aphrophora alni, assembly GCA_963513935.1. Lineage (NCBI taxonomy): Eukaryota > Metazoa > Arthropoda > Insecta > Hemiptera > Aphrophoridae > Aphrophora > Aphrophora alni. The sequence goes on along the minus strand of OY740772.1, from coordinate 22,026,085 downwards.
ACTTGTGTTAAATAGATTGAATCAATTGTAAAATATTTACATAATATTGGAAGACTTAATTAGAATATTTTGCACTCTTTGTTTCAAAAGTCATTTCTTTAGCCCGTTTAGAAAAGAATAACAAAGTTTTATATTATTAGGTAATCAATTTAATAGCAATGGTACTTTATTTCTTGAATTTTTCCACACCACCATAAATGGTGAACAATGTGCCAACAAAATAGAATAAACAGTACAATTCCTTAGGAACAAAATTAACCAAATTTTCCGAGATTAAATTCCCCCTCATTTTTAAGTAAAATGTGACGATTTAGTTACAAATTCAATTTTCTCATTTTATTTTTCACCCAATAAAATGTGACCCCCCATTTCCGTAAAACTAAATTACATTTCCTACATGACAGAACCAAAGTCGTTCTTTGAAACTGGAATATGCATTTACAAGCCTCAAACATGAAAAAAGTGAATTTTGTAAAATCTTTGTTAAAATTAAAATTTGTTTTAACAAATCACAAACCTTGATAGTTAATTCTGACATTGGAGACATTTCTTTCTTTTGTAGAGAGTTAAAACCAGCCTAATTTTATTGTTGAGTTTATAAAAAAAAAAATTATAAAAATATTATAATTGTCCATTGTTGTGTCAATAAGAGAACCAAAATCGAAAACGCTTTCATATTTAATCACGACGTTAGACTTTCTCAACGAAAACGTAAATGGAGATTGCTTTTACTGTTGGAAAGCTTATGAAAAGCTCAATTTTTGTGAAATTTAACAGCAAATTAAATTTTAACAATAGGGCCTAATATTAAAACGTTCACTTTTTTCATATTTGAGGGCTCGTAAATATTCTCATTTTCAAAAAAAACGAGGTTGGTTCTGTCCTATAGGAAATTTAACGTAGTTTTTGGAAATGGGCTCACTTTACTTGCTAGGTGAAAAATAAAGTGAGAATTTTAATTTTTAACTGAAAAGTCACGGGTTTTCTAAAAGTCTGTAAAAAATGTATATCTCTGAAATGAAGCTAGATAAGGTGGAGCATACATGGTAAATTTTGTTGTAAATTAAGTGTATTATTAACCTGATTTTTCGCGCATTGTTTACATTTTACCCTGTATAATATAATAGAAACAAAAACATTGCTTAACCTATAAAAATCGATTAAATGTCATAAAAAATATCTGTTTGATAGTTGTCAGTAAAAACGCGATATTGAACCATTGAGCACCTCTTAGAAGAAATATTTATATCTAAACTGACTTCGCTCTTGGTCCTCGGTGTAAAATCGTTTTTTGATTATTATTGAGCTTTTATTGACGGCAATCAAAATTCATTTGTTTTTTCCCAATTATTCCTGAACCGTTATATCTTTTTACTTGCAATTTTTCACACGGCTTTGAATTTCTAATCTTCATATTTCAATAAAAATTTGATAGAAATCGGTTGATTTGTTTTTGAAAAAAATACATATTTTATAACAGCTTCATGGTTCGATTTTTTTTTTCAGTAGAAAACTGCACAGCAAACACAGTTGCACAGTTGGATATATCGGAAAAATCCACCACACAACTTTCTCTATACTACGTATGTGAGAAATTTTATTGGAACTGGTTTTACCCACATATTCGGGGCTATAATACAATATTTTATACTAACTTCCTTCGATTTTCCGTTTTAGACTCGAAAGCGGTTACTCATAAAATCGATATTTTCTTGTAAGTTTCAACTTTTCCTTAATTACAATAAGATGTATTGCAATTAGTTCTTTTATGGTTTTCGCCAACCCCACAAATTGTTAGGCTAAAATGTGCAAGCTAAACGCCTATCTTCGTTTAGCTTGCACATTTTTAGCTGAGGTTGCACAATGTAGACAGGCCTTCTGTATCAGTACTTAGATAATAGGCATGACGCCCACCGTTACGGAATTTACGATAAGAGTAATGAATAATGTATTCTCTATGTTTAACATTTTAGAATATGTTTGGCCTACAGTTTATAAAGGTGGTGTTTTATTTTTCCACTGAATTTGGTAATTTAATTTTCAAGAAATTTGTTTAATATTTCCAAGGTTTTCCCGAAAGGACTGTACGACTATACTTTCCAGTAGAAGTTAAACAATCGAGAAAGTTAATGCAGACATTTGTTCAGTAATCGTAGTAATGGTGAGTTTTATCAATAAAAACCTTGAAATGTCGTCGTTTTCATTTATTTCTTTTGGGTGCACGGAACCTGTCCCTTTATCAGTGAGTTACAGATTGCCTTGCAACATTTGCCCGGAACGACCATTTAAAAGGCTTTCCTTCCTTTTCCTCCCTCTTAACCAAGTAGACCTTCTTTATTTTCATTTAAATTATAATAATTTTGTAATAAGACTGTACAAAAAAAAAGATTACAAATAAAGATTAGATTACGTTATACAGGTTATAGGCTAACCTGTATAATCAGGGTTGTAATTTCTTGGAACTCTGACATCCACGTGCCACTTCAAAAATCGCCTCTTGCAAGTGTCACAACATCGTATTAGAAGTAAATCTAGGTAAGATTATTCATGTAATTTTTTCGGAAGAGGGTGTTTAAAAAAAATATATAATCGCTATTAATTTTATTCGTCATTGAAGTATATTGCATAAACACCATATGGAAACATTTTTTTGATCAAACTACTATCCATTTTCCTAAAATATATATTTTCTAAGTTCAGTGGTAGATGCAATGTGGAAGAAGAGAAAAACTTAAAAGTTGAAATGAAATAGGTGAGCGTTGTTCCTTGCGGCATATCTGACCTTTTAAGGCAGTTAAACAAGTACTTGAACGTGATGTACATACTTGATCCACCCTGGAACAAAGTACAACGATAATAAATACACACATGCCAGCATATTATGTCATCCCTGGTCACGTGACATGGGCGTGTGATGGTATCGGGATGAAACGTAGCCTACACCTTGTACCATAAAACCACTTCTCTCTATTTTACTCTCCCACATTTACGTAATGTAAAGTTAAGTAATTGATCAAATAATATATGTTGAGGTTTTCGTAGAAATATCCCTGAGACACAATGCATTTTTAGCATTTATTTTGTAACAATATTAATTGTGGGTAAATCATTTCAGGTTTTGCCAATGTAGGAATTATTCTTTGTTAAATAATTGTATAAAAGAAAACCAAGAATAAATAATTTTCATTACAGGGTGCGGTAAAAATACCTAACCGTTTATAATTCAAAACTACTGTCACATTAATTAACATTTTTACATGTGTAACTTTTAAATACATTAGGCTACATATGCCGCCGAATCTGTGAAAAACACCCCAAGTATCTGATGTGTCATGTCAGGGATTTCGGGCGTATTGTTCCTTTTAGTTCGTCAAATGAGCAGGTTTATGGGAATAGTCACAAATGCTGAGGTCTGGATGTCGGGCAGGCCAAAAATGTCACCAACTTTACTTTCAAATAATCCACCATGTTATTAACTGTGTCGGCAATTTCCTCATCTTGCTAGAACCAGACACATTTGTTTACAAAGAAGGAAAGCAGCTACAGATGTATTATTATTATTTTTATTAATTGTTCGTTAAATTTTGCTCTTTGGGACAAATTGTGATGCAAAATTAAATGCAATATCTATGGTTTTCCCGAGCGTCTTAAATGAACCTATAATTGTAGAAGAATCGCTGCGCCAAGCGCTATCAAAGCGCGGAAAAGAGTTGGCAATCCCGCACGGTCCCTATTGGTTTCTTCAAAGTCAGGGTGTCTACTGGCTCCTCCCTCAACGGAATTGACTCGTGGCGTCTTGTATGCTTATCCTTCTATAATTTAAGGATTAGATTAATAGGTAACGGATCTGAATTCATTGTAATTGAACGCGCCTTTCTATTCAAAGAAATATGAACCAATGACACATTTCTTAGTAACTTCCAACCACCCTGTTACTTTACCTCTATAAAGCTTTTTAGGGTTTGTACCCCACTAATAATGGAAGTTATGAGTATTGACGTACCTAGATAAATGGAAATGAGCTACACCCCTCATTATGAGAATCTTGTCATCAAATCAATCATCTGCTCTGTAAATGCTGTACAACAGATGTAGTCTTTAGGCTTTAACTTCTGAACAATAGCCATTTTGTAAGAGTGGAATAATAAATCCAAATACAGTATTCACCTTACGCTCATCAGAGAGATGCAAAGCAGTCGCGTATTTACGAGCTGAGCGGTATTGGGTGGTTTGCAAAGTTTACCTTCTTCGCTCAACGTTTTCTGATGTTCTGGCTGATTAACGTTTTAGAGCTATTTATCTTTAACAAAATTGTGTTAAACAGCTCCTCTTCAATATACGTTGAAATGATGTAAAAATTTAAGTTACCCAGAGAAACAACACAAGAATCACTGTTTTTAAATGTCCCCACAATGTTCACCTGACCACTGCTCTATGGGTACTAAAATGGTATCCACTCTCTCCCTCCAACTTAAGCTTACTTGTTCTGCACTGCATCGATGAAAACTTCAATAATTAAAATTAACCTTATTTGTAATGTTTAAAAAAAATTATACTGATAAACTTTATTTTTCTGTTTTAGGTTGGTACTACAAATCGAAGAAATTTTAGAGAGGTTAACATCTTTGTTATATTGAGGGGAATGTAAGTATTAATTATTGGATACAAATTACACAGCATATAATTAAATGGTATATCATTTTTTTGAATCTATAAAAAGAAAAGGAGTCTTTTGTAACCGCTTTAGCCACTGTGCCAACTACAACAGTTTCGAAGCAAAACAGATTTATATAATTTTCAAGGGTTTTGAGATCATGTATTTAAAATTTTAAGAAAAACATTTATGTGGCTGACACTCCCCCCCCCCAGAACAATTTGTAAACCTCTCTCTTTCCCGATTCGTCTTCTATTTTCAAGTATTTGAAATTTTAAAATCTTCCAAACCATGTTTACCATAGCTTAACAATTCATTGCAAAAAAGTCCTATAGCTGCAACGTTGAAGTTATTTACTCATATAGAATGATTATAGAAGCTGTTAATGGCCTAATTACTAAATTGACGAATCTACGCCATGAGAACAAATAAACGTTACAAACAGTGGACTTACGTTTATAGATTATGAAGAACAATTATCCCTTAATGTTTCACAGTGCAGGAAGTTTATATAATTTTAAAATATACCTTCATAAGTATAATGCTCCATAAATAACTTTGCAGTTTTACAATTAAAATCAATGTTTTTACCATTCTATATCCTTAATGATTCTAACAGATGATTTTTAACTTATCTTATTTTATAAATTTATTATCATATTTTGCTGTTATAGCCTACTAGGTGTCTAAAAAGTTCTGGAACGATTTAATATAATTTAAACTATAAACGGCGAAAAATGAAATATTGGAAATGTTTTATGGTGTAAAAAAACACACTATATTTTGGTATATCATTTAAATTCAGTCGTCCACTTAAAATTTAGGGTTTAAGGGTAAACTTTTTTTTTTTAATGTAATGCCCATCACGTAATACCTCATTTTAAAGCCCTTGAAAAGAAGAACAATAGCGAAAACTAGAGCTCATTATCTTGACCCTATCAAAAATAGCGGCTGGGCTGGTTAAGTAAACAAAAACTTCAACTTATTTCAGATTTGTATTCGTAAAAAATAATAAGGTGTCACAATGTTCAGAAATTTATTTAGTGTATTTTTGTGAAATTTAAACTGGTAAATTAGTATTTTACATTTCAATACCTACATTGCATGGCTTTTAGCCTTCTCTTTTACACTCTAACATTTTTAAATTACGGACGACATTTTAAAAGATAATTATTTTCTTTAATACATTCTAGGATTAAATACTCTTAAAAGGAGAAAAAACACTGGTGAAAGTAACAGTAGGTAAGGAACAAACAGGAAGGAAATCCTTTATAATATGGGTTCATCTGAAAGCCAGGGTTTATAAATCCAAGCGGCAAATGTGAAAGAATAGAGAAATCGAATCACAGAAGAAGCACTGTTAATATCGCGGGAAACACTAAAGCATGTTATGGGTAATTACTATTAAAGATTGTTACACTGTCAAACTGTAGAGTTGTGTAAAATTAGTATAATGATATTTTGTTTACTTAACCAAACGCCATTTTGGATAGGGTTAAGATTGGTCTAGTTTTCGCCATTATTCTCTTCTTTTATCAAGGGTTTAAAATGAATTATCACTCAATTGAGATTTAGATTTAAAATTTTCAGTTAACCTCGAAAAGCAAGATTTTGAGAAAACGGGTGAATTTACAGCATATACAAAAAAAAGTTTTTTCACCATAAAAAATTTGTAAGATTTCATTTTTCTATCTTTCAAAGTTAAAATTTTAACAATTCCGGGACGTTTTGGACACCCTGTATATGTATCATTGCTCAAAACGAAATGCGGTTCCATTTTTCGTTCCAACTGTTGTACTTTATTTATTTTTTCCATTTTTGACCTTGGCTGTTTCACAAACTAACTAATGAGCTTAAAACAAATAAGGTCAATAAAAATGTTGGTGTTTCCTATCTCTGCTATTCATTATTCAATTATACAAAATTTCCTTCCGGCAAATTACATAGAAACTTTCCGATCTCTACGGTTGCTCTATTATTTGCCAGTGTTATTGAATGTTGTTATGATAAATAAAGACACACCGTGCGTTGAAATCTCCACAGCTCTACGTTAATAACAGACCAGTACTGCATAGCTGGTGAGAACCTGCCATCAAGGCGTACCGTATTGACATTGTGGGAAAAGTTCTCAAGGCCGTACATAATGGAATTTTCAATTGAAGTGTGATGAACCGAACTTCAACTTCTTCTAGTCGGGAACTTAATAATTCGAGATTTTATCTGTGGGAAAAAGTTAATGTCAAACGGATTACATTTTATTCTTTTCTTTATCTGTGTGTAATATGTAGCAGAGGACAAAATGTTGTAGGTAGATTATGAAGAAACGCCCGTTGGTAAAAAAACATTTATTAAAAAAAAAAATGTCCGACTAATTTTATCTGCAAGTTAAGTTCTTGTGTCGCTCAAAATCTGTTACAAACTGGCTTTTTAGGTGACAAAACGAATTATATTACTAAAAAAAACTATATTACCGTACGTTTTTGATAAATTCGGCGTTAAAAATTTTAAACGGCCACCAATTTAAAAACATGCAAAACAAAGTCCTAGTTTTTGGTACATAAACAAAAGGTTACACAGAAAATATGTATACCACTTGGTATAATTTTTATAATTTAAGATAAATAATAAACAATGTTTATAACTAAGCATAAACTCACCCTGTCTGTCTGGACTGGTACCTTCTGGTAAATCCTTCTCACTAACTGAAGAAGTGTCCGGAGTCTGATCACTAGGCACTCTAGGCCTTGTCTGTGATCCACTGAAATAACACAAATATTTGTAGTTTTGTATATCCACAACAGAACATTATTGTTTAAGATAATTGTTCCTAAATTCCATTTTGTATTACAAATCATGGTATATAAGCAATTTAAAAATTCCAACCTGATGGGTTTTGAAATCTATATCTATTGATTAGTTTTCATCATTAAATTGTCGGCTTGGATGTTGACCAGGTGAGGAATTGTTTTACTGCATTAATTAATTGTAGGTGGTCCCACTTTGATAATTGGTATACATGTTTTGGCAGCAAATACATATAATATTGGATTCATTTCACCCAATGATAAGGCAGATTACATTATGTAGGAAATACATTAAATCTGACAACTATAACAAAGTTTCCAAACTAATATTCTGCTATGTTACTCCAACATTGTGGGTGACTCTAATTTGGAAATAAGACAATTAATTACTTTCACTCTGTCTCTGGTTTTCCATTGTTTTACTTTAACAACAGCTAAAGGACGCTAACTATCTGATGGAATCACAAGACATTGTAATTAATTAGCACTGTAGAGTGACTTCATCAAAACACCAAGTTTTCCATGAACATAGTTGTTTAGTATAGTCTTCAACAGAATCTATTTTAAAACTTAATATTGTATTTAACATATTTTTAATGTAAAATTAACCATAGACAAATCACAACACTAGTTCCCAAATTATATGTAGATCCATCAACTAAAATACGCTTTGAAAACAGAATTACATTTGGATTTGATATCTAAATTATTTCCAAAAATATAACGTTTTTGTAAAAAAAAAGTGGTTGACGTACGGACTACTAAACATTTTATGATATATGAACTTTTTTACTTATTTTGATCCAAGGATCCATATACTGAAGTTTTGGAATGTCGTTTGGTAACACTTTGTTTACACTGACAAAATCAATCGCAGTTTATCATATAGTATGGGAATTACCTCTCATTGTGAAAGTAATTGTTCAAGTCAAAGTCATTTATAATTGTGTTCACATATATCCGGTTTCTGTGCCTTGAGGAGATATCTGAAAGTTCTTTTCTTATATGGATATATATGTATTAACTCCTTTACTAATACAAAACAATTAGTACACACACACACACCGGCTGCCTAAAGATGGCCGCCAATTCTTTCTTTAAATGTATTAAATATCGATTTGGGACCGAATGAAGTGTTATATGGGACCATACTACGTTTTATAATGTTCAGTAACATAGTCAAGTGACGCATCTGTTTATCTCCAGCTATCATGAAATTATTATTGTTTAATAGGGCATTTGTCTATATAAAATCTAATACACGACGTTTCGAGAGTATAAATCAACTTTCGGCGTCAAGTTTTAACCTAAAGCATAAAACACCAACATAGCCTAGTAGCCTATGAGTATGTTGGAGACTAAAACTAAATCTATAATCTGATCTCAGAAATTAGGACCGAAAAGTCAAAACTAAGACTAAATACGTGATCAGATAAAAGCACAACACAAAGAACGGCAAGCTATGGAGCCAGAGAAAGATATCCTAAGTGTTTATCGGAGTAAACTACCTTTTACCCCCTCTTTCAACTGTTTAGTCTCCAATCGCGTCATAATCCCTATTTGTGGAATAAGCAACAAATTCAGCCTTATTTTAAGTAGACAGTTAGGTTAAACAGAACAACTTGCTCAGGCTCCATCCTTTACAATCACTTGCATCCTTTGTATAGTGTAGCCCTGTGTTGTAGTTTTTTCTGATCACGTTTGTATTTAGTCTTAGTTTTGACAGTTCAGGTCTAATTTTAGGTTTGAGTTCTTTTATTGGATTATAGATTTAGTTTTAGTTTCCATCATGACCCTAAGCTACTAGGCTATGTTGATGTTTTTCTCTTTTACGTTCTAGTTTTACACTTGATAACGGGAGTTGATTTACACTCTCGAAACGTTGTGTATTATTTTTTCTATATACAAATTATGGTAAATATTTGATTAAACCATATTAATATAATGAACAATCCATCATTATCAAATAACTTTAAAATCAGAATATTCGTGAGAGTTCAAAAATTTGTTGTATTTTACGAGAAATCGACGGTTCACTTACTCTGAAATACATTAGTTCATTGTACAAAATTATTTATCATTATTATTTAGTAAGAACAAGTTGGGATTCTTTACCTACAACAGCTTCAAACCATTTAAAATTATTATCGTTTTAGTTGTAGTATATTTTTGTTTCAACGTTATCAACTTGGAGTAAAGAAGTAGAAAGACAGGTGTCCCATTATCGATATAAACATGGAAGTCTCTTACAGTATAAAACATTAAATGTACCTTAGACAGTATTTAAAAAAAGTCAAATTGAACCAATTTCAAATGGTCTTTCGTGAATAGCTTTATACGGTTTAAAATCAATGAATAGTCAAGTGTAAACACGAACAAGTTACCTTTTTAAAAACTTGGACATTCAATTGTTTAACATCATAAAACAAAGCACGAGAAATCAAGTGTATAAACTTCATTGAGTTTCAAATCGATATATCGAAAATTATAGAAAAACTAGTTGAGCCCACAGCTCCACCCGGCTGTTAATAGGCTTTGTTCGTATTTATTTAATTAGCTCGGATTTAGCCGCTAGGGCTACACGAATTGCATTGTTTAATTTGTTCTATACAGAGCAGTGTTTTCGATTTAACAGATTTGATCTAGGTTGATGTCCAAGTAAGTATCGACTATGTAAATAACTGGCCTTTTTTAGGGCGTCTGAATTTTTAAGCGCTTTTATATTGTTAATCTATTTTTATTTAAAATTCTAATTTTGTTAAAATTTTACTGACTTGATGTCCAGTAAAATTATCTTTCAACATTTTTCGTTTTATTAATCATAATAAAAACAATGATGGCTGTTAACTTTCTTCCCTTATTTTTTGTTTAGTTTGATGTGTTAATTTTTGCCAGCCTACCTGATTTGCAAATTACATTTTCCTTTTTAAAAGCATTACATTTGGACAAAGCATAACCAATGAACCAAACCTAGTTTCCCCCTTCCAAATCCATCAGACTCTGTACTTCGGCGTGTCTACGGGATACATCTCACGTGAGTCGTTTTCAAAGTATTTTCAATTAAAACCAACGAAAACTTTGAAGCGATTTGAATATTTCTCTTAATTCTAAATATTGTTTAATTACTGTATGTAACAACTTTGTTATTCATTAAAGGTGTATTGTTTCTGAAATCACAAAAATATACGAGCGAATACTAATTTCCTCTTAATCGCTGGGGGGGGGGGGGATAGTTATAATGTGGAAACTACCGCATCGATAAAAGAAATAAAGCCAGTTCCAATTTAGCTTTTAAATCTTATACCAATTCTGTGAATCTCAAAGCATATGTACGATGATAGTTTTAAGGAAATTTATAAAATATGTTGAAAAAAAACTGTATTTCCTATTATCTGTAACAAAAATGGTTATACATCGTAAACTACTGCGTCGATTTCAAACAAAATATCAGTTCCAATTTACGTTCAAACCATACTTCAACTTTGTCACAGGAAAAATGTTTGTTGTTGAAAATTTTAAAGAAATTGCTTAAACATTCTGGTTTTCTTACTACTCGTGCAGACCAATGTAAAGGATCTATTTGAATTCAACAAAGACTAAATCTGATAAGATTTTACAAAATTTAACGAAACCAAACTTAGTTCGTGACAAACACCGAAGTTTGAGGGCCAGATAAATCGTTAGCCTAGATTATGGGGTTATGGATTTATCTACTGGCAATCAGTTCAGGTCAGTTAAAGATGTCGGATTAGAGTGAAGAGTTGTTTGTTACCAAACACTCAGATAAGATGACACGTGAGTAGTGTGACACGTGGTATTAGGTGAACGGCAGTATGTTAATCTATACATTAAAATTTGCAATGTAAAATCGGCTTTAAAGATTTGGATCAAAACATAGGTATAGAGCTTTAAGATAAAGACTTGATCATGTAAGTCATAGGATAACCTATCATAGGCGGGTGTTAGAGAGGGCACTCGGATGGGAAGCTGTTCCGGTCGGATAAGTCACCGACTTGACTGATGACTTTTTGGACGTTGATTAATCTGTACATGACATTAGACAGACTCATGGTATTGGGTCGGATAAGATTCTCCAGCTGGGGCTGAACGTAACGTGTGTTATCTAGAGGATGAGAAGGATGCTCTATTTTCTCTCTCAAACATTTAGTATTAGAAGGATACTCCTTTCTTTCTCAAACATTTAGTATTAGAATTATACTCTTTTCTTTTTCAAACATCTATTATTAGAAGAATACTCTTTTCTTTCTCAAATATTTAGTATTAGAAGGATACTCTTCTTTCTCAAACATCTAGAATTAGAAGGATACTCTTTTCTTTCTCAAACATTTAGAATTAGAAGGATACACTTTTCTTCCTCAAATATTTAGTATTAGAAGGATACTCTTTTCTTTCTCAAACATTTACTATTAAAAGGATACTTTTTTCTTTCTCAAACATTTACTATTAAAAGGATACTCTTTTCTTTCTCAAACATTTAGAATTAGAAGGATACTTTTTTCTTTCTCAAATATTTAGTATTAGAAGGATACTCTTTTTTTTCTCAAATATTTATGGTATAGGTAAATATATGTAACTGTGAATAAATTAGATTTTCCGATTTTTGCGAAAATATTCGTTTGAAGACCTATTGAGACCAAAAAGATTACTTCTGCTTAAACTATTGTTTATCTGTTCATTCGCCTAGAACACGCCAAACTTAAGCTTATCGAAAAAATGGGAAAAAGATATCGAGATATGACCAATGCACAGACAAACAGACATAATTCCCGTATTATACTTTGGGGACTTCACATAACTTTCTTTCCTATACTTCGCATATGGTAGAAAGTAAAATGAATTATTTCTTTTGACATTTTCATAGTATCAAAGTCTGGAGCCGGGTCTGAATTTGTAAATAAACTTTTATTATTATTGTAATAAATTATTATTTGATAATTTGTAAATATGCAATCTAAATTCCTATGTGTAGAAAAATACCAAAACAGCTTTTAATTTAGTTTAAAAAAAAATTGTAAATGTTTCCTAAACCATGCTTTGAAAATTATAGGAAAGAAATTATAATTATTATGAGATAATAATTATTGTAATATTATTATTAATATTACAGATTATATAAACCACAAAGTAACTGTATACAATAGCTTTAATGTGCATGTAAAGAAATAATATAGGAAAATTGGCAACCTCTAGCTGCGAGGTGGGAGTTCAATTCTCAAACATTTACGGTGTTGACTAAGTGGGTTAATTAACTCTGGTTGAGAATGTTAGAACTACGGTGACGGGAATGTAGTTGTGACTACATTACTGACCAAAAGTCGTGTTCTAGGCCTAGGATCTTCACGGACTTCTGTTTATATATGATATCGCGACGCCATTTATACATTGATCACGCCACAGGAAAATAAATCAACCCGTTAAACTTCCTAAAGTCATGGTAATAATCTGGATCACTTCTATTACTGCCAACTTTACGGCAGTGATATTGCCAGTTAAATCGGTCAACTGGCAATAACTGAGGCTGTTATTATGTGTCAGAATACATTTCGGTGTTTAGGAGTTTATACTCACCAAATGACGATCTCATCAACACGTCAATTCCTCCTCCTTGAAGGGAAATGAGATAATGGATATTTGGCGTCGTAATAAAGTCCATTAATACGCAAACCTATTTATCATGTACGTCTTCACCCAACAGTAAAATCGTATTACATCTGTCTAAAACGATAGTTATTATGTGATGCGGGAAATATGATGACTGGTTTTTTTTAAAACTAAATAACTCGGTCTTTTGTTCTCGTGGTTAATAATGCTTTTCTAATGTATTAGCATTTTTAAAATGATATAAATATTACAGGAATTTAAAAAAAAAAACTTCTTTATTAACTTAAACGAGCTTATTGCTTGTGATTTTGCGTAATTAAAAAATAAAGTCATAGGCCCACACCAGATACCTTTTAAACATATTTAATATAATAATACAAGTTCATTAAATTCAACAACATTATGGACCGCTTCATATTAGTGTGAAGTGTGAAAATTACACCAGCCCGGCTAGCTCAGTCGGTAGAGCACGAGACTCTTAATCTCGGGGTCGTGGGTTCGAGCCCCACGTTGGGCGATATTTTTTTTCTTGCCTATTTCAACTTATTTAATTTTAATTATCTTCTAAAACTTTTCATAAATTATTAGTTTATTAATTAAGTACATTAATTTTTTTCTTGACTATTTCAACTTATTTAATTTTTATTAACTTCTAAAACTATTAATTAATTACATTAATTAAGTAATTATTTAAGTACATTATTTCATTAATAAGCACAGTTTTGGTATTATATTCTTTTGTCAACTTATTATTGTATTTTATTTCTAAGAAACATTTTAAACAAGATTTGTGCATACGAAGGAATTTGTTGTAAGTGAAATAATAACTCGGCAGATACACTAAAATAATAATAATATTATTGCTGTTAAAAAATTTCAAGATGCCGTTAACAAATTTTAAATTGAACGGTAATAATTCAAAATCAACTCATTTTATTTCCATTCTTCACAACGACAAATAAAGTAATATCGGCCGGTGCATCCAACATTAGGGAATGAATTTTCTATAATTATGAAAATTGATAGATTGTTATTTTTTAATTTTCACTAAAAAATATTTAAAAAATAAATAAATAATATTCTTTAGGATATGGTTTCGTTGGTTTTTCGATCGTGGTGAGTGCGTAATGTGTTATATTCCCTCATACTTTTCGAAATTTTAAATTTCATTCTTTAAAAGCGGAACATTAAAATAATAAATAAACACAAGTTTCTGTAAATTTCGCTTGCTCTAAACCGTAAGCCAGAGTACCAAACACTCCCGTTACCAAGGCAACAGACACAACATTGTCTCGAGTCATTACAGATAACATCTCTTGATTGCTTATCTGTTCCCATTAATATATCTAATTACTCTTAACACCATATCTCCATGTATAGCAAGCTAAACGTTAATTTGGCGAAACCTAATCTATTTTGTGATTGATAATAAGTCGTTTATACGGCAGTACAAGGCCGGCAGTCTGTTAGTGTTTGTTGGATATATAATCTAATCCGAGATTGGAAGTTGATGAAAAGACGGTAATTGTGAAGTACACTCTTTTAGTAGGGTAAAAAGTATGACAACATTTCCTTTGATACCTTCCCATACATCTATAGGATTATTTTGGCGCCATCCACAAGGTGTCCCAGAAAACGTCTAGACAAAATTATTTTGGTTTTAAAGTTATTTGATAATGATAGATTGTCCATATTGTTAATATGGTTTGTCATCATATATGTATAAAAACTAATACACGACGTTTCGAGAGTATAAATCAACTCTCGTTATCAAGTGTTAAACTAGATCATAAAAGTTAAAAACATTAACATAGTCTGCAGCTTGGCTCATGTTGGAAACTAGACCTAAATATGTAATCTAAGAAAAGAACTCAAGCCTAAAACTAGCCTTAATCAGTCAAAGCTAAGACTAAATACAAACGTAAACGGATAAAATCTCACAGACCTCCACTATACAAAGAACGGCAAGCAAACTTAATATAAAAGATGGAGCCAAGAGAAAGTCGTCCTAACTATTTATCGAGGGGCCTCTCTTTCAAGAGTTTAGTCCTCAATCGCGTCATTATTCCCACTTATGGAATAAGCGGAAAATTTTCAACTTTGTTTAAAGTAAAAGAGTTTTAATTCAGTTTTGATTAACCGAAGCCATAATGGCCTTAATTTCTAAACCGTTGGGGATCGTCCGATACTTTTATATGAGGCTTTAATTAATTATTATTTCTTTAACTTTTCCCCATGTATTATTTTTGCCTCTTCCCAATTAAATTTGTGATTTAATGTGTGGAAGGTAGTGTTATCTCGTTGAAAGTACAGTATCCTCAAGGTAGGAATGTGTCCAAGATGGAGAGGCAAAGAGGGGCCCCCACACTTTGTTTGTTGCGTTTACTTTCAGCTGTACAACCCCAATAAAAATATATAGACCTCAAACGCTTTTGTGTAAACCCGTACCCTACTTTCGTTTCTTTTATCGGTGTAAATAAGAATAAAAGTTTGCAAAAGTCTGTCACGAAGTTGTAACTTTAGGAATTAAATGTAGCTATGCAGTAATTTGTGTACCTAGTTTTCTTGGAATGGGTTGTACCGTCAAGCGAGGCTATGGAACCAAGTAGAAGGGAGGACACGCCCCTTACACCAAACACAATCCTAGTCTGAGACTACTCTAGACGTTCATAATTTCGTTTTCGTTGAATGAAGAGATGAATAATGGTAAAAGTCTCGGCAATATGGTTTTGCATTTATTGTATTTTAAAGGATATGGGAACACAACTCCACGGGGGTTGAAGTGGGTCTTTTTAGAAAAAACATGTGGCTTCTCTAAGTTCCAAAAAAGTCTTTTATGGACCACAGATAATCCACACATTTCATCAATTCTTTTCATCTGTGTGACATTTTGAAGCATCTGAATATTTTTTACTCTCTTTGTGATTATTTCGGTAGGTTTTTGAGAGATAATTAACTTTCGGATAACTGTACATGCAATTTGATTTTACCAGTCTTTAATCGCTATGCCAATTCTCTGAGGTTTCATGGTCCTGTCGTCAGTTTATCACATCTTGAAGATTTTTTCCACATTTGTTAAATCTAATTCGAGAATTGGTGTCTGAACAAATCATTCTTCGAAAACAAACATCTAATGTAAATAAATATGTATGTATTCTATTGTCTAATTACTTGGCACAGAATCAGGGACTATTTTTAACATAATGCCCCGTAACCCCTATCTCTCTTTTCCGGGTGTGTACATTTTTCTGTATTAAAATATTAGTAAAACTGTAAAGTATTTTCCGAGATAAGTTTAAAGATCTTGTCCTTAGGTTGTAGGTATCAGTAACCTTATATTCAGGTTGTCACTCCTGTTATTATTAGACTGGCGCCTGAAGAAAATGTGTCAGAACGAGCCCGTAATAATCGATTATGCGGTCACGTAGCCTATCTGTATCGATTGTAGCTTACAGGTATTATTGGGATAGTTGTCTATTATGATACTGAACAAAACATCCTGTAATATTACCTTGGAATAAATTTAATATAAGCAATTTTTAGATGGAGCATGCGTAGCATGATGTGGTTTTTTACGATTTCAAAGTTTGTAGACTATCTTTAAAATTATGAATAAAAGCTTGATGATAACTTTTCATTTTAGATCTATCTAAGACCAAATCAAATGTAGGCTACAAACGTACAGATGTATCATCTCTGTACTAATGTCTGAACTAATTCTGTTGTTATTTGATCTCCATTACTTTCCTTGCATGGTCCAAATGCCGCACTTGGAACACAATTTTTTTAAACTCCTAAATATTTCAACAAATTTCATAAAATTGTAGTAAAAAGATAGACCATTTTTATGTCTTAATTTTTTCTTAAACGAGGAAAAACTTAGCCTATATGGCATTTTTGTTTTTCCCGGTTTGATGAAGCTTGTTCTTTTACCAGTTATATCATATTACTTGGTGTCATATTGCCTAGTTCGCTAACAAAGAAGTTTGGTACAGACATAAAATGTTACTCTTCAAATCTGAACATTACTTTATGCATAAACTTTTTTGGTTTTAATTTCTAATCGCGAATTTTCGTTTTTTGATTGCATTAATTTTAACTGGTTGATAAAAAGTATTTAATGAATTACATATAATAATAGTAACTTATAATAATAGGTTAATGTTTATAATGTATTATATACTTTATTATAATTATAATGTATAAGAAAGTTACCAGAATTATAACTTTATAATAATTATAATTCTGGTATCAAAAATAAATTGTGCAAGACCTGTAATTTAACACTGTGTATCACTTCAATGAACTTTTCATTCGTCCTCCCATGTGGTCTAGTGGCTAGGATATCTGGCTTTCACCCAGAAGGCCCGGGTTCGATTCCCGGCATGGGAATAATTTTTTGAGAACTTTTTTCTTAGTAATATGGATTGCTAATATTATAATATTATATATTTAATCAATCAGTATGGAATGTTTTACCATAAATTGAACTTATGTGAAACTAATATTCAAATTTTGAACAAAATTTTATAATATTATATTCTTCAGTGAATTTGTTTAGCAAAATTATTTTTTTGGGGGGTTAAATAAGTTAGATTTAAAATTTATTTTGATACTTGTTATAAAAATAAATACAGCTTTTTTAATTATATTATTCAATTTGAAAATAAATTCATATATTAAAATAATATTATTACACCATTCAACAACTACATTGAATTATAATCAGACGTGGTCAATTAATTTTATTTGAATAAATAGGGATTTTTAAGAATTTGAATATTTAATTTAATACTAGGGGTATTTTTTGCAAATTTTGAACAAAATCTCATAATATTATATTCTTTAGTGAATTTGTTTAGCAAGATTAGTTTTTTGTGGGGTTAAATAAGTTAGATTTAAAATTTATTTTGATACTTGTTATAAAAATAAATAAAGCTTTTTTAATTATATTATTCAATTTGAAAATAAATTCATATATTAAAATAATATTATTACACCATTCAACAACTACATTGAATTATAATCAGACGTGGTCAATTAATTTTATTTGAATAAATAGGGATTTTTAAGAATTTGAATATTTAATTTAATACTAGGGGTATTTTTTGCAAATTTTGAACAAAATCTCATAATATTATATTCTTTAGTGAATTTGTTTAGCAAGATTAGTTTTTTGGGGTGTTAAATAAGTTACATTTAAAATTTATTTTGATTCTTGTTAAAAAAAATATATATATATATTATTACACCATTCAACAACTACATTGAATTATAATCAGAAGTGGTCAATTCATTTTATTTGAATAAATAGGGATTTTTAAGAATTTGAATATTTTATTTAATACTAGGGGTATTTTTGCCCATCATCTTCGATTTAGGTATATTTTTTCAAATGGTATCATGGCCGTGTGGTACATAATTAAAGTATCAATTATTGTATTAATGTGTTGTTTTTCAACGGGATTTCAGGGGTAGAATAGTTTTTTTTTTTTTTTAATATCTGTCTTTTAAATTTAACTCTAAAATAGGCCTACTGTAGCTGTACTTTTAATGTTTTAAATTGTTGTAACGGATAATATTACGTTCATCTCAATAATGGAACTTAGTTTTTCATTGCCTTTTTCTATTTATTTGTACCATTAAATCTTCAGAGTAATAAATTAAAAGAATTGAAGCTTTTATAATGAAATACAGATCCCCCCGTTTGATAAACATTGATCTGTGATGTATTTATTTGTCACAAAACATTAAATGGCAGTATTTAAAATTGTTAAAGTGCTGATAATTTTGTTTGTGAATAGTAGGAGATTCTGCTACTGATCTAAATTTAAAATACATCAAATTTCACAATTTGATTCGTGAAAACTTGAGATATTAAAAAAAAAATCGATTGTACCTTTTGTTGAGAAAAGCATCCATTAAAAAAAATTAAACGAAAATCCAAGATAACAGTCAAAATTATACTATCATAAAACTTAGGACAAAGAATCGTGTATACGTCCCGATTGTTAGGGCGAGAAACAAAGAAATGACAAATATTGTATAAAACAGTAGAGGTGGGTATAATATTTGGCATTGAAAGTGTGTTGCGAGTGTATGTGTAATAATACTTAATTATAAAGGTGTGCACAGCGGATCATGAGTCATTGGCGTAATTTCAACTGTACCTTCAACCTTTTATTTAATTACGTCTAAAATTTCAACCTATAGATACATTAAGTACGTGTTAGATAAGCGAAATACAGTATAGCAACTAGCGCCACCCGTTGTGGCTTCGCCCGCACAATTTTAAGGTTGATTTGTTATTAATTTGTTATTTTTTTTTCGTAGAAATGATTTTCAAATTAACGCTTCGCTCGGGAACATTTAAATAGGAAATGAAATATATTAATCAGAGTTCAAAATAAAGACACTTTCATGTTTGATTTTGTAGATCTTGGAAAAATATTAGACACGTAGTTTTCTTTTTTATACAACAAAAATTAACTGAGTTACAAAGCCTGGAAGTTTGATGAATGTCGTACATATACATATACTGCAATGGCTTATGACGTCACGAACGAATATAGTTCGTGACGTCACAGAACTTTGAGGCTTTGTAACTCCGCTAAGTTTTGTTGTATGGAAGAAATAAAAAAATAAGTGTCTAATATTTTTTCAAGGTCTATTAAGTGATATTAATGGATTTTTTTATGAGAAATCCCAATTGATTGTCAACTAGAGTTCGCTACCATTTATTTGTTCTCAATATGTTGTGTCAACACCGTAAAAACACAATTGGTAAAATAGAAAACGGTTTAGGTAATATTCTGACTTGTTTTTAAAAATATTCAATTTTAGCTTTAGAATCAAAACTAATCGAAAAATTAAACACAATAAAATTGTTTTAAAATTGTTGTATTTATACATTGTAACTTTTACTCAATATGTAGAAAGTAGTGATGGAATAAAAATCTGTTTTGAGATTTTTGTGGAAAGTTGGTTTTAGGTCCAAACACAAAATTTATATTTTTTCGATATCGCCATTAATCATTTTAATCAAATGTTTCTTAATATGCCTCTAGGGACCCTAACAAAATATTGGTGACGTCTCCACAAATAGCTCGTTTGGGAATTATTGGTAAAGGGACAGAGAAAAAAATTATAGTTTTGTATAAATCTATTTTTTAACAGTGTAGACAAAATATAAAGTAAAATAAAATAACTGTTTCGGGATAATTACATAAACCTTAACACTTCTCGTTAAAAACTAGATATCATAAGTTTTTCAAAATTTAATAAATTGACTTAAGCGAGTTGTTATGTTCATGTATGTATATATAAGAGTGAAAAACTTTGTGCTAATTATTGTACAACATTTTGTTTTTTAAGAATCTACTTTCAAAAATAAAAATTGATTGTACAATGTTCTGGCTGGACTAAATAGTTTTTTCTCATTAATTTGATTAATAAGAACAACCAATTTCGATGTAATTTTATACCTCCAAGGCGTTTTTTCTCATCAATTTGATTAGCAGGATCAACCAATATCGATGTTTTTATACCTCCAAGGCGTTTTTTCTCATCAATTTGATTAGCAGGATCAACCAATTTCGATGTTTTTATACCTCCAAGGCGTTTTTTCTCATCAATTTGATTAGTAGGATCAACCAATTTCGATGTTTTTATACCTCCAAGGCGTTTTTTCTCATCAATTTGATTAGCAGGATCAACCAATTTCGATGTTTTTATACCTCCAAGGCGTTTTTTCTCATCAATTTGATTAACAGGATCAACCAATTTCGATGTTTTTATACCTCCAAGGCGTTTTTTCTCATCAATTTGATTAGCAGGATCAACCAATTTCGATGTTTTTATACCTCCAAGGCGTTTTTTCTCATCAATTTGATTAGCAGGATCAACCAATTTCGATGCAATTTTATACCTCCAAGGCGTTTTTTCTCTTCAATTTGATTAGTAGGATCAACCAATTTCGATGTAATTTTATACCTCCAAGGCGTTTTTTCTCATCAATTTGATTAGCAGGATCAACCAATTTCGATGTAATTTTATACCTCCAAGGCGTTTTTTCTCATCAATTTGATTAGCAGGATCAACCAATTTCGATGTAATTTTATACCTCCAAGGCGTTTTTTCTCATCAATTTGATTAGTAGGATCAACCAATTTCGATGTAATTTTATACCTCCAAGGCGTTTTTTCTCATCAATTTGATTAGCAGGATCAACCAATTTCGATGTAATTTTATACCTCCAAGGCGTTTTTTCTCTTCAATTTGATTAGCAGGATCAACCAATTTCGATGTAATTTTATACCTCCAAGGCGTTTTTTCTCATCAATTTGATTAGCAGAATCAACCAATTTCGATGTTTTTATACCTCCAAGGCGTTTTTTCTCATCAATTTGATTAGCAGGATCAACCAATTTCGATGTTTTTATACCTCCAAGGCGTATTTTCTCATCAATTTGATTAGCAGGATCAACCAATTTCGATGTTTTTATACCTCCAAGGCGTTTTTTCTCATCAATTTGATTAGCAGGATCAACCAATTTCGATGTTTTTATACCTCCAAGGCGTTTTTTCTCATCAATTTGATTAGCAGGATCAACCAATTTCGATGTTTTTATACCTCCAAGGCGTTTTTTCTCATCAATTTGATTAGCAGGATCAACCAATTTCGATGTAATTTTATACCTCCAAGGCGTTTTTTCTCTTCAATTTGATTAGTAGGATCAACCAATTTCGATGTAATTTTATACCTCCAAGGCGTTTTTTCTCATCAATTTGATTAGCAGAATCAACCAATTTCGATGTAATTTTATACCTCCAAGGCGTTTTTTCTCATCAATTTGATTGGTAGGATCAACCAATTTCGATGTAATTTTATACCTCCAAGGCGTTTTTTCTCATCAATTTGATTAGTAGGATCAACCAGTTTTGATGTTCTTTTATACCTCCAAGGCGTTTTTCTCATCAATTTGATTAATAGGATCAACCAATTTTGATGTAATTTTATACCTCCAAGGCGTTTTTTCCTCATCAATTTGATTAGTAGGATCAACCAGTTTCGATGTAATTTTATACCTCCAAGGCGTTTTTTCTCATCAATTTGATTAGTAGGATCAACTAATTTCGATGTAATTTTATACCTCCAAGGCGTTTTTTCCTCATCAATTTGATTAGTAGGATCAAGCAATTTTGATGTTATTTTATATATCCAAGGCGTTTTTTCTCATCAATTTGATTAGTAGGATCAACCAATTTCGATGTAATTTTATACCTCCAAGGCGTTTTTTCTCATCAATTTGATTAGTAGGATCAACCAATTTCGATGTAATTTTATACCTCCAAGGCGTTTTTTCTCTTCAATTTGATTAGTAGGATCAACCAATTTCGATGTAATTTTATACCTCCAAGGCGTTTTTTCTCATCAATTTGATTAGCAGGATCAACCAATTTCGATGTAATTTTATACCTCCAAGGCGTTTTTTCTCATCAATTTGATTGGTAGGATCAACCAATTTCGATGTAATTTTATACCTCCAAGGCGTTTTTTCTCATCAATTTGATTAGTAGGATCAACCAGTTTTGATGTTATTTTATACCTCCAAGGCGTTTTTCTCATCAATTTGATTAATAGTATAACGATATCGTTTTATCAAATAAATAAAAAAAAAAGGATAACAACGATCTCTATAATAATGAGTAATTACATGTAACTTATGATATAAAGGGGAATCTAAATTAAATGATAGAAATATAAAGGACAACTAGTATCATCTGGTAACAGAAAATATTATTTTAAAAAATCAAAAGGACATCTGTGCACAACAAATTAGGAGAGAAAGCGTGCCAAAGAGAAAAGAGGCAGTTTCGCTAACCTTGTAGTGTACACGTGCTAACATTAAACAATTTGTCACGGTACCTATCGGAAGATTTTATGTCACGCAGCTGGATGTATAAAAAACAAAAAAGAGAAATTTACAGGGTGAGAGACCTGATGGGACACGCTAGAAAGTATAACGGTACTTCTAAAAAACATGAGAAACCGACAAAAGGAAATTGGTCGGCCAATCAGAAACCAGCCACATGGTGAAAGCTAACGAATTTAAAAAATACAGCCACTAGGAAAAAAGAACAACATCTGGGGAGAAATCTAGAATTCAGCGAGCGAATCGTAGGAGTGAAAGCGAAGGGAAGTGTTGGGAAGAAGGGAGAGGTTTTGGCGTCGAAAATTTTAAAAAAGTAGGGGAGTCTAAAATCTGGAGTTGTGAGGAGAGGTCCTGGCACAGAGAGTATTCTGTGGGCCAGACAAAGCGGAGTTATATTGACCACGAGACTAGGGTTCTCTGTGTCAATACGTCGAGTAGATTAATTAGTTGTGAATCAAAGTTGAAAAGAGAGTTTAGTAGTTTTATTCAAAGTTTTGTTGAGATTTTGGAGCAGGTTAAAATATTTTGGAGGAGTTGTCGAGAGAAGAGTTGGAGGATCTAATTCATCGCCAGTGGATACTTGGAGAGGAGCACCAGTTCGAATTCCAGGATTAAGTTGTTGGAGATAGTGTGTGGAGTGTTTTGTTTTTTTATATATCTAAATCAATTTAAAGCCATCATTGTGTTGTGTTGTGGAGAGTGTTTTCGTCGATCAATTGGGAAGGCTGTACCAACGATAAGTACAATTTTAATTCTTGTTCACTTAAAATTATAAATTCACTTTCTAAAATAATTCACTTTAATTGAGCCATAAAAGAACCTAACGACCCGTATAAAGAGATAATAGAATTAATTAAATAATTAAAAAGAGCTAGAAAATAAATTAATAACTAACAATTTGAATAAAGATTTTAATAAAAATTAATTTTGTAAAGGAAATAATTGTTTGTGTGCTAATAAAGATTATTAATTGTGGTAAAAATAACAGTAATTCATATAACAGATTAATTTCATTCAAAATAACGCCATATTGTGGAAATTTGATGTTTTAGTTATAGAGTCTAGCATAAGAAAGGACAATTAGTTAAGATAATTTTGTATCTTACATAACATTAAGGAATGCTTGAGGAATGAGTGAAGTAAATTTAGACACTAATTGAATAAATGTACGTTTTTTATTATTCTTGATATGTTGCTTCAATAAATTAAGGTTTGTCTTTAAGTGATATATTGTGTCAGGTGTATTATTTACATTTCCACATTATGCAGATTTAAGAAGAACTAAACAAATAACAGGTAATCAAAAAATAATAATATTGAATTATAAAATCTAATAATTATTATTATTCAAAAATATTCAAAATAAATAAATAAATAGTAGATTAATAAAAATTAATATAACAAATTTTGTTTTGTTATAATAGGATCAACCAATTTTGATGTAATTTTATACCTCCAAGGCGTTTTTTCTCATCAATTTGATTAGTAGGATCAACCAATTTCGATGTAATTTTATACCTCCAAGGCGTTTTTTCTCATCAATTTGATTAGCAGGATCAACCAATTTCGATGTAATTTTATACCTCCAAGGTTTTTGAAAAGTTCAACTGAAATTCGTCATTAGTTGTTAAATAATATACAAGATGTTATGGTTTTTAGTTATTTGATAATGATGTATTATTCATATTATTAACTAGTTATTTGATAATGATTCATATTAACGTGGTTTAATCATTTGTATACAGAGTTCCAGAAAAGAAACTACCTTCCCTCTTTTTTTAAAAAATATTTGAGATATTTCAATTCCGAAATATAAGTTTTAAATTCTAAATATCTACGAACTCTGAAAAGCGAAAATTCAAAGCGTTTCAAAAACGTGATAAAGTTTTACCATTTTGCTAATCAAATACTACACTTAAAGGAACATCTCAACAAAATTATCTAATACAATTTGGTTTCTACAAAAAGCGGCACGCAAATGTCGTAACTAAAATTGAACCGATTTGAGACGACTAAGTAGGTCATATTTCCTGATGTAAACGGTAGCAAATGTACGCCCTTGTATTTATTCCATTGCCAACTGTATTTAATACTTGCACTACACATGTTCACAGTAAGCATGCGCAAGTTATCTGTCACTTGTTGCATAATACATGAGTAACGGCCTGACCTCAGGCTAGGGGTGGATTTAGTTTGGAAGATTACGCCACGCCAGAGCTGCTCTACATTAGGGGAGAGAAGTCATTTGCTTGTTATGTCTGTAGCTGGTTTTTGTTTATATTTGTTTTAGGATCGTTAAGCATTGTAAAGTAAATATACGTATGTTTTTAAATATTATAATTATTTGGTGGCACAAGATTAATGGTTGTTTATAAAGCAGTTAATAAAAGGTGACGTTACACATTTTCTCCAGGAAGCAGTGAGCAGAAATTCCATCTTGTTAACATGAAACTCTCTCAGATGATGTGACGCTCTACCATCTACAAATTTGCAAATTCCGCACGGACATGCTGGAAAGCAGATTTGTTTTGCCTTACGTTACCAGAAATTGGTGGAACTAATAAAATTTTAAAGGTATCTATATTTTGACCAAATTACATTTTAAATATCTGAATATATGAAATATCTCAATATATATTGCAAATCATTATTTCAATTCTTTAGTTTCCTAAATATTAACTCAAAACTATTGATTTAACCTCCCTGTTATTTAAAGGCGAAAAACCTTTCGGTAATAATCGCCTTAGAAAAAACAACAACATAAAATAAAGACCTATAGCCCTCGAATACTCAGGAGTGTATAACGTTAGGGTGAGACTAGAACACGAGTTGATCAAGAGAGACAGGATAGGAAAGACGAAAGAGAAAGGATCTAACTCAGGATTACATGAAATAAAAGGGTCAAGCGTGTGGTTTTAGGAAAATAGATAAACCATTTCCATGGCATAATAATTTGAAACTCAAAAATTGAGAGGCTTTAGTAATTTCATCTAAGGCAAACGTCTTTTTTTCCTCCCTATTAATTAAAGGTGAAACACCTTTCGGTAATAATTAATTGCCTTAGAAAAAGACAAAATAAAATAAAGACCTATAGCCCTCGAATACTCAGGATTGTATAACGTTAGGGTGAGACTAGAACAAGAGTTGATCAAGAGAGACAGGATAGGAAAGACGAAAGAGAAAGGATCTAACTCAGGATTACATGAAATAAAAGGGTCAAGTGTGTGGTTTTAGCAAAATAGATAAACCATTTCCATGGCATAATTTGAAACTCAAAAATTGAGAGACTTTAGTAACTTCATCTAAGGCAAACGTCTTTTTTCCCTCCCTGTTAATTAAAGGTGAAACACCTTTCGGTAATAATTAATTGCCTTAGAATAAAAAACAACAACATAAAATAAAGACCTATAGCCCTCGAATACTCAGGATTGTATAACGTTAGGGTGAGACTAGAACAAGAGTTGATCAAGAGAGACAGGATAGGAAAGACGAAAGAGAGGAATCTACATGAAATAAAAGTGCCAAGCGTGTGGTTTTAGCAAAATAGATAAACCATTTCCATGGCATAATTTGAAACTCAAAAATTGAGAGGCTTTAGTAACTTCATCTAAGGCAAACGTCTTTTTTCCCTCCCTGTTAATTAAAGGTGAAACACCTTTCGGTAATAATTAATTGCCTTAGAATAAAAAACAACAACATAAAATAAAGACCGATAGCCCTCGAATACTTAGGAGTGTATAACGTAAGGGTGAGACTAGAACACGAGTCGATCAAGAGAGACAGGAAGGAAAGACGAAAGAGAAAGGATCTAACTAGGGATTACATGAAATAAAAGTGTCAAGCGGGTGCTAAAACCACACAATCCAAGTTTCTAAGTGGCCTGCCCCAACATATTACTTTCTTCGTCAATTAAACACACATATTGCTGATCAGAATAACTTCTAGTTTTATTTCATACCCCGTATATTATATTTCCAAAAACAAAAATTTTCTACTAGATAGTTTTTGCCCCTTAATGGTCGTTTTCGTTACCGCTATATTTTGCCTGTATGTGGGGCATACAAAGAATATAAATGCAAAGTTTGAAATGTATAGGATTTATCGTCTTGTCTGTGTAGACTGGTTGTGACTCATTGTGGTTTGTGTAGACTTACAAAGAGACAGACATGTGCGTAAAATTAAGTGTCCATGGTTTTACTATGGACCATGATAGAGAGAAATGAATGAAAATACAATCTATCTTTTAATGGGTATTGACGTGTTTGCCTCACATTACATATAAATTGCTTTTAAAACTTAAACTCTACCCTCTATAGGCTACATTTCTCATTGTATTGTTAAATTAATTTTTAATCGCCGTATAAAAAACTATAATATACATAAAATATCGTACTGCAATTTTAAATCCAAATAATTTTTATTTCAGATTTGTAGGTCACGCCTTGTTATAGTTAGGGGGTGGGGTGGGGGCATGATA
Source organism: Aphrophora alni (assembly GCA_963513935.1). Classification (NCBI taxonomy): domain Eukaryota; kingdom Metazoa; phylum Arthropoda; class Insecta; order Hemiptera; family Aphrophoridae; genus Aphrophora; species Aphrophora alni. The sequence continues at coordinate 21,998,593 of OY740772.1, read as the reverse complement.
TCTGACACTTTAAACTGTCCTAAGACGTTAGCGTTTACTAATTTGTCAAATAAACATACAAATTCGTAATCACAATAACTTTTAGTTTTATTTGGTACCCCACATATTATTTTGTAAAATATTTCATCTCTAGTTTTTGCTCCTTAACAATCTTAAGGTCATTTTTTGTTACTTTTATATTTTTCGTATATGTATAATAAATACAAAGAGTATAAATGAAAAGTTTTATATGTATAGGATTTGTAGTTTTGTCTGTGTTGCCACTTACAGACAGACAGACACGAAAAATTATAAGAGTCTTTGGTTTTACCTAAGGATCTTAAAAAGGTGTAATTTCAACAAAGGTCCCTCAATATTGCCACACCCTTACACACTATTATGAGCCACCGATGGGACGATTCACTTCTAGTAACTTCAGTATTGGTGTATTGCTTAAATTATTCCTACACTAGCACATTCTGGACTGAACCCACAAAACTACAACTGTATTTAAGTTTTACATTTATGGTATTGTATGAGACTTCTTCTCTTTGATATTTCAATGCTTAAATTGTTATTAAAATAAACCAAGGTTACCAAATTGTATTGACTTAATCGTTAAATTTAAAAATATAAAATAGTACGGTATATCGTTATCGTTAAATATAAAAAATAAATAAAAAATATTGGGATATTTTGTTTGCCCATTTAACGTTGTTATTATTGACATTGAATACAAGATGGATTCCTAGATTTGGAGGTCACTAAGGTGTTGTTTGATATGTATAGCATTTGGCCAATAAAATGTTAATAACTATTAATTACCTTATTTAGAGGTGATGAGGTCGAACAATCCTTATGTAGATATGATTACTATATCTTCTTCATATGACGCGTTTCGACTATTATTCAGTCATTATCAAATAAATATACAAAAACAAACTCATAAACAACACAAAACACACGTTCAAGATTTTCACATTTAAAATCACTTTACACAATTTAAAAAAACTTTATACATGTGCACACGGATGACGCGCGTTGCCGGTGACCGTTCTCGATAACGTTCGATCGTCAATTGAATTAATAGGTAGTCACGCGATAAGGGTCTCCGTTGTTGAGAAGGGGTACACAGTTCTATACGTCATGAACCGCAATTATTGTTCTTAACACTATCGATTAGGTCAAAAATGGTGTGAGAATGAAACTGTAGTTTATTATTGAGTAAGTGGTCAGGGTTGTTTTTTTGCATTTTATAAATATTGAACTCCTCTAACGTGTTCATTAACGGACCTTTATTGCAGTGGTGTAGTATTCTTAGATTAGTGTTAATGTCCGTGTAATTATGATTAGTATCTATTAAATGTTCAGTGAATTTGGAGTCAATTTTTTTGGTGGTGGGTCTTTTGGAAGAAGGAATGTGTTCTTTAAAACGGGTTTTAAACGTGCGTCCGGTTTGGCCTATGTATTTTTTCGGACAATCGTTGCACGATAGCTGGTAAACACCGCATCGTTAATTGTACAAACATCATATTCAACGATAAGGAAACGGCCTTATTAAATAAAGGTTTAAAACATAATATAGGCCCAGTGAAAGATAACCGTAAACAAGATCTCATTAGACTTGAGGCCGCTATTCAATGTTTACCTTTAGATAAGCAGAACGTCACACGATGTTTAATTAGTGACAAAGTACAATCCACAGTTTTGAATAAACCATATTATACTAAACCTACTTTTAAACAAGATAATTTTTCTGCTAAGAATATTCAGATCAAACTAACGGAAAACAATGCTATAGTCACAAAAGCTGACAAAGGAAACGCTCTAGTAGTCATGTACAATGACGATTACGTTAACAAAACATTACATTTTATAAATAGCAATAAAATCGATGAAATAAGTAAGGATCCCACAAAAACATTTAACAATAATATTAAATCAGAAATTAATAAGAGTAGCCACCTATTGTCAGAACCACAGAAGAGATTTGCCAAAATGATCAAACCCGCCATTCCACACCTTAAAGGTTTACCTAAAATACATAAATTAGGTTACCCCATAAGACCTCTCGTGAATTTTATGCATGCACCGTCTTACAGAATATCAAGAACTTTGGACAAAATAATAAGAAGATATGTCACCTTTGACGGTACATTTAGCGTTAAGAATAACTTGGACCTAATCAATAAAATAAACAAAGTCATCATCCCAGATAGATCTACGTTAGTTTCGTTCGACATTGTGAATCTATACACCAATGTTCCAGTGAGTGAAACAGTGTCAATACTGGAGAACAATTTACGCCTAAATAAGAAGTTAAAAAATGAATCGATAAACGAATTAATCAACCTACTGAACGTTTGCCTAGCACAGAACTATTTCGCATTCAATGAAAAATTCTATATCCAAAATCAAGGTTTAGCTATGGGTTCACCGCTGTCTAGCATTATGGCCGAGATTTTTCTAAATCATGTTGAAACCACCTACATCATGAATGACATCAACAAGCACCACAACAAGATAATTTATTATTTCAGATATGTGGATGATATCATTTGCTTGTACAACGGCAATACACGACAAACCGGTCTTTTATTGAACTATCTCAACAAAATTCACCCCAACTTAGAATTCACCAGTGAAATAGAATGTGAACAGAGACTGAACTTCTTAGATATCTCCATCACTAAGTCAGAACGAAAACACACGTTTAAAATATATAGAAAGCCCACACAGACTAGCCACACCATTCACGCCTCTTCTAACCACCCCATATCACATAAATTTGCAGCGTACAACAGTTTTGTGAACAGACTACTGAACATTCCCATGAATGCAGAAGACTTCAAGCAGGAGATCAACACCATAAAACATATAGCTGCTTCTAACCACTACAACACCTCAATAGTGGATAAAATAATAAAGAAACAACTAAAAAGAAGGAAAACTATAAAAGCCAATCACCCAAAACCAAAATACATTGCTGTAGACTTCAACAAAGCCGTTGAACATATTGCAAATAACATTTTTCGAAAACAAGGTTACCACATAGCATACAGGACTTCCAACAATTTAGAAAACATTTTAAAACCGAAAAAAACAAGAGACCCAGACCAGTTCAACAGCAGCGGTGTTTACCAGCTATCGTGCAACGATTGTCCGAAAAAATACATAGGCCAAACCGGACGCACGTTTAAAACCCGTTTTAAAGAACACATTCCTTCTTCCAAAAGACCCACCACCAAAAAAATTGACTCCAAATTCACTGAACATTTAATAGATACTAATCATAATTACACGGACATTAACACTAATCTAAGAATACTACACCACTGCAATAAAGGTCCGTTAATGAACACGTTAGAGGAGTTCAATATTTATAAAATGCAAAAAAACAACCCTGACCACTTACTCAATAATAAACTACAGTTTCATTCTCACACCATTTTTGACCTAATCGATAGTGTTAAGAACAATAATTGCGGTTCATGACGTATAGAACTGTGTACCCCTTCTCAACAACGGAGACCCTTATCGCGTGACTACCTATTAATTCAATTGACGATCGAACGTTATCGAGAACGGTCACCGGCAACGCGCGTCATCCGTGTGCACATGTATAAAGTTTTTTTTAAATTGTGTAAAGTGATTTTAAATGTGAAAATCTTGAACGTGTGTTTTGTGTTGTTTATGAGTTTGTTTTTGTATATTTATTTGATAATGACTGAATAATAGTCGAAACGCGTCATATGAAGAAGATATAGTAATCATATCTACATAAGGATTGTTCGACCTCATCACCTCTAAATAAGGTAATTAATAGTTATTAATTATTTACAATCCAGTTGGGCTACATACATAATAAAAATGGAATAAAATGTTGTCATCATTATGTTCTTGCATTTAAAATTGATAGATAACATTTAAGAATAATAATTTTTAAAACAAACACTTGATAACTTTTGTTTCTAATCAAAGACTAAATCAAAAAATATAAATAGGACACTTTAAAAAAAAATTTTAACTGTATTTTGAAATTTGGTGACCATTATTAGAGACAGAAACGCCCCAACCTAACCTACCTATTAATAAATATTAAGCTTGACTTATGAGATAATGTTAGATAGAATAAAACTGGAAAACAAGATCCCACAGAAGTTACGTTTACTTAATCAAACGCGTTTCAACGACAAATTCGCCATCCTCAGTCATACATGAGCTACAATAACGAAACTATAACTTTGTCGCTGCAAGGCGTTTGATTAAGTAAACGTAATTGTTTGTGAGATCTTGTGTTCGAATTTTATTCTATCTAACCTAACCTATCATCGTCCTTTTAAGATGAAAACGATTTGAAAATGTAAAATTTTTAAGGAGAAGAAACTACATAACTTTTAATTTTGGAACAATCTAAGACTAAAATCAATAAAAAATCCTTACGACAGAATGCATCACTTGCACAGTCTAAAGAATTGAATTCATATTCGCATAATTATCGCCAATCTCTTCCTCGAGTTTGTTGTACAGCAAGAAGTCCATTTTTTTCCAAATGGTGGCTCTTTTTTTCTTTTTTTTCCTTTTTTCATTTCCCGAAAACGATAAAACAATTAGACTACCAGCAAATACTACAAAAAAGGTGGTACTTCGTACCTATGTTTCTTCCATAAGAAATATTACATGGGAAATACTCATATGGAAAATTTGCCATTTTGTTTTTAGTTTGTACTGATAAAACTCGCCGACACATACTATCAGTCCCTTCTACATATATTTATAAATATACATAACACAGTTTGCCATCGTTTTTAATTTTTGGTAAACTCAGAACGCGCCTCTCTGAATTTCGTCCTTCAATAATTTCATCTCATATGGAAATTTACTACTTATTATAATTGAAATTTTCAATTATTGTTGATGAAAGATATAATCTCTCGTTGCCAATATTTAAAATTGGATTTTTAAACCCGACAAGTTACTATTCTTGGTTTTTGCACTTGAAAGATATCCGCTAATTCAATTTGAAGCCTAAATTTGGCTCGAAAACCGAACTTCCCCCTTTGTCTATAACCTAGGGCAAACAGACACCTGCTATGTGACAAGGGTCGGATCCTGTTTAACTTCAACGTGTTACAGCTACCGGTTTCCGGCGCCTCTATAGACACAACAACTTCCACTACTACTACTTCTAGTGGCATTATTTGTTTACACTCATAAATATGTCATAACATTAGTCTGGCTTACTACACAACACTAGAAGCTATGTAGAGCTATTTGCCTTTCTGCGCTTATCTAAGCCGCTGTGATCTACGAGCCAGTCATTTCATGGATCTACCCGTGTCCTCAGGTGAATTGGTTTATTTTATCATCAGTTATTCTTAGATGGTCTTTACATAACGTCTGTGGACGAACATTGCCACATAACGCACCTCAAAACTATGCTAATTTATCCAAAAAAAGTAACAAACAAATACAGCTTTTCTTAAAATTAGCTTCAACGATTTTCGTCAAATTTGGAGGGAATAAACCTTACAACATCGTCTTGTTGGATATCTATGATAAAATATTCTGTAGTTATACATAAACTGCTTTCGTAAAAAAATTGAATATCTCCAAATCATCTGACTTGCAAACCATATCAATAAATTTTATGTGGTATTATTATAGTCTTGAAGACAGACTTATTGCATACAAGCACATTCAGCTCAATGATTCAATTTCCCTCCAAGCCGCTACGAACATTGTATTTAGGCCTAAGCATTAATTTTTTAGGTTTTTTGTAAAACTTTAGACGAATCAGTGATTTTATTACGAAAACATATCTTGCTTTTGTTGCATAATACGTAAAAATTAATGAAAATTGAATTAATTAAATTAAAAACCATGAAATTCTAAATACTCATATTTAAGATGTAGCCTATATTAGACATAAAATGACCCACAATTATAATGAGAATGAACAAAGGAAAGGTTAATATAAACAAAAATTAAAGAAAGTAGAAATGTAGGAAGAAAGTAGATTGAGTGACAAGATTTGTACTTGATTGGAATCTATAGGGTCATAAGAGAAGACAACCAGGGTGACGAACAGTGGATAAGGAGTTGAGACTGGCGAGGGAAGGTAATGGTGTCTGAAAGAGTGAGGTGGCCGTTATTTGTTATTACCTTATATTCCTTGGAGGAATTAAAGGACATTAATCAAAAAACATAGTCATCATCTGCCGTTGGTGCTTGAAGTACAGTCTGTCAGACAATCACTCAGCCAGTAGGCAACACGCCTAACTCAACTGTAATATGTTATGTTACGTTTAAGTATATTTAAATTAATTGCAGAATAACAATTAAAATTCTATTATATAATTTTGCAATTAAATAGATGTGTACTAATGCGTTGCTCTGATCTGCTTTAGGTACTCTTCAAAGGGTAAATTGCCCTCTTCCTTTTTAAGATCTTACTAAATAGACGCATTTGTTTGTTAATTGCTTTAAGTTAAGCCCAAGGTCAAAAGGTCACGATGCATCTGGTCAGTATGGCGACGATATTATCTGTTATTTATAGACTTAGGTTATGTTATCAGTATTTTGTCAAGAATGCATTGTTAGAATTAAGTAGGGGATTGTGGAAATTATGTAGGCATAGTTTCTATAGATCTGTAGTAAATGATACAAACTTTGCAATCATACAGGGTTATATATGAACACGACCTGTTTTAAGACGATCACTACATTATTATTTTTTATATACTTAGTTATTTTCAATGACGTCCATTTCTGTTTACATGCATTTAACCTATAATCTTAATTTATATTTAATTACGTTTTTGTATATTGGTTTGGAAATAATTTTCACATTTTACTAAATTATAATCGAATTGGGTAGAGCCGATTAAAAAAACCCTTAACACCTCTATAGGCTCTTTTTCGGAAATTTAATTAGTAACTGTAATTATGAATTGTAGGAGCATGGTACAAATAGATTTTGTTAATGCCCTTATAGTTACATTGGGTCTGTTCAAGATGAGGACTGCTACTTGTAAACAATTTTCTTTTGGCATAAATAGAACAGATAGAACAGACCTGAACAGCTGGAACGGTGTCCTGTAAATCGCGCCCAGCACAGTCTCTACCTGGAGTATTTTTGGCTAAAACAGAATTCCTTCGACGATCGAAGAAATTTACAAGGGTCAAGACATTCCTTCTGCCTCCACAAATATGTCTACTTCAAAATGTTTAAAAAGTTCCACCATATCTAACATATGTGAAAAATATAAAAACCCTAAGTAAATGATTCGATTTTTTTCATGAACATTTTTGAGTGGCCAGGTTTGCTGCAACGGAATATTTATGTAGAAGTTAAACAAATAAACTGATTCCCATCACACTTTATTCATGCTGTGGACTGGCTAAATGACAAAAGTAATCTTTCGACATTTAGGTTAGGTTAGGTTAGGTTATACAGATGTCACATTCTGGGGTAGGCAGTGATCGAAGGGCCAAACATTGGAATGCAAAACTACGTCTCAGCTGGTGGAGGTGTGACTCATGGGGCAGGTTTGTCTCGACAGGTAGACAATTTCTAGACCGGGCGCGATTTGCACACATTCCCCAGTGGACGCTATTTTCACTGGGCGCGATTTACGTACAAACGCTGGAACGATGTTAAGCGTGTATTAAGGACAGTATTTTACCAGGAACAGATAGAATGTCCAGTAGAGATTTGTTAGATTCCTAGTTATGTGAATTCGTGTGGCGCCTTAGGAATAAGGATGATCTGTTTGCCACCATCTGGAAGGACATCAATTTATATTAATCTCCAGAACAATAAAAAATCGCTTACCAATTTTCGTTTGTCAATTGGTCCCTCTGTGGCTCGGTCAATAAATAGGGTGTTCCGTCATCAGATTGTGTAGACAACCTATCAAGTGAATGTGAGAGTTGTAGATATATTTATGACGAGGTCGTGTCTGTGGTCAGATCAATAATTATGTGCAACTGTCCAGGCCAGGCCAAGTGGTATCTAGCTACTGTTACTGTATTGGATATCCCGTCTAATTCTTTGTGTTTTTGTTTAAAAAAAATACCGTTTCATTGCAATATCAAAACCATCTGAGATTAGTTCAAAACTTACCTGTCCCAGTTTTGAATTCGTACGCGGCCTTCCTGACACGTAAATAAACTGTTTGATATAAGAAAATTAATAGATTCGTTCAAAAATAAATACCCAGTTTAAAATTTGTATGCTACCCGCATAGTAGCAGCTCAATAATTCATGATAATTTTCTTGTCTTGTTGTCTAATATAATCTAAAAAGGAGCTCTACGTACAAAAAAAGAAAGAAAAAAGTTGCATGAACACATTGATAGCTATGAGAACGTGAGATAATGTAAAGAATGTTAGCAAAAATTTATTTCCTCTAATATTTGTCACAATTATTTAATTTTAAATCAGATATATCCTCTATCTCAGTTTCTCTTGTCAAATGCATAAAAGGAATCACTTGTAGTGCGCACCCTCCCTCAGTGTGTGTCCAGATTTGCTGGGGATGTACCGCAGCTGCAGCTCACGTTGTCTTTGTGGCAAGAAACTAAGCCCCGGACATCCTGGTCCATTATAAAGGATAGGGGAAGTGTATTCGATGGGTTCAAGTGTTGTGATAATCTGGTGTGAGTGAGATGAAATCTTGCATCCATCAAAAAGCACATTTTCTATGATCGTGAAAACGAAAAATTATTACTTTTCAATATTAGAAAGTAATTAATTATTTTTATGAAAGAAATAGTATACAAGGTGTCTTGAAAATGCTGATCTGGCTATTCATTTTCGGATTATATACATACAAATAACATATAAACGAAATCCCCGTCATTATCAGTTTATCCGACATTTTGTACTTTTACAAAAAATCATAACTCCAGAAATAGATAAAATATAGGAGTTCAGATTTCATAAAAGTATTTTGTATGTTATGTTTTACAAGTGTAGTAAACACAAAGAGTTTATTTTTATAATTTTCAAAATAGTTAACAGTAAGCGATAATTTTTAACGTCGAGTATCTCCAAAACTGTTAACTTTAAAAAAAAAATGAATGCTATCCTCAATTCGGACTTGTTGTTTATTAATCAAGTCCAGTTCGAAGTTGGGTTTCGGCCAAAGTCAGCTCTGTTCTTAATTGATGTTGTGTGAGTGTTTAATTAGTAACTAGCATTAGTTCGCTAATATATTATTAATTAATTAATCATTTCAAAGCTGGCTACCTAAAAGTACGTGATCAGACCTGGGGTAACGATTTTGGCCTCGAAATGGGGATGGGTCAAATACAGTTTCCAAAATATAGACTATAGGGTAGGGCGTTTATAGGAGCAGATTATAAAATGGAACAAAATGGTTTCATATTCGACCTTGAGAGAACTAATTACTAACCATCTGTTACAAACGCTCATGTTATTGAAATTTTTCGATATTTTTCCGAATCATATTCAACGATTAGTTTAACTTAACTCACCTAATGATATTATACTTACACTGTAATCCAAGTAAAAGTCCCCTGCTAGACTATTATACATTGGGTTCGGTCCTTGGGGGGGCTCAAACATTTGTGGGGAAATTGGGAAGTTTCTTTGGTAACTAACTTTGGTTAAAAGTACAAGAACAACGACAAAGGGAATTTCAATATGCTAACCACACAATGGCCGACTAAAAAGCAGTTTATCTGACTTAGGGCCTTCACAGACACTCTTAGTTTATTTATATATTTAACTATTGATGATTTTCGCTTAATTTTGAGGTTAGTTTTTAACGATTTTGTATGTTTTTAATCTGAACCTTATTTTATATCGTAGAAAACTCATTTGACCATCTTTAAATGTCCGCAAAATGAGCTATTATAGGGTGTTAGAACTTATAAGCAATATGTTATATCTGAAAAAAAAGTGTTAAGCCTACTTATTAAATTTGAAAAACATATAAATATGTATCTGCAGTGAGTTGATAATGGTGCCAAATGATCTCTAAGGGTACATAAGGTGCTAAATTGAAGTACCTTAAACAGTTTCGAGTAATGGCAATTTAATGATAGTCATCGCAATGCATAACATTTAAATGTTATAAATTCGATAATAAACTCTGATTGTACATTTTCTATGCAATATAATAAATTTTGTAACAAGCAAAACATAAAATAGCAATTTTATAAGATGGCATAAATTAAAATTGCGAGGTTTTTGTTAATGTCCATAGGTAAAAGCAAGGACCTTTATAATTTCACGCACGTGTCTGTTGCAACCAGTCTACACAGACAAGACGATAAGTCCTATATAATTTCAAACTTTCCATTTATATTTTCTGTATTGACCCACATGCAACAAAAATAAAGCGGTAACAAAAAAAGACCTTGGGATAGTTAATTGGCAAAAATTATAGAGTTGAAAATATTCTGTTTTGAAAATATTAAGTGTAGGTATAAAATAAAACTAGAAGTTATTCTGATTACGAATATGTATGTTTATTTGACTAAAAAAAAATAAAAATTTGTTGGCGCTACACCAAATTTAGTGCCAGATGTCAGATATCATGCCCCCTCCCTCCATTCTAACTTGAACAAGGCGTGACTTAGAAATCAGATAAAAAGTTATATGGATTTGAAATGAAATTGCACTGTGAACTAATACAATTTTTTTTTTATGACGAGTGCAACTTTATTTAACCACACAATGAGAAATGCGTAGAGTTTAAGTTTTAAAAGCAGTTATTGTGCGATGTGAGACGAATAATTCAATGGCCATTAAAAGTTAGATTGCATTTTCATTGATTTCTCTTTATTATGTTCGCAAGTAAAAACATGAATCCTTATAATTTCACGCGTGTATCTATCTGTAAGTCGTAACTAACCTATAACACGATATATCTTATATTTCAAACTTTGCGTTTATATTATTTGTATTATTACACATATCGGAAAAAGACAGCGATAACGAAAAATTACTTTGGGTATTAAGGGGCAAAAACTATCTAGTAATTTCTTTTTTGGAGATATAATACGGAGTATTAGATAAAACTAAAAGTTATTCTGATCACGAATATGAATTGACCAAGAAAGTAATATGTTGGGACCAGGACGCTTAAAAACTTCGACTTTATAAAAATAACTGTCCCAATATACCTACAGACCCTACGCCTTGTGGTATTAGCACACGCTTAATACTTTTTATTCAAATCTATTCGTGTTGAAATTTACTTACATTAATAAAAAGACACAAATATAAAGCGAACTTGAACCCTGAATGTAGCGGCAGTCTTTTTTAATCTTTTCCCACCACCGCCATCTCTCGTCGACTCTGATCACCCTGAAACTGTGCTAAAGAGAATAATTCAAATCCATTTTGCTGGACGTTGGCACATTTTCCCATCCCTTCTAATATATGTACATGAATCCAACTTGAAAGTAGATCAACAAGAGCTGTCTGCTAGAACTAATTGTTTCCTCACTTTATGTGTTAATCTATGCGTTATTAAAACATTAACTACTTATCTGTTGATTCTATCTGAGGTGGTCGAGGGTGTACGTTCCGGATGCCTTGCGTGCCACCTGTACTGAAACCATGAAGGGGGAACGTCAGAACATGTAAAAGGGAGACGCTTTGTCTTGGAAAAAATAGTCGAGAAATGAAAGTTTAAAATATGTAATATCCACTATAGGCTACATTGATTTACTAAATCCACATAGATTCTGTCCACTGTGTAGCCTACATAATGAAATCTTGCTCTTTATAGCTACAGCAATGTTGATAATATGAATGTAAAACAATTGTTTTTAAATAAATAAAATAGAAAGCGTAAGTTTATCTTAATTAAAAGAACAATAACAGCACAACTTGGTTGCTCGAGGTTGAAAGTAATGAGTTCAACATAATTGCATCGTCTTCTTCCTTTATTATAACTAATTAATATCTTAATTAGAAACTACTTTTTAACTTTATAAAACGGGATTTTCTCGAACATCACGACACACATATTATTATTACAACTGAAATGGAACGCTTTTAAATAAATCGTGTTTCTAATACAGGATTATCAGCTTAAAAGAGGTCCGGGTAATAAAATGTATTGAAAATATAGAACAGATTTCACTGAAGATTTTTACTTTATATTATTCATCATCAAAACTTATAATAAATGTTTAACGTGATCTCCATTAACATTTGTCAACACGCTTCAATATGCTTCTGAAAACTTTTCTTAGAGTTACCTCACTGATCACGGTTGCTATTTAGTTCAACTGCTATAAATAAAGTGTGCGGATTACTCTTGAATACTTGATTTATCAAATAACTCCCCATACGAAGAAATATAAACTAGACAGATCAGGAGATCTCGGTGACCAAATTCCTTTGGAAATCATTCTTTCATTAAAAAAATGCATCCAACTTATTCATGATATAAGTTCGTCCTGTTGCAACCAACAAAAGTGCTCATATTTTACGAGGAGACCAATGAATTGTTGAATAATTTCTTGATATGCCTCCTCAAATGAGATCTACTGATACCAACTTCAATGTCTTGTAAATTGTTTTCTGTTAAAACAGATTTGTTCCCTTAACGTTTTTTGTCCGTTACTGAGCCAGTCTCCGATACTTCTTAATAACACTCTTCACTGGAGCTCCTGTACCAAATGTATCAAGAAATACTTCTCAGATCTGTTTGTAAGAACCAAATTTATTAAAGTTTTCAACAATAAACACACGCTTTTGATCGGTAGTACGCATTTAAAACAAACGTAGTCTACTGGGTCAGTACCCCTTGTTCTATTAGTACATTTTAACATTTACTGAAAGACCCAAGAAATCGACTTTTGAGAATTAAAATTAGATAATCAGATGCTTGCAACGTTAGGATGCTCGTCAACTTGTTTTTATATTGTTAGAGTACCAATTCTGAACCGATTCTGAAGACATAACGTAATGGCGTAGTGGTTTGTGGCAGATCTGAAAATATTAGGTTAATATTCAAGTTGTAGAATAGTAGCTAACAAGATTGCGTTGGATAAATATCTTAATTTGTCCGTTCTGCAATCTTCTGTTTTTTGTTCAAATGAGTACTAGTTTCGACAGAGTACTATCATCATAAAATCTTCACTAAAGTTTTTAAAGAACGAATACACACTGTGTCGAACTAATTGGAATTCGTAGACCACCGCTATCCTGGATCCAATCGTACATACGTTGTACGATACAACACGTGCCTGTACGTATAATCAGGCCCAGTTGATGTACGAGGCTCCTCAAGGATTAGTTCTCGGACCACTATTATTTTTAATTTATATAAATGACCTATCGTACAAGTAAAATTGAATGGAAATTAATATTTTGTATATTCGTCATTAAAAAACTTTAGTAAAGACCTGATGATGACAGTAATTTGCCAAAACTAGTAATTATTTGAAAAAAAACAGAAGATTGGAGACGGACAAATTAAGGTAGTAATTAATAGTCAAGAGTGAAATGTCAAACACTCATCACATATCTCCGTGATTGGTTGTGGGAATTAGTTGTTAAGGTGCAGAATCGAAACGTCAAACTATGCTGATTAAATTTACGGTAATAACTGATTCAAATCCTGAAAGTCGTCGCGTATTTTCGAATAGAATTAAATATTTTTGAAATACTATATTTAACCATAGTCGTTACAACGCCTACGTACTTCAAGCAATTTACCTGTTCATAGGAAACTTGACGTCAGCCACCTTGTACCCTTATGTTAAACAAATTGTAACAAGTTAACTGGATCGTGTCCGTCCGGGAGGGCGTGTTTATTCATCGAACAAAAGAAAGCAAAATGGAGTCACGTCTTCCAAAGAGGTATTTAGAAACAATATACGATGTTTGAGGCTGCATAAATAAGAACAGGTTCAGGTTGTTTGGTCCTGTAGAGCTCATTCACAAAGGTGTAATGTCAACTCGTATAAACTCTGCAGAGCTTTGAGTATGCGTCGTCCTTTAAATCCGGTTGAGCTGTCATTGTTTGCTCTGGATCTCAATTCTGTAGACTGGTAATACAGGTCTTCGTTCGTAGTAAGAGAGGAAGAACTAAACTGGGATGAATATTTATGTACAGGGTGATCAGATATTACTCGATCAAACTTCAGGAACTAATTGGGTAGGATAAAATATACAAGAAATGAGTTCTAGTTTGTTTATTTTCCGTCTATCCGCCATTTTGTTTTTTACAAAAACCCTTTAATAACTTTAGAAATAGATGGGACATTAAGTTTAGATTTTGGTATACGCATTCTTTACGTAACGTTTTATACTAGTAGCGAAAATAAAGAATTTATTTTGTATTTAAAAAAATAAACTGCAATTTTTAACGCGAAATATCTCGAAAACTGTTAATTCTATTTTAAAAACTAGCTGATGGCCCCAGTTCCACCTGGGGCCTACGTCTGGCTGCCTGCACAGAGGGATTCCTTCGCAAGTTTGAGTAGCGTGGTCTGCTCAACCTAGTTATCAAGTCAGCTGTTTCCTGTTAAGGTCAGTATGAGTTAGGCAACAATGTACCCTGCTCAAAAAGATGACGAGCTCAGTGACGCACCGTCACAAATCTAAAACGAGGTCCATAGTTGGTTTTCCTTTTTTATTGACAACTAACAAACTGACATTTTTAGCGACAAATAGGTTTGTTTGGTTAGGTTAGGTTAGGTGGGTTGGTTTTCCTTTTTTATTGACAACTAACAAACTGACATTTTTTAGCGACAAATAGGTTTGTTTGGTTAGGTTAGGTTAGGTGGGTTGGTTTTCCTTTTTTATTGACAACTAACAAATTGACATTTTTAGCGACAAATAGGTTTGTTTGGTTAGGTTAGGTTAGGTGGGTTGGTTTTCCTTTTTTATTGACAACTAACAAACTGACATTTTTAGCGACAAATAGGTTTCTTTGGTTAGGTTAGGTTAGGTGGGTTGGTTTTCATTTTTTATTGACAACTAACAAACTGACATTTTTAGCGACAAATAGGTTTGTTTGGTTAGGTTAGGTTAGGTGGGTTGGTTTTCCTTTTTTATTGACAACTAACAAACTGACATTTTTAGCGACAAATAGTTTTGTTTGGTTAGGTTAGGTTAGGTGGGTTGGTTTTCCTTTTTTATTGACAACTAACAAACTGACATTTTTAGCGACAAATAGGTTTGTTAGGTTAAGTTAGGTTAGGTGGGTTGGTTTTCCTTTTTTATTGACAACTAACAAACTGACATTTTTAGCGACAAATAGGTTTGTTTGGTTAGGTTAGGTGGGTTGGTTTTCCTTTTTTATTGACAACTAACAAACTGACATTTTTAGCGACAAATAGGTTTGTTTGGTTAGGTTAGGTTAGGTGGGTTGGTTTTCCTTTTTTATTGACAACTAACAAACTGAAGTTTTAGTAGATGTTCAATGAGCACTGTGGTGAATGTGAACACCATAAATCACTGAATCCCCTACCACAAGTTTGGTACAATAACACAAACACAAATAAAATTAAATATTTTCAATAGCATAAGGCAAATCAATATTTCATTTTATTTGTGTTTGTGTTATTGTACCAAACTTGTGATAGGGGATTTATGGTGAGATTTTAGTGACAAAAAGTTTTGTTTGGTTAGTATTTCGATAGTGAATGATTATGTGAGAAAGTTTATACAATGTTTTAACACTGTTTATTTTACATAACCTTATTTATAGAATTAAGAATAAGTTATCAGAGGTGGATAAAATGACAATATCTGAGTTCGGAAATATATATTGCTTGTGATGAGCTGTTATTGATTTAGACATGGAAGCCAGTGAATTGTTGAAGTGTTTGTATTAAAAACCAGTCAAGTGTGAAATTTCACACAATATAGGGTTTCTTGGACTACCAATTACAGGATTATTTACTCCATATCAGCAATGAGGCTTCTTATAAACACTTGAATATTTATGAGCTTTACCACGGGAAAAATTATAAATTTAAGGATAAAATGTAGTTGGTTAAAAGTATTTCAGAGACCATTTGCTGTATTCAAAGATTAGAACTTTGATCTAAAAGTTAGAGTAGTTTCAGAAAATTAAAATCAAAATATATGTATATTCAAGTGTGTCAATCCCGATGCATCGTAGCTGGATCTACAAGTTTCTCTTAACCAACTTTTGTTCTCTTCCGACCCTGATGTTACTAGAGAATTACCATAAATAAAATTTAAAAAAAACTAAATTGTTCATTGGTCCAACAAATTGAAATAATATTGGTAAAATTTAAAGAATAGAAACCCAAAAACAAACGTAGTAAATTACAAGTAAAAGAAAATGAAAGAGTCAGAGATTGAAGAATGACGGCCGGCAAAGGTTGAACTTTGGAACTATAACTAACTAATGAGCTACATCATTATGCATTTTGGGCTTTTACTGATTTTTAGAATTGGATCTTGAACAATTGTGATTCTTGTCAGAAGATGTTAAATTAATTCCGAATGCAAGATTGCATTTGATCAGCACTCACACATATCTCAGGCTTTTTATGATTTATCCCCAATAGCTCAATCCCTTCCCCCAACCCCTTGTAGTTCTGAAACAAATAAATATGCTTAACTTGTTAATATTAACTGTATTTGGAACAAAATATGATTTTTTTTAAAGTTACATATTTTTGATAATATTTGGAGCGTAAAATTTAAAACTCATTATTTTGCATAAGGACTAAAAACGTACTTGCTTGCAAAATTTTAAGTTCTTATGAACAGTTTAAGTATTTTTTCTTTCAAAAACCATAAATGTGTTAACGAAATCCAAAATATTAAATATCACTTTTTCAGCGTGGAATTCCCTTTCGTGTATCAACATTTGAAGCATTTATCAATAAACTATTAATTTCTTCCAATCTCTCTTTTTCTCTTGCACTGTTTGATTACATCGTCATAGCATGGCCGCTCCGGAATCAGTTGAATTATTTCAACCTTCATTTGTTTTCTTTTGAAACAATTTCCAGTCATGCCAGGAAATGTTTAATAAAAGAAGACTCGGTTATGATTGATGATAGGCGACCACACCCAGCGCTAAAGCTCACGATTTCTCGTAACAAAAACATTTCTATTGGTACGTGGGTGTCGGAGGTGTCCGAATCAGGCCACAAGGAAAAGTGATTGATTTCTATTAGCATATTCAGTGGGTTCTGACAAGATGGACGATCCGATACGCCTACCCGCGGTCCCGGCTCCTGGATTGACCTCTGCCTTGATTAAAACTTTTCTTTGGTACTTTATTTATCGAAGTGAACAATCGATCAATCAAAAATATCATAAATCCCGGAACGAATCAATTGGTTTCTCTGCACATTCTACTCTCTCTTATGTTACGTAAGTCATACGTAATGGATCTGTCACTTCGTAAAGGTCTTTGTGATGCGTATTCACGCTTACACACTACTTCCATTCTTATGGACAAGAGATTTAATTTAAAACTTATTTAATTTCACACAAATAAAGTGCTTTAGCATTTTGTTTAATTTTATACTGATAAGGACCGTGCAGCAAGTATTTTCATTCTTCTGATTAATTTTACTCAGAAGAAACTGTGATGCAATTGAAACTGTTCAAGAGCAACCAATTGATGTAATAAATTTAAATCTAAATTACTATAGTTTATCCAACGATATCCACTTAGCATACCCCCGGAGATTTTAACCATTTAAATGCACCGGGTTTAGCATACTCGCATATGTTATAATAACTTAAAAGTCTTAGCGCTCTTAAATCTTCAAAGTAACTTTTGATTGTCAAGTAATTGGAAATTTAGCTTCGTGCGTGTCTCTTATTATACCACTGGAACGACATTGGATCGCTATGAATCCCATAAACATCCTGGTTATGAACGTACCAGGGAAGATTCATCATAATCCGCAACACTTTATTTTGTTGAATAATTCTGATCCAGTACACAGTTGGATACGATACTGCCAGTTTATAAATTGTGATCATATTATAAATACAAAATTTATTATGTTTTACTAATTGAGTCTTGGGTTAGATTCCTTTTTTGTCTTTCCTCTCTTGACCAACTCTTGTTTAATTTCGACGCTGACTGTTCCAGGGCTAGTGGTTTTTATCTCATGTTCTTTTCTTCCTTTTTTATAAAGCGATGATGACCAAAGGTTTTTCCTTTATAAAACAAGAAGAAACAAAATTATTACGTGTTCCTTGGAACGGAATTTATAATCTAAGTTCATTCCCAGGTACTGATATTGAGTGTTGGTAGGTTGGTCAGTATTTTTTAATATTGACATGAACTCTGAATTTTCCAATTCTTGATCTATTTGTAGGTCATATTTGCGCAATTAGTTTAAATTTGTTGCCAGACGACTCTTGTAGTATAAATATTCTAGTGCTCTCCCTCACGGAAAATTTGTACTGGTGATTATGAAATGTTCACCTCATTGTTAATGACAGCTTTTTGTTGGACCTAAATATTTTACAACAACTCATTGTGATGAGCTATGTTTTTCAAATATATAATACAACCAAATTTTTTTCTATGTGACCTCAAAGTTGAAACAAAATCACTCTTAATTAAATCTATTTCAAATCAATTAAATTTTAATATTTTTTAATGCGTTTGTTATTAACTGTGAAAAATATCGTATTAAGTTTCTCGCAATAAAAACGAAATAGGCTAACACCCAAATTAAAAGCCTCTAAAAATATTAGTTTTTGAGTTATGCGTTACGACGTATTGTCTTAGACCTCAATGCTCGAATATCTGCAGATAAAATAAAATAACATTTCGTGAGTAATTTGGAAAATACCAAAATAAATTTGGTGATTAAGGATCATTTTTATATTTGACAATATACTCGTGAAACAGTAATACTAAAACCGAAATAATTAGAATAAATGCGATATACTGTACCTTTTTATGACGGCGTCTATAATACTTTTTATTTTTTTGACTGATAGCTCCTCCCATACCTTTGAGGGAGATGTCAAACGGTATGTTCTTTTGGATCCTTATTAGTAGCTGTAATTTCTAAAAAAATTTAGAATAATCATTATAGTTCATTTTAGCTGTTGGCGGCCATCCCCAAATTTCAATCAAACAGTCACGAATCCTGAAAAATGACATTTCAGAAAACAACTGGAATTCTATACTACCCATATTTTTCAATACACTATTTTTGCTGTAGTTAAATGTATGTTACATGTATTACAAACATACATCATTCCAAAAATCTCTCTTTTTGGAAACAGGTAACATTTTTTTAATCTGATATTTTCTACAGAAATTCTACATTGGTTTTGACTCGTCAAACTTTCGCCGTGTTACGTAAATACGAGAATGTAAAAATCTCGTTTGGCCATCAATGAGCATCGGTTATAAAAGATTGTGGAAACGTGACGTTGATACAAGAAATGGCAGAAGAGGAGGATAAACAAGGAAATATTTCAAGATGCGAAGGTAAGGTAAGAAAGTAACATGACAAATGAAAGAGAAACCAAAGACTTTGAACATGCTGTGAGTAATACTAGAACCTATACATTATTTGACGCATAGTAGAGGTCATGGCAATGTCATTGGCCTTGATGCTAACTGCAACTCTAGGTGAGATAGGCAATTTTAGTGATTATCCAAACAAGGACTTAGCTACGGAATTGGAAATCATACACCCGTAGTAAATCGATATGAAAATGAGTTTTGTGCGCTCCTGGTTATACTCATGTGAAACTAAAAATTGCAAATTCCCTTGCGTAAAATGATTAATATTTTTTCCTTGTTTTTAAAGGTCAAAACTTCGGTCATCATCGCCTTATAAAAAAGAAGAAAATAAAGACTCCTAGCCCTCGAATACGCTATAGTATCAGGGTCGGATGAGAACAAAAGTTGTTCAAGAGAGACGTGATAGGAAAGAAAGGGATATAACCCAAGACTACATGAAGAAAGGTGTAGATACAGCTTACTATAAGTGAGCGACTATTATTATTATTATTATTAAGACTGGGTAGAGTGTTTTAAAAGCGCCTCCTGCTCTACGACCTAATTAGATCTTTTGTGCCCCCCTCTTGTTGGACTCAGGAGAGATCTATGTCTTTGACAAAATTGATCAAACCCCTGGTCGGGAGGTTTAGTAATTCTTCTTCCGAAATGAAGATAAATTCTAGAAATTTATGTCTTTTTAGGCATAAGGCCGGGCACTCCATGATGATGTGTTCCATACGTTCCACCTCTTCACCACAGTACCTGCAAGTGTCATCATCCACCAGGCCCATCTTACTTAAGTTATACCTGCAATGGATATGTCCTGTTAGTATACCACAGAGGAGTTTTAGCTCTCTTCTGCTTAGGTTTAGCACCTTCCCTCTCTTTTTATTAGGGCTAAGGAACTTCTTGGAATGTATAAGACCCGGCAATCCATTCCAGGTTCTGTTGATTACTTTGTTGGCCCAGTTGGTAATGACCTCCTGGTAATCCCTAGGGCCAAATCCGTACATAGGAGATGGCCCTGTAAAGGGTTTACATGCACCAAGTTTTGCTTGCTGATCTGCTTCCTCATTGCCTGCTATTCCCTCATGCAAGTGAGTGCCTAAGGTTTTGAAATTATCAAAATCTGTATAGGATGACTGTCTACTATCCTTCAAATTATATACCTAAGGTCAGAAGGGCTTATTACGTGCTTTGATAATATTAAATGGGGAAGTATAAATAAGAAGTGAAATTATGGTTATAACCATCAAATTACGCAGAAATTAATATGGTAGTGAAAAAGAGAAAGAAAAAATTAACAAATTATTACGCATTACTATAAAGTAGTACATATTTAGGGGGCGTGACAGCTCAGTACTGCCAGATCTAAGTCACTTCTTGTTCATTGTGTCTGCCATTTATAATATAAATACATTAAATATATAAATATATTAGATCCGAAATTTCTTTCTGTCTACTAATCCTTTTTTTAAAAAAAAATTCTTATATGGTATTAATACATTATTCTACCGTGGTTTCGGGCAACACTCCATCATCAGGTATGTAAAATCTACAACACATTTTAAAACCAAGTACATAGTTTATTACTCCATCTAGAGGTCGTTATTGTTCAACTGTTTTATAAAACAAGTATAACACGCATGAAGACAAGTAAGAATATATTTGACGTGCACGTCTAACTGGTGAGTTGACATTGACTTGGTTATGATTCTCTGTAGTTATCGGATGAACTTTGTGTCTCCTGTTTGTTTTCAATTATGGTGTTAATCATCATGTTGGAAGGGAAGGTTTAATAGGAATCTCGTTCTTTGGGCTTTATATCCAAAGTTCATTTAAATTTTTTGATTGACAACTACCGAACTGACAGTTTTGGTGCTTTGGGGGGGGGGGATGGATGAGTGAGAAAGTTTGTGTAATATTTTTCACCATTTATTCTCTTACTTTCTCCCAAATTATATTACAAAAATGTGATGATTTATTATTTGCTGCGTTGGGTTGTATAAAATGACTTACTTCCTCATTTTAAAACTTCCGAATTCGATACCAAACATATTTTGTTTTTTAGTAAATATTTAACGTCCGAGCATAGGACTCAAGATATAAATAGTTAGGAGGCCCGTCAAGACAGAGCCGAACAACATGAACCAGTAAGTAAGTGTTGTTCATACCAGGGCTGGATCAGTACCATGATGGTGCACATGGACATTTTCCAAAATTAAAAAACAATTCATTATAACCTGAGTGTGTGAACTGTATTTGCATAAAAATTATATTTTGATGGTTAAATTGGGATATGACGTTAAACTCCGCGAATGATTCATAATTACTTTCTGTGAATTTTGGCCCAATAATACTGTTTTAGCGCCAAACAACAAAAGTCAAGCCAGATAAATGCCTGAAAATAGGAAGTAGATAATGTGTTTTCTTTATCTTAATCTAGTTTACCCTCTCCCCTCCTCTCCTCCAATTAATATCTGATGTCCCCATAATATGACTTCCCAGACACTTGCATAATTATATCATATCGGTTTAAGAAACAAAAATATTCAAGTTTCAAGAAAATAATAAATTCGTATGGTTTTACCCTTCGATTTTAGGATGGTCCATGTGTGTCAAAACTATTCTATCTCAGGACACTAAAATATTTTTTTAAATTTAATAAGACAGGCGATTGATATAAATTTTTGTAAGTTTTATTACGACTGTACTCGTATTTTCACACTTCAACAAAACTAAGAATAATTTGATTATTCCGTAAGTTGCTCTTGGGATAAAGCACGACAATCTTCCCACTCTGTGTTTTTATTCGCAATCTTTACTTAAAATCATTCCTCACGGCACATAGTTCACTTAATTATCCATCCTAGAGATAATACAATTACTAAAATGCTCAGACGCGGTTTAAAACTGATCCCAACATTGAGAATCGTCGAGAACCTGAAACTCAGTTAATTGGTTACTCACGATTGGTGTTTGTCGGGATATTTGGATTATTATTGAAGAAGGATATTGGCGATGATGTTGCATTACTGTATAATGTCTTTTTTTTTACCTTAAACTTTTGGTAATTGCTCTAACCCTTGGAAACCACGCATCGTGGTGAGTATAGTTAGTTGTCCAATCTGCTGAGTCGGATTAAATGAAATCTCTTCTCTAGCTCAACAGTCTTTAGTGGGCTATCCTCTCTGTCACAATTAGCTTTCAATCCTCCCTATCTGCAACTACTCACTTAATTTTCATAGTCCTAAAGCTGGCAGCAACGTCATTAATCCATCCAAGTCCTACTCTGCTCTTTATTCTTATGTGGGGAAACATTTCTCTCAGCATTTTTCTGGACAAGCAAGTCTCTTCACATATCCAAACCACTTCATTATCTGAGGTTTCACAAATCAACTTATATTCTGATCTTTAATTAAAATATCTAGCTCTGTATTATTTCTCATTCTCCAGTAATTATCTTATCTCATAGGTCCATGTATCTTCCTTACTATTCGTGGCTCACTCTGAAGGCATTCTCATCTGATATTTTTAGGGTACAAATCTCTGAACCAAAGATGACAAACAATTGCTTATTTCATAATATTCTTATATTATCTTTATTTTTCTACTCATTATATTTATCATCATTGCTTTCCTGATACCTAAAATAAGAAATGAAATCGCAGTAGGTATAAAGCGGTCGTTTCATTCTGTAACCCCAATACTGTATCCTCAGTTACCTTTTTTTCTTCTGAACTCTTCAACACACCGCCGAGAAATTCCTCTGTAATATGTTGAGCTACATTCTTTTTCCATACTCCAAACAGGTAAATTCTCTATAACTTAATATACCTCACACTGTTTTGACTATTGAGTCTTTTCTGTGTCTCATCATTGGAGAAAAATTGTGATACTTCAACAATGATATTGGTTTTACGTATGTTTATCTACTTTGATAATATTTTAAGAAAAGTAAACAGTTCGATAAATTAACAAGTGTTAAGAATTCTACCTGGCCAGAAGTTCAGTTGGGCAGGTCAGGATTTCTTAAATTTAATTGCTTGCTTCGGAATTGTTGAATGACAGGAAATATTATTTCAATACATTTAGACACAAGTTTTGTAGACGTTCATTTAAAATAAGAAATTGCAAGACGAAACAAAAAACAAACTATTTTTATTCCGTATGTATAACTGATGATAACACATACAAGTATATCAAAGGTCAAACAAGATTTAGAGAGCAATTTTGTGACATCCTTTGAAAGACCGGAATATATTTAGAAGCAATCAGCGAATTAATTAACGGGAAAGGTGTAATATTTCCGCTAAGATCGCTGGCGTCAGCATTAGGCTACGATGAGAGTTCAACTTGTGTAACAGAATAATTAATGATGTTTAATCCGTTTCACACGTACAAACACCTGAATAGACATTCATGAAGCTCAGTCGTCGGATGAAGTAGCTCAATAAGAATGTTTTAGTCTAACAGTAGATATAAAACGAATACAATTTTAAAGAAAACACGTGGAAGTAACACTGTGGTGTACATTCCAATAAAGATGGAAATATCCAGAGATTTAGTGTCAAATATTTGTTCCGTGTGTTATTAATAAATTTTAATTTGCTCTGTATGGCTTTAGCGAGAAGTATCAATGTAAAAAAAATGGGGGAAAATCATTAAGTTGTTTTCAATTTATGAATTTTCATCAATGTATTTCTTATATGTAAACGTAGATATGGAAAATTTACCAAAGTTGTTGATCTCCCCCCTTCATTCTAGGTTTATAAACAAAAAGAAATAATCCGAACTTATGGTGTGCATCTAGACCATTGCTGGAAGACCTCAGTAAATTTGTACATCCTCAGATTTTATTAAAGGATTTAATTACATCTTTGAAATGAAAAGTTTAAAATAATTTCAAATGTTCTCTACAAACTTTGCCACCATGTCATTTCTAAAGACGAATGATTAGACTTAATTTAGGTGCCGAAAAAATCAAATTTTGTGTATCAAGTGGAATTAAATACAGACTCAGGAATATATTATTAGAATTATTTATCTCATTTAATCACATCGTAAATATAAGGTTTTGTTGTGTTATAAAAATTGATAAATACAATATTATAATCAAAGTTTTATTATTTTTCTAATACACAAATATAATGGAATCATATATACTCGTACTTTACATTTAATAACTACTTTTAGCTTTAAGTCCTAATGCTTTTAATTAAAAACAAAATTAACCTTTAATTTTGTTAATGTTTGAATATGTACTATTAATGGAGTACAGTAAATATGTTGAAAACTAAGTCTCTAGCGTCTCTTATACCCTCCATTTCTTTTGTAGTCTGTTTCCGCCAGATGTGCACTTCTCATCCCTCGGGTGTTTGTGGGGTTGCAATTACTCTAGGGGGTTCTATTATTTATGCGGAAGCTGTTTTGCTTTGAATATATTTATTTAATCTACATTACTGAAAGTATCTCAAGAAACTAGAACTTGAAAGGTATGAATGTAAGTATGTTTTGCCAAATATAAATCTTGTAATTCCTCGGGTGTTTGTGGGGTTGCAATTACTCTAGGGGGTTCTATTATTTATGCGGAAGCTGTTTTGGCTTGGATGTATTTATTTAATCTACATTACTGAAAGTATCTCAAGAAACTAGAACTTGAAAGGTATGAATGTAAGTATGTTTTGCCAAATATAAATCTTGTAATTCCTCGGGTGTTTGTGGGGTTGCAATTACTCTAGGGGGTTCTATTATTTATGCGGAAGCTGTTTTGCTTTGAATATATTTATTTAATCTACATTACTGAAAGTATCTCAAGAAACTAGAACTTGAAAGGTATGAATGTAAGTATGTTTTGCCAAATATAAATCTTGTAATTCCTCGGGTGTTTGTGGGGTTGCAATTACTCTAGGGGGTTCTATTATTTATGCGGAAGCTGTTTTGCTTTGAATATATTTATTTAATCTACATTACTGAAAGTATCTCAAGAAACTAGAACTTGAAAGGTATGAATGTAAGTATGTTTTGCCAAATATAAATCTTGTAATTCCTCGGGTGTTTGTGGGGTTGCAATTACTCTAGGGGGTTCTATTATTTATGCGGAAGCTGTTTTGCTTTGAATATATTTATTTAATCTACATTACTGAAAGTATCTCAAGAAACTAGAACTTGAAAGGTATGAATGTAAGTATGTTTTGCCAAATATAAATCTTGTAATTCCTCGGGTGTTTGTGGGGTTGCAATTACTCTAGGGGGTTCTATTATTTATGCGGAAGCTGTTTTGCTTTGAATATATTTATTTAATCTACATTACTGAAAGTATCTCAAGAAACTAGAACTTGAAAGGTATGAATGTAAGTATGTTTTGCCAAATATAAATCTTGTAATTCCTCAGGTGTTTGTGGGGTTGCAATTACTCTAGGGGGTTCTATTATTTATGCGGAAGCTGTTTTGCTTTGAATATATTTATTTAATCTACATTACTGAAAGTATCTCAAGAAACTAGAACTTGAAAGGTATGAATGTAAGTATGTTTTGCCAAATATAAATCTTGTAATTCCTCGGGTGTTTGTGGGGTTGCAATTACTCTAGGGGGTTCTATTATTTATGCGGAAGCTGTTTTGCTTTGAATATATTTATTTAATCTACATTACTGAAAGTATCTCAAGAAACTAGAACTTGAAAGGTATGAATGTAAGTATGTTTTGCCAAATATAAATCTTGTAATTCCTCGGGTGTTTGTGGGGTTGCAATTACTCTAGGGGGTTCTATTATTTATGCGGAAGCTGTTTTGGCTTGGATGTATTTATTTAATCTACATTACTGAAAGTATCTCAAGAAACTAGAACTTGAAAGGTATGAATGTAAGTATGTTTTGCCAAATATAAATCTTGTAATTCCTCGGGTGTTTGTGGGGTTGCAATTACTCTAGGGGGTTCTATTATTTATGCGGAAGCTGTTTTGCTTTGAATATATTTATTTAATCTACATTACTGAAAGTATCTCAAGAAACTAGAACTTGAAAGGTATGAATGTAAGTATGTTTTGCCAAATATAAATCTTGTAATTCCTCAGGTGTTTGTGGGTTTGCAATTACTCTAGGGGGTTCTATTATTTATGCGGAAGCTGTTTTGCTTTGAATATATTTATTTAATCTACATTACTGAAAGTATCTCAAGAAACTAGAACTTGAAAGGTATGAATGTAAGTATGTTTTGCCAAATATAAATCTTGTAATTCCTCGGGTGTTTGTGGGGTTGCAATTACTCTAGGGCGTTATATTATTTATACAGAAGTTGTTTTGCTTTGAATATATTTATTTAATGAAATTACTGAAAGTATCTCAAGAACCTACAACTTGAAATGTATGAATGTAAGTATGTTTTTCCAATTATGAATCTTCTGGGTATCTTTTGTGTTTAAATGTTTTTTTCTGTCCACTTTTGTTGCACAGTTCGTCAACACCGCACCCTCCAACTACAGGTAGATACCATCTTCTTCGAAGTAGCTGTTGGTCAGCAACCCTCCGTATTGGTGGATCCTTATCAGGGTTGGATAACCTCAGAAAGAAATATTTAGAAAGGACACTGCTGTTTTATACTAGATTTTAATAATTTGCTTATAGCTGAGACTTGACCTGCGTGTCTAGCCAAGACAACAATTCCATTGATCTATTTCACACTACATCACGTCACGAGTCCACCCTGCGGTGAATCACAGATGAAGAAGAAAATGTCAAGGCGTTGCCAAGGACAGCACGAGTTGATGTCAGTCCCGGTCACGAGCAGACTTGTACAAATATTGTAATTCACTACAAATCCTAGGCTAGACCGTATATTGGTACATTATTTGTTCTGTCGGTCGGTACAACTCTTGGCGGGATATTATGATTGTGACTGCTGCACTTAATGCCAGACTTTACGGCGCCCCACAGAACATCGTCGCTTAAGTTGTTGTGTGACCAAAATTATATACTTTACTGTGTTTTAGAAATACATAAGTTCATTTAAAGTACTGCTTTCTTTTGTTCGACCTTTGCGAATTTTCTTAAGCCTTAAAGAAGTTGATTTTAAAAATCGCTTTCGCTAACTGCGCTAGTGTCTGGATTATCTGGAAACCTTGCTCTTGTTTTTGCTTAATTATACTGTACTTTCATCTACGTCATTAATTCTGCCCTGATGTATCTCGTTCTTTTTATTTGTGGGTTAATTTTTACTACTCTATGCTATCTTTTATATTGTCATTATTTTATTTTTATTTTTATTCGGTGGTGACAAATTTCATTATGACATGTGGATAAGTGAATGGATATTGATGGTGTCAATTCTCAATTCTCAATTTATTCTCTGATACGAATAGTTAAAATCTATGATTTCTGAAACAAAATTGTATTGTGCTTCTTACAGTGTTGCAATGCTATTTGCCTTCTTATGTTTTTCCTTATTACAATATATTATTACTTATTACATAACCTTTCTATGATAATTGAATAAAATCCATAAAAGATCCATTTAACCGCACGAGGCGCAAGGAAATTTTTTTAAACTTTATTTTCACGCTTCAAGTTGACCTTTGTGTACATAACCGGTGCATCATTTAAATTGCGACAAGGAAATCTTCGAAGAAAATTGTAGACAAAAAATATTTGATATCGAGGGGAAAAGAAAATAGCATTATTAATTCTTTGTTTGATCTGTGGTTTCTAGGCCATTTGAAAGTTAACCAAATATACATTTTTTTATGCATTCTTCTTCTCCATTAAAAAAAGTGAAAGTTTTGTTTCCAATTTTTTTTCAATAATCCGAACTTAATTTGTCTTCAAGAATAAGCTCTCGATCTTCAAGAATTTCAAACTTTATCTTTTCGACATCAGTTATTGCCAAATTTTAAAAGACAAATATAGAGACCGGTATTTCTCTTTTCGAAAAACATCGGTTACAGCCAGATTACAAAGGGAAAAAGTCATGTATTTTAAACCTGGTAAAACATAAATAAATATAATTTTCACAATTATTTCTCTTGAACTTTCTCTTTTCGAAAAACACCAGTCTTGTAACAGCTAAATAACTAAAGACAAAAATAGTTTATAATAAACCAATAAATCAAATATAATTTTCTAAATAATGTTAAGCAATTATTTCTATTAATACCACAGAAGTGTTTTTATGTGGATGTATTCCATTTTGAGGTCCCCCTAGTTCAAAAAGTGGTTTTTGGAATGATATTTGTCTGTCGTGTGTGCAGTACTCAAATTGCGTGAACCGATTTTAATATAATTTGTTTTGGCCATGTTTAGGACGGTTCATTTCTCGTTATTTCAAAATTTAAGTGTAAATGTCATAAAAAACTTAAATTCATGATTTTATCAAAATTATAGCCTCTAACGAATCACACAAAACGTATTTGTCGCCAAAATAGATTTAAGGAAGTTATCGGTAAAAAACAAACAAAAATCCGAAAAAGCATAATTTTTCAAAATCAGTTGTACCGATTTCATTCTAATTTTAGTAACATCTGCGAAGTAATGATCCAAATTTATGGGAAAAATAAGTAAAACATATTATGGTTTAGGAATAATTACTAAAACAACAACACTTACCTTGATCGCCGTCAATAAAAGCTTGATTTTCGCGGAGCAGGTGTTTATAACACAAGTGTAGCAACTGTAGGCTCTGTTTAAATACAATATACGGTAAACATATTTTGTTCAAAGACGGCATCCTTGGTTCATGGTGACGTATAGTTTTATTTGGCTTTAGATAAGTGAGGAAGTTAGTGCAATGTACATTAATACTTGGTTGAATGTGACGCTACTTTACGTCAAAGACATCTGAGAAGCCTTTGCACCTGTGCAGTCGGCAACATTCTCTGCTTTCTTTGACCTTTGTAGTAAGGAAAGGAAATCAACACGTAGGACAGATAGACAGACTCGACATGCTTGGCTGATCAAAGAAATGTTTACGTTCACGCATGCGCACTAACTTTGAAAATAATATAGGCTACTGTACTCGACTTGTAGTAGTGTAAGATTATTTTTGTATAAACTATTTTATATCGTTCTCGACCTTGGAAGGATACCTGCAGAGGACGAAATGACTTGTCACTATAGTGAACAGTGATTTTTCACTAGGGTAGTTTCGGCTATTTACTCATTGTCATTGCTGGAATTTGTCTTTTACAAATTATAAATTAAAAACACATGTACACGCAGCACTGAGACAAACACTTAAAACTTTCAATAATGATTCGACTTTACCCCTAACCACAATCACTGGAAACTTTCGAACCACGTTAGGGGTAAATTCGAACCATTATTGTGAATTTCACCACAGTACTTAACAAGATTGTAACTTAAAACTTTGTTTCATTTTATGTTATACGTGACCGCCTCTCGAAGCATACTTTAGCTTGTTGTGATGTTGGTTGGGAGGTGTTAATATCTACTTATTGTATCATATATGAAGGGGTTCCCTATTATCGTGTCAAATAATACGTTGGAATTGAAATGTAGTTTTGGTTTAAAAAAAATCATTATGACCAAGTTATTTTAATTTATTTACTACCAATAGTTGGATCGTCGATTACAAAAAAAAGAAAAAAATAAAAAATGTACGACTAATTATTGACTCATTAATGTAATAAATAAGAAACTATTAAAAATCCGTTACAAACTGTCACCATTTTGAAATAATAGTAAACATTATTTTGTATGCTAAATTTTAGTAAAATCAGTCAAAATACCGTGATTGAGCTTTTATTTACAATTTTTCTTTCTTTTTTAAACCTAAAATGTTATTAACACTAGTTTTTATTTTTAAAAGTAAAAATGTGTATGCAGTATTTGTTGCAGATTAAAAAATATATAACTTTGCTATAAATCAGTAATTTAAAATTTTAATTTTATTTTTCAGCTCCAAAATAAATAATAATTTTTTATTTTCATCCTTTACCTTTTTAGCGCTTTTAGTAAAAATCAATCCAAACTCTAGATGACGTCACACCGGTAACGGTTTTTACTTGTTCAGTCACCTAATCTTGAAAAAATAAAGTCACTCTTCCATCTCTTACGCTATTTTATCACACAGGTCAGACACCCTACACCAAACTTGGAAAGGCAGCCAAAATGCCGTGATTGAACTACTATTGGAATTTTTTTCTTTCTTCTTTCCCCTTCAATGTTCGCAATACTTTATTGATTTTATTTTTAAAAGCAAAAATGTTTACGCATTATTCTATAGATAAAAAAAATTCGAAATATTATAACATTCATAAAATTAAATCAGTAAATAAATTAAAAATTTGTATTTTGAAGCTAGCTACATACAAACCTATGTCAAGTTCCAATTAAGCGGTCCAAAATAAAAATTACTTTGATTTTTACACCTTATTTTCACTCTACACACTTTAAGCGGTTTTGATAAAATCTAACCAAATCGTAGATAACAATTTCACTAATACTATTGCAAGAAGTTGTGACCCAGAAATTAGGCTATGAAAAGTTTTGTGCCAGATGGGTTCCCAAAATGTTGTCAGAGGACCACAAAATTCAACGAATGGTAGCATCTCTAAACTTCCTTCAGGCCCTACGTCAAAGACAGCGATTCTCTCTTGATCGCATAGTGACGTAGGTTAATCACGTGACTTATTAAACAAAAAGACAGTCCATGCACTGGGGAGACACTTGTTCACCAAGAAAAACATGAAAGTGCTTGGAAACATTTTCAACGAGAAAACACTCGGGTACAATTTTTGAGCCTAGGGAAGGTGTACTGCTAGTCGACTTTTTGGAACGTGGTTCAACAATAAACTCGGAAAAATATTGTGAAATATTAGTAAAGTTGCGTAAAACAATATAAAACAAACTCCGAGGGAATTTCAGAGCAAAAGAACTCCAGTTTCAAGACAATCCACGCCCTTATTCGACCAGTTACAAACCGCGAACTCTTACAGGGCTTTAATTGGAAGATTTTCGAACATCCTCCATACAGCCCAATCTCGCACCCGTTGATTTTCGCTCGTGAAGACCTGGGTAGCGACGCAGCGCTTTGATGACGATGCGCAACTTCAAGCTGGCGTGAATTAATAGTTGAAGTCACAGGCGGCAAGTTTTTATGACATTGAAATTTGTAAACTTGTTAATCGGTGTGATAAGTGCCTCAATTTGAACGGTGACTATGTAGAAATGCAGTGTAAGAGTGTAGGTTTAAAAGGTATTTAAATTACTTTCACTTAAGTGTTATTAATTCGAAAACGTGAGTCACTTTCTGGACAACCCACGTACAAACTATTTTGAATTTCTCCTTCTATTTTCATCCTACACCCTTTAACCGGTCGTAGATCATTTCACAAACGGAATCGTTTTCAGTTGTTCGGGTCACCCTTTCATGTCTTACGCGATTTTATCCATAATTTAATCATTCCACGAGACAGACACCCTGTGGCTAGGAAAAAATATACAAGAAATGCCATAAAACATATATCTAGCTTAGTTTCTGTATATCCACCATTTTGATATTTACGTAAAAACTTTATAACTTTGGAAGTAAATAGGATTTCGAGTTCAGATTTAATATACGCATTTCTTATGTAACTTTTTGTGTACCAAAAACAAAGAATTTATTTCGTATATTTTCAAAATGGCTGCTGTTTATAATTTTTAACGTCAGAAACCGTTAACTGTATACAAAAATCTTTAAAATTTAAATTAGATGTATGGATTTTGTTATTGTTATTAAAAATTGTCAGAATTCAAAAATATTTTGGTTTTAGCCTAATCTTGGATGTTGTATTATAATTACCAAGAAATTATGTAAATAAAACACACACAAATTCTTTTGTTAAATTCTACATTTATTTATGGTTTCGCCAGTTACGGCATTGACAAGGCTTATACAAAGACTAAATAACCTAAGAAGAATTGTATAAACAATATTAAAGAAATTATGTTTTCATTTTTTGTCGTTAACTCGGTTATCCTTCGAGCTACAGTAAAAACACAAAAACCTTTATGTTGGCCATTAAAAAGGGGAACATTTTCGTCTCTTGTAAATTATTTATAAATTTAACGGTTTTCTAGATATTCGATGTTAAAATGATTAAACGGCAGCCAATTTGAAAAAATAAGAAAGTTTTTTTATACACGTGTAAAACATTGTATAAAAAATCCGTAGGCCTATACCAAATCTGAACTCAATATCCTATTTATTTCGAAAGTTGTAACGTATTTTTGTAAAAAAAGAAAATGGCGGATAGACAAAATACTAAGGAAGATATGACTATATGTTTAATGTTAATTCTTGTCCTACCCAATCAGTTCCTGAAGTTTGGTCTGGACAGCCTGTATATAATATTAAATGTTATGTATTATCAATAATATTATTATCCTTCATATCACATTTTCAATAAATCATAACCAATTAACTTAAACTTCAATTACATGTTTTTATGATAGGTTATGTTTGTTCGACCATCACGTGTCGACGGGGGGGGGGGGCACTGATATGCGCAGTTCACTATGCAAACATTCAAAGCAACTGTACAGACATTAAACTGCCTATTTCAACATAATTAGCTTAATTGTCACGTACTATTTTATTAGCAGATTTAACTGCTATTGATTAGCAACTGGCAAACTGTTTTTATTACTTTGTTATTTATTTCTGATAACCGATAAAAAAACTCTATAATTGAAAAACTTTTTAACATAATGTTATGTCAATGAAAGAATACTAGTTTTTCTCTGTATTTAGGTATGATTTTGGCCTAACCGAGTCTAATCTAAAAGACTGGGCATTGTGTAGATTATTGCCGCCTGTATGTTCAACTGTCGCTTGCCTATTTATATTTTTGTCTATATATTCCTCTGCACCGTTATATCTGTTTCTTTTTCCGTGATACAATTTCGTGTACCTGCATATATGTATTTGTCACATATGGTAGGAGTTTTGTTCGTGGCTCCACCCGTGTGGAAGTCTGGTCTTCTACGCGTATCCATAATTTGCTTTCACCTCCGCTCACGCGGACTCCATGATTTGTATTATTTAGTGTGTGAAACTCAAGGATAGCGTATTAGACTCGATGTTTATTTTAACTTGTTAAGGTAGAAAGATAGAGTACAGAACATTTAAACAATTATATCTGCTAACATTAAAAAATATATATATATTTATTTTACTCTTTACATAGAATAAAAATAGAAGAGACATTTATTGCAACAATGATACAATATAACATCACACTTAAATCGTATATAAAATGATAGAACATTGTTGTCAGAGATCCAATTACGAGGGCACTATTATGTACAAAATAGTGCCTTGTCCTAATCTTAAAGAAATACACAATTATAGAAACATATACATAAACACTCATACATACATTCACAGATACAAGAATAGAAATAACTTCTAAACCTCCACCTAACTACGTAGAGACCCATCATAACCTGCAATTGCGAAGTAAAATTATATAAATATAAAAAACATATATATATATATATATATATATATATATATATATATATATATATATATATATATATTAAGTGTTGAGCTTGACTTGTGAGAAAAATTATACAGGATAATAAATAAACGTGAACGCAATTCTCACAAAATACGCCTAAGTATCAGACGCGTTTCAACGACAAGGTCGCCCTCTTCAGTGGTACACGAGCTAAACTAATCAAACTATAAGTGATTATAGTTAAACAAGTTATAGTTTGATTAGTGTAGCTCATGTATCACTGAAGAGGACGACCTTGTCGTTGAAACGCGTCTGATACTTAGACGTATTTTTTGTGAGCATTGTGTTCACGTTTATTTATTATCCTGTATAAAAAACATAAACAAAAGAGTGTGGAAACAAAAAAGTATATGAAAGAAATCAGCACTACAGAAACAAACGAGAAACATTAAGAAGCAATCATCTAGAGCTCATTGTATTCAAAGCTTTTACAATGGACACAGTGAAGCTCTTCGAATTAAAGGCAAATCCAAGGCTACTTCTACAATGTGTCCGACCATATTATATAGAGCATATATTATTGTTATTATTATCATATTATTATGGGTTGAGGGAAGACGACGCATGAGTAGAGCACCTGTTTTAATAAGCTCTTGATATAAGGGCCTTTAAATCCTTCCAGAGTATATGCTTAGAGTGTCAGGAGCGTCTATCAAATATGTTACAATACGCAGAGAAGAGATAAAAGTCTTTTTTGTTGGAGCACGTCTTTCTAATCAATATTTTGAGTTGCTCTTTTTTTAGTTTTTAATAAGCTCTTGATATAAGGGCCTTTAATTAAATCCTTCCACAGTAAGCTTATAGTGTCAGGAGCGTCTATCAATTATGTTACAATACGCAGAGAAGAGATGAAAGTTTTTTTTTGTTGGAGGACCTCTTTCTAATCAATATTTTTAGTTGCTCTTTTTTTAGTTTTTAATAAGCTCTTGATATAGGGGCCTTTAAATCCATCCAGAGTATGCTTATAGTGTCAGGAGCGTCTATCAAATATGTTACAATACGCAGAGAAGAAATGAAAGTATTTTTGTTGGAGGACCTCTTTCAAATCAATATTTTGAGTTGTAATATTAGGCGCCAGCCTAATCACAGATTGCTGATAGAACATGAACATAAGACATGTCCATACGAGAAACATCAGCTCTGCAGATTGTTTGATATTCTTATTGTTTGAAGACGAAACATTTTTCGGTCATCATCGTCTTACACAAAAAAAATTAAAGAGTATAAAATAAAAACTTCTAATTTTTAATATATATGTAGGGTTATGTGTCTTGGACTACTGTCCGAACGTTAGGATCATTTTAACCAAGTTTATTATTTTTTTTCTTCAAGTTTTACATTTTTGAAACCATAAAATTTTAAGTTTTTACAACGCATTAAAAAAACTTAACTAAACTCCATGGTTAGATAGAAAAAAAACTCGCACACAAGACTCACAAAAATTACGTTTATTTAATCAAACGCGTTTTCAACGACAAAGTCGCCATCCTCAATGATACATGAGCTACAATACCAAAACTTTAACTGTTACAGTTAAACTATATACAGTTATCTAATATTATCTCACAAGTCAAGCTCAATATTTATTTATAAACTCCGTGGTACAACATCCCATGAGACATATCACTTGGGTAATGTATAGTTAGCACATTGAAACTCCCGTCGCTGTTGTTCTAGCATTCTCAACCAGAGTTCGTTACCCAATTAAGTTTCCTAATTTTCTTACGATTATGGTCCAACACCGTAAATCTTCGAGCCCCATAGAGATTGAACCCACTTTAAGCAAGATCGCTAATCAATAGACCAGCCTTGAATCAAAAGAAATACTAAATAAATCAAGTATTTATTTAAGTAATGTATTTTTTCTTCTTGGGACTGAATATGTTACATGGTTTTTAAGGTATTTGATTCTAATGTTTGTAATTTTTTTAAATAAAATCGGGTGTCTGGGTTCAGATTACCGTTACTGAACACCCTCGATGTAACAAAACACCCAAAAAATTAGTATTCAGTAGAAAATAATTTTGACATTTAACAATACAACACGTTTCGTTCCGTGATGGTGCCTCCCCCAAATAAAACATTACATGATTGAATAACCTTCATCAATACGGTGATTCATAACCCCTCCCCGGCTACCAATGATCTAATGATAGCTTGGTAATGTGCAAATTTCGCCTCTAGAAGCGAGACTAAGACCGGCCTGTTATTATCTGGCCTCGACAAATTGCTAAGATTAAGGCTCTATATTTGGCACGGTTGGCCACCAAGTTGGTTATATCTTGACCTCACTGTAGAGGACATGTAGTATAGAAATATAAGCTTCCTATTTAATTAAATTAGCTTTAACTTGTAACCATTTATTACTGAGTTTTAGCTAATTTCCATATTGTAAATGTAGCTATCGCTACCGTCATCATGGAGCGACCTAGACCCCAGATGACGCCGAGGTTTTATGGAAGATACATGTATGTTGTATTTTCTCAAGCAAACGCTATAGTAGTAGTTGATTTCCTCCGAGTGTGGTAAAATTATTGGTTTTTGAATTTGTTGGGCTAATTTCTTTTTACACACAAATTTTTTTATCTAAAAATGGTTTGTCGATTTTGTTATTTGATTTAGTACTTATTATGGTGTTTTGAATTAGTTTTTTCGAAAACTTAAACAAATATATTCTGACCAATTTTAAATTGATATCGTTTATAGATAACTTTTATAAATGAAAAAAAGTTAATCTTGGATTTAAAAGGAGCATATATTAAAAAGGAGGGTTGTTTGAGCATTTTTGCAGTCATGTTTCCACTATGAAGTGGATTTTTGAAATACTTTATCCGAAATGGTATTTTATATTACTAATTATTAATGCGATATTTTTACATTTTTTAATATTAAAATGTTAATATTTAAAATGTTTAACATTTAAAGTAGACTATTATAAAATAATCTAATTAAAAAAAACATATATAAAAAAGTAGATTACTTGTGGCTTTAACTTAAAATTATTTATTACACTTAATTTTCAGATTATTATTATTCTGATAGTCTGTTCGTGATTTTAATATTGTTTTTATGAACATTCAATCTAATAGTTCGTTAATTCGACAGATTATTTAAGAAAATTGACAAGACATGTAACCATATCATTCATCTCCATTTTACTTTACCTTACCTGGTGATGTGAGCTTTGAATTAATTTAATTAGAAATAAGCTACTGAGATCTTCACCGTGATAGAAATTCAACCACCCTTGATATATTTTCTATTTTTTATTCCATAAAAACCCTTACAATTATTTAAAGTCGCAACGTTATAATATATCTACGGTTTAGTTCGCCACAAAATATTTCATTCGGTCATAATTTGTTTAAAAACTCGTTCTTGTAAAAAGCTTCGTTAAGGTTCTTTAAGAATATTTTCACTAGTTTCATGTAATGGCTCATTAAAACTAAAATATGTGTTAATATTTTTTGGTAGTAAAGCAAGTAAAATAAGTAAACAAATCTTGTTCGATGTTTGGTCTTTCCGTAGGAATCAGATCTACAAATTTGTGTTGGACATTGCTGTGACCTTTGTTCTTTAAACATATATTGAAATCAGAATTGCTTTATGACTAAAGTTATTCGCTCATTGTTAATATTCTAGATTTTATCCAAGCAATACATTTTCTTGCTCTATATTCAGTCTAGTATCATTACCTTGATGTCATTTCACTTGATATAAGGACATATATAAAGTTATAATAACATAACATTGGTATCAGACCATTAATGACACCAAGGTAATGTTTGCATAATACTTTAGCAATATTGTCTCCAGTCACAATGTGCCAACATAACCTACAATGTTTCAACGAGGGAAGAGGAAGTGGGGGTTATTGAAGTTATAATGTCGTCGTCATTTAGTTAGAACTGGAGAATAGATTGTCTCGGCATAGTCGCGTTAGAATGTAGATAACAGTCTCTGTTGCCGAGATGGGCGTTGTAATATGGAGCGGTGGTGAGGGAACTTGAGATCACTATGAGAGATTAGGTTTTTAAAAACATAATATTATATTTGGAGGAGGAAGAAACCTCTTTCTACATCATACCAGAATTGAAAGGATCCTCCTTCATAGTCACCCAAAAAGATAAAAATCCTCTTTCACTATCATATCTAGGAACCAATAATCCTTCTTATTATATCCAAGTGAAAGAATTTTCCTTCATGATCATATTGTGCAGAATCCTTCTTTATTATCATATCGGAAAGGAATGAACTCTCCTTCACAATCATATCGGGAAAAATAACACCCTTCACTATCATACCAAAGGAGAAAGGTTCTGATTCTCATCAGAAGAAAAAGAAATCTCCTTCATTTTCATTTCGGAAGGAAAATTATATTGTTCACTATCAAATCGGAGGAGGAAGGAACATCACTCACTGTGATATCGCATGAGAATGAATTCTCCTTCATTAGCATATTGGAAGAAAAATAAACCTGCTTCAGTATTACACTTGGGGTGAGAGAGTATTTGTTATGATATCGGAAGGGAAAGAACCTCCTTCACTAACATATTTGAGGAGAAATAAATCTTCTTCAGTATTACACTTGGGGGAGAAAGAGCCTTTGTTATGATATCGGAAGGGAAAGAACCTCCTTCACTAACATATTTGAGGAGAAATAAATCTTCTTCAGTATTACACTTGGGGGAGAAAGAGCCTTTGTTATGATATTGGAAGGGAAAGAACCTCCTTCACTAACATATTTGAGGAGAAATAAATCTTCTTCAGTATTACACTTGGGGAAAAAAGAGCCTTTGTTATGATATCGGAAGAGAAAGAACCTCCTTCACTAACATATTTGAGGAGAAATAAATCTTCTTCAGTATTACACTTGGGGGAGAAAGAGCCTTTGTTATGATATCGGAAGGGAAAGAACCTCATTCACTAACAAATTTGAGGAGAAATAAATCTTTTTCAGTATTACACTTGGGGGAGAAGAGCCTTTGTTATGATATAGGAAGGGAAAGAACCTCTTTCACTAACATATTTGAAGAGAAATAAATCTTCTTCAGTATTACACTTGGGGGAGAAAGAGCCTTTATTATGATATTGGAAGGGAAAGAACCTCCTTCACTAACATATTTGAAGAGAAATAAATCTTCTTCAGTAATTACACTTAGGGAAAAAAGAGCCTTTGTTATGATATTGGAAGGGAAAGAACCTCCTTCACTAACATATTTGAAGAGAAATAAATCTTCTTCAGTATTACACTTGGAGAAAAAAGAGCCTTTGTTATGATATTGGAAGGGAAAGAACCTCCTTCACTAACATATTTGAGGAGAAATAAATCTTCTTCATTACACTTGAGGAGAAAAAGCCTCCTTTGTTATGATATTGTAAAGAAAACCCCTTATTCACTACTTTAAGGTTATCCCAAATTTTTATTATGAAATGGATTTTTAAAAGTCTATAAAAGACGAAATTATCAAATATGTCTGTATCTTAAGACCACGTCAGTGCTTAAACAGATAGTTTTCGTAAGAACCATTTTTGCGAGTCAGATATCCCCAAAAATAGATATATCCTCAATACTATCCATGTAGATCGTTTATCATTAAAATGTTTCCTTCTACTATGTATATGCGCCAAGAAATAAAAAAAGTAGCCAATTAGTTAAAAATCTTCAAATTCTAGAGCAACTAGTCACTCAACATTAATTTCCTTCTCGTATTTCTGACTAAAAGTTCTAGTGTTTATTTATGTTTTGAACTAAAATAAAACAAGCTCGTTAACTCGTATCTCTTGTTGGTGTAAATCTACTCGCGTTTGATTAGTTATTAATGGCAGTGCTTAGTTGTTGAAATATCCACTGTCAAGGAAGAATTAAAGCAAGACCTTCTGTATATTTATAGTAATTAGAAACAGTTTTGACGCTGCGTTGCTAAGGATGAGTCATTCTGCCTCGAGGTATACTACTACTCTGCTATTTCTGTACTCAACCTTGCGTCAGCGGAGTAGGTGCGTCTTGACAATTTCACGTAATTTTAATACCACGTTTAAAGTGACCTGAAGCCACAGAGTATTAATATTTATGGGTTTATGTTGTGCAACTAATTTAAAAGAATTTTGTTTTTATTTTGTTATAATTTACATTTCTAACTGCGCTGGAACCATTCCAATTTGCTCTAAAATGTCAAGTTGTGTATTTGTATATTTGTTTGGAAGTGTAATTATTGTAATAGAAATAAAAGGCTTGAGATAGGATTATTTTTAAATTAAACTAAATCAATGTTGGACAATGTACTCGATAAAAAGATGAAAAACCATGCACTAGCTTTCTCACACAATCATTCAACACATTCAACAAAACAAAAGTAATGTTCGTCTCCATTTCCCCCAAAATGTCTCTAATAATACATTATATGTGTTTTTTTGTCATCACGTGACAAAAAAAAAAAAGTAATGATCTATATTAGAGCTATCCCCTATGTTTTTGTTATGGGAGATAAATTGGTATATAAGTGTTGTGAAATTTATCTCTGCTTTAACTGTTGTGAAATTTAACTCTACTTTAACTGTTGTGAAATTTAACTCTACTTTAACTGTTGTGAAATTTAACTCTCTTTTAACTGTTGTGAAATTTAACTATCCTTTAACCGTTGTGAAATTTGTGTTCTTAATATTTTGTAAGATATTTATATATACAGGATGTTTCTAAATCTTGTCGGATATTTTCTGGGGTTGAAGTAAACACACAACAAACATTCATTTGTTTAAACTATGCTTAGTTGTCCGTCTGTCCGCTATTGTGTGTTTCGTACAAAAATACATTATTTTTTTAAAATATAAATTAGAAATCAGGTCTACATTTCGTATATATGTGCATACTTTTTATGTGACTTTACAATAATGTATCAAAAAACCATAATCTTATTTTGTATTTTTTTCAAAATGGCGCCTGTTTAAAATTATTAACGACGAATATCTCGAAAACCGTTAACTTTATAAAAGTTTTTCTTTTGAATGACAAACAAAGTTGTTTTTGTTTTGGATGATTTAAAGGTACAGGTCATTTAATATAGCGGGGGGTATTTTTGAAGAATAAGCAGCCAAACTTTTTTTGTTGAAAGTGTTTTAAATATGTATTCTTATGTTATCATTATTGTTGTCTTTACACCGTATGGCTTCTGTTACGTTTCGCCTAGCCGGTCCATAAAAACAATGTGTGTCCCAATACACAGCAGAAGTGTACTTATTCTTTACTACTCTACTGCTTCATAAATATTCTAGTCCTACTGTAAATAACGGCGAACAATAACTAGTTAAGTAATATTTCCAATGTGTAAAAAATAAACAAAGTGTCTATTTCAAACTGTCGATTGTTGTACTGCACAAAAACAGCTGGTTTCACTGTTGTGTAATACTAACAGCTGATTTGTTGATCCTAGTATCAATAACTACATCAATTCTCATACTTATATAATTTCATAAAAGACATTGTTGTAAACTACTAGAGTTCATTTAATAAACGGACAAATGTGAATAAACTCCAATTAAAATGTATACCTAAAAACAACTTCATTTTTAATTCTATTGTTGCATTCTATTCTGGAGAGAACAAGAACATGGTCATGCACGGGCGGACAAGAAATTACAAATTCTAATTATATTTTAACTTTCGATAGTTCGAATTTTGTACATAAACGAATAATAATTATTGATTTAACAATATCTTTCTGAAACAAACTTGTTCCTTTAATGGTGGAGACGCACTTTTATTAATTAGTAGACGTATTATCAACGTTATTTCTATAAAGAGGAAACATTAAATTCATAAACCTTTTATGAGATGTATGTAAGTTATACATATGAAACTAAGACAACGGTAATACCCGCATAACACTTGAAAATGGCTGAATAGCCGAAACGGCCGTAGTGATATAACTACAGACAAATATAGACTATTGTGACGGTAAATCTTATTAATATATCTAATGTAAGTTATGTTTGACAAGTGGTAAATTATTCACAGCAATTGAAATTAGTAAATTTTTCAGCTTTGAATATTAAATTTAATTTGTAGTACGAGTTTACAGCTGTTTGTTTATTTTTGTTTCATTTTAAAATAATTATTATAATTATGGAATGTCCACTGTTCGTGGTTCATAGCTCTCGCCTACTACTTTTATAAACATTTTTTAGTTCTGTTTACATAAAACATTCATTATTAACATTAAACACTAACTTTTCATACATTTAAAAATGTTGTAGGCCATTCCCTCTTTGGATAAATTTAGGATTTGAAATACAAAGAGGATCATATGTCACAATATGTAGGACTGACTCAAAGAACGATGTCTCAAATGGTGTGAATTTTCATTTTAATGATGTTTTGGGGTGATTTTTGCTACGTTTATTTTGAATACCTGATTTATATTTGTCAGAATTAAAATAACGATATTGCTTTTAAGAGATTCACCGTTTTATATTTTTGCGGCAGGCCTCCACCTGTTGTAATCCAAAAGCAACTCCGTGCTCACATTCATCCGTTATCGAATAAGGATAGAACCTGAGTGAGTGAGATGGATAGCCAGACTGCCGGGAAAGTATATCAAGTTGCGTCACGTAACTGCAATCATTCAATC
Source organism: Aphrophora alni (assembly GCA_963513935.1). NCBI lineage: Eukaryota > Metazoa > Arthropoda > Insecta > Hemiptera > Aphrophoridae > Aphrophora > Aphrophora alni. Next base: position 21,955,996 of record OY740772.1, on the reverse strand, counting down.
AGCCATATGAGTCCGTTTTCAGAGCGATTGGATATTGATATGTTTCCGGAACTGTGATTAGTATTTACAAGTGGTATCTGTGATTGGATTGAAACAGAGAGCAAAGTAAATGAGAGGTTATGTCGGCTTAAAGTGGCTAATGTAGCAATGCGGTAAATGGAATTGGTCATTGAAAGCAAGGATATTGACTTCTATTATCCTGCTATGATCTGACTGAGCAAATATGGTGGCACTGAGTCTAAGGTTGTGGTAAAACTGTATGAATTATTGACTGTCAAAACCCACGTATTATTACAAGAAAAACTCAAATCATGTTTACATTTATTTTATTTATTAATTTTTTTTTTTTTTTTAAAAAAACAACCCGCGTCATATTCATATGTACAATGATTTATTACAATTCACTGCAATATCAATCACAGATAAACATTATTTGCATGAAAATTTTGTAAGTAGTGAAAAAATAAATAAAATATCAAGTAGGATTTACGATCAATTCTGTGGTATTATACGTGACTTCTTGTTGGTCTGGTTCTCTTGTGTGCCATACCTTCGGATATGAGAAAAGCTGCTATTGATAGCGAATTTGGGTCTGTTCAGGAAGAGGACCGCCACTCAAAATAGTGGCACCCAGAAGGATTCCTAACCTAACCAACTTTATAGATAATGTATGAATACACACTTATTGTTCTGGAGCCCAAGATAAATTGATGTCCTTCCAGATGGTAGCCAACAGATTATCATCCTTGTTCCTACGGCGACACATGAATTCACATAAATAGGAATCTAACAAATCTCTAATGATTCCTGGTAAAATACTGTCCTTAATACACGCCAACAACGTTTCCGTCAGGTTAGGTTCTGTCTGTTCTATTTATGTCAATAGAAACTTTTTTACGAGTGGCAGACTTCTTAATAAAGACACACAAATTCTGGTTGTGAATGATGTAGATGAAGCGAAGAGATCTTGTGGTGCTGACTACACATTCGAGTAAAAGCTTTCACGGGTTGATACGCCATAGGAATTATGAGATTATAAGTTATTAACTACAGCTTTTATAATTACACAACTGAAAATTTAAAATCAGATTAACTGAGATAAATCATTAAAATACCGGTATCAAGTAATCAAAATACATTCATTAGGTATTTCTTTATTTATCCAAATTCGTCAATATTTTCAACATCAAATCAAGTTCGATCCAAAAAATTGTTATCCATTGATGTGTGATGGATGCAAGAGGGATAACTGCTTCTTTCGTGCAACTCCTAAATTCATCCAAAATATCATCACCGATGATGAAGTATAACGGCTTGATAGACTAACGAAGAAAACACAGTTATAGATTATGAAGGGTAATCCTGTACACTCTAATTTTCTAATAAAAATGCTATCAATTGACATTTTGATGAAAGTACTACGAAAATGTGACAAAGTAAACACGCCTGTTTGATCTATGGTAACACATAACACTGTACAGTGATGCAGTGTGTTGAGGAAATAAATAAACATCAACACATGGCAGTGACGTCACCGAACCTAATTTAACTTATGTCAATCATGCTGTCTTTGAAGTTCACCCTTGTTGAAGGGAGGAGGAGGTTGATTGAAAACTAAGAACACTCCCCTAAATTTTCATCTGGTTGAGTAATCCAAGACTTTGGATGGGGAAATATTCGTGGGAAGAACCTTTGTGGAGTATTTACTGTGTGGATTACAAGAGAAGTGGAGGGATGTTTTCGTATGACTTCAGGCTTGTAAAATTGGATTTATCTATAGTTCCGAGAGTTTAGTATTGAATGTTATATATTAATAGAAAAAACCAAGTCAAAACCCACTGACTGAAATCTCTGGATACAAGAAACCTATGAATTTTTTTAATATGGTTTGGGGTAGGTGTGTAGACGCGTACAAAGAAAGGGTTTTGAAAATGTTCCACTCCAAGAGTGTTTTTTACCCCTAAAGCATATCTTTGGATCCAAGAAGCCTAGAGTTATGAATTTTTTAACATGGTTTGGGGTAGGTCTGTAGACGCGTACTAAGAAAGGGTTTTGAAAATGTTGCACTCCTGGGGTGTTTTTTACCCCTAAAACCAGTATCATATCTTTGTTTTTACGGGTAGATTTTGATCAAAATTGGAGTGTTGTTGTATTTGGGCGTAATTTGTATCCATAGCACCACCATTAAGTTGAGTGTTAAAAAAAAATCTTTATAAAACTATCTCAACTATCCCCTGGCGAACTGGGGCCATCAACTACTATTTTATAAGAATACAGCTGTATTATATGAAACCAGCTATGTCATATGATGTTAATATTTAACTTTACCCAACTGGCTGGCCTAAATATTTTAATTAGAAACTAGAAAATTAGGATTTTTCATTTAATTAGTACTTTTCCTGATTACAGAATCACAAATACTTTGCGCAGCTCTACTGGTATAAAAAACTAAAAATGAGGTTTTTTTCCCTCAGATGTATCTTTTCAGAAGTTATCAGATGATTTAAGTTTTTAAAAACTACAAATCAAGATAAAAACAGATTTTAAAACTCCTGGACCAAATGAAAGTATTGGCTTTGAAGTATGACTATTTTTTTAGTACTGAAACGAGGTCCAGGTTTCATTACTTTGATTATGATTAGTTATCTGGATTTTTTACAAATACTGTTGTAATGTTTTATCTTTAAACTTGTGTTGCAGCAAAAATCGTGTTCATAATGTCCCAATTTGTTTAATACGATCATTGGGCGGTTGTTTCTGTTCAAAGCATTCACGTTTTTAAGTGAGAATTTTGTGTAACAAATTGCTACAACTTTGATTTTAGATTTTCAAAGTTTATGAAATTTTGTTTTGTCTTTCATTGGTGTAATTTTCATATTGTTGATTTCTTTTTAGTCAGCGGCCATATTTTGTACTAAAAAAAAAAATAAAAACAATAATAATTCGATAAAAGTGACCGACCTTTCTACACCTAATCTGTATAGAATTATATTTTTTGTTAGTTTTTTTTTCTATTTGTTAATGATAGGTTTCTAATTCTTAATGTCCGTACTATGTACAGGAACGACTTGTGGAAGGATGATTAGCATAATAACCGACGTCAAAAACTAGGTTGGAAATTGCGAAATACTAGTTCGAACTTCATGGTCCCTAACCAATTACTGAACACCATTTCTCTATTTAACTTTCTATTTTTACTTTCAACCGTGTAGGGCTAAAATATTAAACTGCCGGAAAAACTACACTTTTAACTGTAAATAATCTTCACCGTTGATTGAAAGTAAAATAAAATCTAAACCTTGAAAGAAATTGAAATTTTTTAATTCTTGTTTGAATGTGTTGCCATTTACCGTACTTTAAAAGTAATACCATTAAGAGAAGAATGTATGTGACATTGAACGGCCGTATATGAAAGCAATAATGTGGTCTTTGAACATGTGTACGTATAAGGCATTCATTCTACTCTGTTGCAAGTTGAGGTTAGATTTGAAAAATTGAAAACATCAAGGTTATCTGTCACTTGTGTAACAGGCTTTGTCTTTAGACAAGTATTATCCTTCGATTTAATTAATGAGAAGGTTTATATTTATTCTAAACTAACGGGAGTAAAACCATACGGTTAAAAATGTTTTTGTTTATACAAACATTGTACAAGTTTACTTACGTTCAATTTTTTGCATAAATGTTTCGTCCTTATTGTTCCCAATCCTTTCATTTGGTTCGTGTTTTTAGTTAAAACTTTGTTCAACTATAAATGATAATTCTGTTGCAGCTGGTAGTATCTTTGCATTTGAACAATGATGTTGACATAACGTCAAAAGAAACTATTACATTTATAACATCTGTTACAATGGTTGTTAACTGTTCTATAAATTGCTTGACTCGTTAAAAAACTGCAAAGTTTAGGATTACGATGGGCTATTAACACTGAGGTTACGGGAGTAGGTATATTTTAAAATTAAATGAACTTCCTACATTTCTTTGAAACAATTGGACAGTTTTTACGGAGTCTCTTTACGTTTTAATCTCGTTAGCTGTGTCATATGATATTTATATTTAGCTATAAGAACGGTAACACAATCTTCTGGTCGTTTGGTTCTTGTATCTTTTGAGAAGTTGTCAGATAATTCAGTTGTTCAACTCCTGGAACAAATAAAAATCTTGGCTTCATTTTTATTCTTCGTGGCGTAGATTTTTCGATTGAGTATTTAGACAATTAACCGATTCTAAAGTAACTATTCATTATTTTAATGTTTAACCTTAAACTTTTAAATATTATTTTAACCCTAATTTTAACCCCCTCACCAACATAGTTACTATATGAGGGTGGCTATTAAATAGTTATAATGTAGTTCGACCATAAGATATTGTGATAAAATATGTATTAATTTTTATCTAGGTCACTTATAAATTTCCTAATTTACTTTTATTGTTGTTTATTTGATCCTCTTTATCTCGCCCCTCCTTGATATTACTAATAAAGAATAAATTCATATTTTTAAGTTTAAATTGAAAAGTTCTTTGTTCTGATAATTATGGATGAAAAATTATCTACAAAATTCGTGTTTATTAATTTATATTTGTGTTCGTTTGAATTTCTGACTCTTTAATAGAAATGAGCTACGAACCTCTACTTTATAATTAAATTTGTAAGGACTTGCTTACAAAGGAGACTGATAAATTAGATCTACAATAATTTGATAATAATGCAGTTTTTGCCATCGAAACCTTATAAGTGCTTTTTGCCCAAGATTATAAGCTTCCACTTCACAAAATTTGTTTTACAGTACGGTTTCAACTTAAACGACTTTCCAATAAAGCTTATCTGACATTTCCCCCCTAAGATTCTATTTGAGCCCTCGACACATTCTCTAACTTGTGTCAAAAACAATTTTCCTGTGAAACATCTAATTTAAAGAGATATCCAACGCTTTACAACGAAATGACAATCATTTGATAATCACGTTTGAAATTCCTATGGTTTGTAGGTAGCAATCAATTCTGTCCCCATTAATGTAAAATCTCTATTAGTCCATGATTACGTGTTTAATAGGGATAGTGTTAAATTACTGGGTGTATGGCAACTTGCTTTGCTGGTTAGAGTCTACACCACTTAACCAGTTTTCCATTTTCGCTTCGTTTAAACTGTTTAGGACTTAGATAAATCGAAATTATTTAATTTTCGAGTCGTTTGGATGAATGACAAAATGATATATTTCGATGTACCGTTTACGATATTAGATAATACAGATTACTTGTTTGTTCTTATAAATTTGTTTTGTGTATAGCGTAGGGCTAATGTTGTGTTTTCTGTGATTACAGGTAAGCCAAAGTCACGTAGACAGAGCGTGAGAGGGTTGCTGAGACCTTGTACCTTGACCCCTTGAGTTGTGCAAGTACTTTCTTTTTATTTCTAATCTTATGTTGTTAGTTTTCAATCATTAGTCTTCCCTGCACAATAAATTGAAGTAGACATTTTGAATAATTTAATTTGACTGTGTGTATACAAGGTGATTGAAACAGGCGTGATCTCTGTTTTATTCGATAGTAACACCCCACGATTTTTTGAGTTAAAGTCTAGATATATTACCAAATTTTTCATATCATCTCCCATTTTCCCAATATCTTGGTCAGTTATAAATTTTCGTATGAAAACCTTTTTAAGGTCATTTTGGATAAAACTCATTAATTTAAGATTTTGTATTCTTGGTTTTTTTTTATATCTCATACCGTATAGGAGTTACAGGCACTTAATGTTTCAAAAATTCAAGCTATATCTATATTTTTCAAAGTCTAATTCAGATGAAATTTAAACTAGAGCTAGTGTGAAAGGTGTAAGAACACAACTGTTATTTTTATTTATTCTGTAGGCTAAGGAATATCAAAAGTTATCGATAGAAATAAAATCACAATGTTCTGTTAATTGTTTAGAACGTCTTTTGGTTACACCAGCTCTTTAGTTTTACTAAAGATAACACTTTGTAAATTAAGGAGACATTGTATTATTAAGCACTGTTAATACATTTGTTTCGGCTACAATATTTTAATTAACAAGGTCTAATACATCTAGTAATAATTTTAAACTGGTATAAACTAGGAAGTGTTCTAGACAATTGTTAGAAAAGTTCGTTTAAAGGAAGTCTGTAAAATCGTCTCTTCAAAAAATATCAATATAATTTTTCTAAACTGCTTCGTATTGTAGAATAAATTTAACACCTGTTTTAGGGAATAAAGCATATCAATTTACTACCTGATATTTATAAAGTGTATTACCAACATTATTTTTATCTAGAAAATGTTACCATATTTCAGTCTATTATGGTATATTTTATATATATTACGATCTATTCATCTTCAATTTTAAATTCGGTTCGACTGTTTCAAGTACGAAAAATGGACCTCTGAAAACGTCTTAAACCTTTATTTTCACAACTTTGAGCGGTTATAGCTCCTGAAAAGTAAACATATTGAAAAATACCCAAGAATGAAAAAGAATATAAGAAAATTTAGATCTGACCGCCATATTGGAAAAATGGCGGATGATTAATACCTCTAGTTTTAACTCAAAAATCCTCAGGGGTTACTTTTTTTGTAACTTTTGCGCTTATCGAATGAAACATCGGTCCCGCCTGTTTCAATCACTCAAATATTTTCACTCCAATATTTGTTTAAAGGTTACAAGATTAGAAAGTTATTTTCCATTTTTGCACTCAAATATTCATGTGTTTTCTGCAAATCTGAATTAACGTTTTAAATGAGGGTGGTTGATTTTGTTTTTGGTGATTACTCCCAAATCGTAGTACGTTCTTATCGATATGTAACCTTCATATTTAACACTTCGTGGAAAACGGTTAAGCCAATTTAAGATATCCGTTCTGCGTAGACTCCAATTTTCATTCGACAAAAATTTCCCACTTAAAAATGTAATGGAGATTTTAGTTATTTATAGGTAATGAAGGCAATTTTATGAAAAAAGAACCGACTGGTTCTGTCCCATGTCCGGTATTCACACATTTGAAGGAATACAAATTAAAATAAATTTCATTTTTCGAGTATTAGAATATCATCTTAACAAATACAGACAATTTTACTGTCACAGTGAGAACATAATTTTAATCCAATTAGTGAAATACATAATATACCAAACCTAATGAATTTATTATATATAATTACGACAATTTACGTTGTAAAATCAGAATGTACAGGAATAAATATTACCAAAATCACAACTCCGGAGTTACACAATAATGTAGCCCTAAGTAGCGACTCGTCGACTCTCCACGTGGTCACGGCAGTTTGTTTTATTTCCTACTTTTTACTGTCCGTATTTCCTCTGCGACATTTATTGTTGAGACGGTTTAATGGTGTTATTTATAGTCTCTGTTTAAACTGCGACTCTGCCAGACTCTTTGGTTCTGTTTGTGGGGGTGTATCGCAGGTGATTTGACTCGAGTGTCAACAGTCGTTCAACTGAATTGCTTCACAGATGGTTACTGACGTTGAAATAAAGAAAAGCGTATGACTTTATCACACAATCCAACAGAGCTTTAGAAAATTTATTCGTTTAGAGTTGATCTTCTAAAACTCTGTAATACTAGTAGTGACAACGACAAGTAATATCACGGTGCAAAACCTATCAACTTTAATGACGTCATGGAAAGTGAGTAAACTGTTCCTCAACGGCAGATTAGGTCGAGGCGTCTGTAGTAGCGATGTTGATACTCGGGTGAAATAGATACTCGCAATACTCGGCTTCGAATGATTTCAATACTCGTATTATTAGTTCGACATCGAGTATCTGCGCAGAATGATTATGCGCATTATGTGTGTGTGTGTTATATTTCTATCTGTTAGACTGATCCACCAAGTATTTATTTTTTTAAACAATATGTGATTGACACTTGTAATACGTAATTATTAAATGTTATCCTGCCTCGACACAAATTCAGTAATTAAACGTAAGTACAATTATTACCAACATTAATAATTTAGTTATTATTTAAAATATGTTAATTTACTATATTTTGTATAAAGATGGTAACCTATAATCATTTATTTAAATATAAGTAATAACAATTAAACAATAATTTAATCTACTTTTTGTTAATGTGGAAATAAATGAATACTAGGCCTATTGTTATTTTAAATTGAACTTGTTACCGAATCTAAATCATTATAACTCAAAATCGTAATGTTTAATTAATGTGTAGTGAAAAATCAGCTTAGAAACTAATGTAACCAAAGTAGAAACACCGAGTATTTTGTTTGGAATTGACACAACACTAACGAATATCGTTGTCCGAGGATACTCGCAGTACTCGCACATTACCTCCTCCTTGTTCCTAGTTACGAGGATTTTGTCCGAGTATTTTAATTCGAAACCGAGGATTTTAATATTCGGACTCTTCCGTGGATTTTGATACTCGGAATCACCGTGTATTTTAATTCGAACTCACACATCACTAGTCTGTAGTACGCCATCGGCGCATGAACTAGCCAGATAAACGTTTTGCTTGTACTGTATTTGTAACTATAAAAAACCGCCATTCGCAATTTTTGAATTTTTGACAAAGGGGAAAAATAAGATTTCAACCATCTACGAGAAAGAATTATGGAAACCATCATGCCACAGACGATCCAGCATACATTGATAGAAACAAATTAACGATCCTACGTTTGAGGAACAAACCGGACTTATAATTAAAATGAATACCAAATTTACTCTTTTTTTTCCACCTTCAAATACATTTTTAACAACGGTTTAAAATCAGCTCTATTTTTTTTTCATGACCCTGTAATTTAAATCGAAGAAGCGCAGTTATAAATACAAACCTCTTCTCAACCTAAATGATGAGGAAAGGCAAAGGACCTTAGAGTATTTCGCCTGAGGTCCTCTTGTTGAAGGTTATTAATTACCTAACATCAGTCAAGGTAAAACTGATGCATCATTGTTGTACAAGTAATTCAAAGCCAGAAAAACTATTATAACGGCAGTACTGATGGCCACCATTAGCAGTGGATGTACGGCTAATTGCCGTGAGATATAGTCAGCACTGTATCTTAGCTTGGCCTACTTGGTTTGTTTAACAGAGCGTGATATGTTTGCACATTTGAAGAGGGTGAAGTTCACTTTGATCTAATGAGATTTTATTTTCTATTCAACGTAGTTTGCATTGATGAAAATTGTTTGCAGTTTATCGATTTCGATACTCGTGAAACTGTTTTATAAAAACCCAAAGAGAGTATTTTATATATTGTGAATTTATGCCACGCTTTTGACCTGCATACAATTTTAACAACTTAAGAAAACTCAAAGAAACTAATTTGTTTTATTAAGAGAATTTAATACCAACAATAAATGTCTTTTTATCGAAAATGAATTAAAGCGTAAGATTGGAAAAGAGTGTAAGTCTATTCATGACTAGTTTAGCTTTAATAGGTTTAATTATTTAAAAAAAATCAAAGTCTACTGTAAATTGCATAAATTTCCTACGTTTTTTCGTGAATAACTGAGATAGATAAGAGTTACTTATGACACTGAACTCAGGATTGAACAAGGATGTTATTTAATGAAATCATTTGTCAAAACACCATGTTGTCATTTAAAAAAATGTGACTGAAATATTTCCGAAAGTTTTAACACATCACAGAATTTAGTACACAAACCTCACGGCCGAAAACGATATTACAAAAACTATGAGGTAGAGATTTATTTCCAATCTGTAATAAAGTCCCCCCCCCACCTTAACATTTGTATGAACTTAAATAGAACCAAACCCTTTTGGGACCGATAACTAGATCAGTTGAAGTTTCTGTTATGATAGTTTGGAATTATGCACGTCCACCTAAAGAGAGGAATTTTGGGAATACTAAAAAAATTTCAAATGGGAACCCGCATCTTGTGACATGTCAAATTAAAGGGTATAAAAAGATAAAATTAATGGCGCTCACGAAATATTTTTTGGTCGACCACAACCAAAATGGCGCCACAAAATGTATTTGAGATTTTTAAATTATAAAATCTGTAAATATGAGAAATCAGAACCTTAAACAGTTTTTATAATCTTCGTTAGATTAATGTGATAGAATCATTCGATGTTGAACTAAATTTTACCTGTCTCATTCAAAATACAAAAACAAAATGAAAATGTTACCCACATTGTGAAATTACATTTTTTAATAAAGTTAAAAGTGAAATTTGTTGAAACCATTAGTTTTGACTTAAAAAAGCAATTTAATTTGATATGTCACATGATTCTTTTGTTGTATTTTGAATGTGCCTAAAAGTACATTTTTGGGGGACAGGTTAAATTCAGTTAAACGTTAAATGCCTCTCTCTGATTAGTCTATGGAACATTTTTTAAACTGTATAGTGTTCTTATTTAACGATTCTATAATAATTAAAAAGTTTCAAATATATATTTTTAACGACATTTTGGTTGTGGTCATCAAACAATATTTGCTATTAATTTTGTCTTTTATACTCTTTAATTTGACATAACACAAGATGTAGGTTCCCATTTGAAAATTTTTAATATACCCGAAATTCCCCTCTTTAGGTGGAGGTGCAAAATTCCAAACTATCATAAGAGAAACTTCAGATCACCTAGTTAACAGTCCTAAAAGGGTTTGGTTCTATTTAAGTTCATACAAAAGTTAAGGTGGGGAGGGAGGGAGGTACCATTTGAAAATTTTTAGTAGCCCAAAATTTCGCCCTTTAGAAGACGGTCCAAAATTCCAAACTAAGCAAAAGAAACTTATTTGACCTAGTTAACAGTCTTAATTAACTAAAAAGTCAGTTAGAGGGTTTGGCTCTTTTTAAGTTCATACAAAATTTAAGGTGGGGTGGGACCCGCGGCTTTTATTAACACACTCTATAATAGGAGGTGACAACAAAATATAATAAATTTAAGAATTTATTACTGTTAACTTACCAAATAACAATTTTTACAAAATCTACCTGATTTTGCATATTTCCAAAAATCGAAATTAGAAAAACTCCTCATTTAATAAATGATTCTGAGTTCGCATCTTTGTTAGACTAAATACAAGAAAACAAAGTATCAACAAAACTAAACTAAACAAAATCTATTGTTACTAAAATTAAGAGAGATGAAAATTTGAAAAAAATAATCCGAAACCTTTTGTGTTGTTGTTACATGGCGGCACTGCTGGTATGAATTTAAAGTACCTTATAAATATGTAAGGCTATCATCACTAGGTTTTTTTATATCTACCTTCCTTTGTCCTATCCATTATAAACTTCTTGTAGTTATCCTTAACTTTACCTGTAAAAGCCTCGGTTACATTTGTGTCGTATCCTCGTATCGTATCATAATTTGATACAGAGTGATACGAGATAAAAAAAACTATTTATAGCCACACTTCGTACTGTATCATGATACGGTGATACAGAATAAAAACTGTATAAAGCCTGGTTCACATCATATATCTTATCATGATATGGTGATGTATGATAAGTAATACGGATAAGAAACTTTATAGAGACCGGTTCACACTTCGAAGCGTTTCGTGATACAAGATACGTGATACGAGTAGAAAACCGTATAAAGTTAGGTTCACAATACTGCATATCGTGTCATAATACAAGATAGGTGATACGAGTAAAAAACTGTATAAAGCCTGGTTTACATCATATATCTTATCATGATATGGTGATGTATGATAAGTAATACGGATAAGAAACTTTATAGAGACCTGTTCACACTTCGAAGCGTTTCGTGATACAAGATACGTGATACGAGTAGAAAACCGTATAAAGTTAGGTTCACAATACTGCATATCGTATGAAACACCATGTATCCACAGAAGGCATGTATCCACAGCAGCCTTCCCCATGTGTTTCAGATGGTAATTCACCGGACAGCGTCCGAACAGTAGACCAATAATCAGCCTTTATTGGTCACCTTTCTACTGAGATCCAGTATTTTTTACCTTTGTTTTAGAGTAGACTATAAACTTTTTGGGTTGTCTTAGACCATGGTAGGTGGACCAATACTTGATCTTTTGATCTTCTTCCCAGGTTTCCATGATATTATGAAGATGTGTTTTAGGCACCCCAAAGAATGGTTCGGGCCCAACAAAAAAATAAACCTCTGCGCTTTCCCTGGCAAGGCGGCCGCTTCTTCATTTCCTGGTATTCCTTCATATCCTAGCACCCAGAGTAAGGAGACTTTGTTCTTTGTTGCCAGTTGATATATTACTTGTAGACATTCCCAGACCAGTCTCGACTCAAAAGTGTATGAACTTAGAGCCTTAAGAGCTGCCTGACTGTCTGACATAATACAGATCTCTGCGCCTTTGACACTTTTTTTGATATTCTCCCTAACGCAGAGCTATATTGCGGTATCTCAGCTTGAAATATAGATAGAATTTTAATGTTCTTTACCTTATCTTCTTTTTAAAAAAAAGGCGATGATGTTCAAAAGGGTTTTGCCCCTAAACAATAATAATAATAATAAACACATTTGGAACCTTTAATTGTACTATGTTTTATTAAATTAAAAATTTAACTTTAAATTTATCAAATTTTTTATATCAGAGATATCAAAATTTAATACTTGTATGCAGTATTTAGTTAAAACCACCGGTGTAGACTCAATACGTGATATTTGTCATTCTTCTTTTTATAATCACACAAACCTTACGTAATTTTGTGCATGTAATCATTACTTGGAACAATTACCAAACGTCAAACTCCTTGATTTTCAATTTGTCAGATTATCAGTTTTTGAGATGAAATGATCAAACAGACAAATGCTATTCTGAGAATGGTCACAAAATCTTTCACCAACATTTTCTCTTCAACAGAACTTTTTACTCTATGTAATTCAAAACTAAAAATGTTTAGGTTTAATGGCCTCATAAAGTATGGACGTTAACAATATTTGGTGGATCGTTTAACAATCTAACTAGGTACCTCAATCTGTACGTCAAAGTGCCGACGGAACTGTTCAGGCGGAAAACCAAATTCATTAGTCAACTTGAAAAGACAAAGAGAGAGGGTCAATTTGGGAGGTCTTGTGGCAATTAGAACACGACTTTATATATTTGCATATTGGCAAGCTTTGTTTGTTCATCGGATTAGTCTTTTAGTTTTATTGTCCACGTTAATCAAACTGCGATTGCCTTTGTACATTTACAGTAATGTTTATTAATGTATTTTGGCTTGTAACCTTTCTTAATGAATAGGGCATAGTTTTATTTGTGAGTAAAGCTCAAAAGGATTATATCAGATAATGTATGGGTTGTAAACGTTATTTGGCCTTAATGTAATCGTTTTATTTGTTTTGCTCCCATCGTGGATCGTTATTTTTGGATTTTAATATTTTAAATTATAATCTTATATTTTATATCTAGAATTTTTGCTACAATTTTGAAAATATGGGATTTTTATCTTCTTAGCGTTACGATTAAAGTATCAAAAGTACCAATATAAGATCATATAAGCTTAAGCCAAATTATGTTTTAATGCCAATTAATTTTATTTAATTTTTCCTGCGTTGATTATATATTGTATTAGGAATTGGGTATTATTTCTGTATTTCTTAACAGTTATTATCAGTATACATTTTACCACTATTAATAAAGTGCATATATATATATATATATATATATATATATATATATAAATATATATTTATTTATGTGTGTTCCAGTAAATATAATATGATGTCGACTACACTTCTAAACGTACCGTGCTCTAAAATCTGATCTTTTTACAGAGTGATTGCCAGTTAGTGTCCCCATTTTCACACTTTTGGGAAGTAGAAACGCATTCTTGAAAATATATATTCTCTCAATTATGAATTTTTGTATAGTTTTTTTCAAAAATATTTTGACTTATCGACGAAAAGTTCAATTTTCTGAACTTTCCTACCACCAATTGTTACTTTTGGTATTATTTTTCAGAGAGTGCATAAAATGTTGAGTAAAATACAATTATTTTCATTTTGAAAGGTAATAATGTCAGTGTAGCCTATTTGTTTAGTTTGAAACAAACAAATAATATTATATTTCTTTTCGGGGGGGATGTTATATATTCAAAACACTAATGTCCAATTGATTTTAGACATAACAAATATCATATTTTATCAAACGTTGTTAAAATTCGTTTTGTAATTGACTGTTTTAACACGAAACTTAACAAACCACTGTACTTCAGATAGGGAAAATAGTTGAGGCAATTTAATATTTTAAAGGGCGTGTTATCTTTAATTATTTACTGAAGAACATCAAGAAAATTGCAAAATATTTATATATAGAGTTTTCTTATCATTCACTTCATAAGTTTATCTCATCAGGTATAATCCACCTTACCTGGATTCTCCTCAAAACTTATGTTTTTTCATTTGTTTTCAATTAATTTAAAAGAATAAACGTAAGTGTCTTATATCAAATGAGAGCTATTTACAAGGGTTCGTTTTGATATAATTTGACAATTTTTATTCATAACCTTAGCGACAATAGTGGTTTGAATATTTTAGTTTTTTCTCCGAAAACACCTATTTTATTTCTTTCAAACCAAATACTTACACTAACATTATTACTTTTCAAAATGAAAATTGTTGTATTTTATTTAAAATGTTATGCGTTTTCAAGAAATCATACCAAAAGTAACAATTGGTGGCAGGAAAGTGGAGGAAATTAATCTTTTCGTTGATAAGTCACGATGTTTTTGAAAAACGGTAAAATATTCATATTTACAAAGCAAATTGTGAGGAAAAATATTCAAGAGTGAGTTTTGATTTCGAATATGATGTACTTTTACCCACAAATCTTCTTGCCACTAAGTGAAAATAGCACTGTATAATCAGATTAAGCTGATTTGTTTCTTTGAATGCGTGTAGTTTATAAAATTAAGTTTTTCTATATTGAATGCTCACTCTACCACGTTGGGATAAAACAGAATGATTGAGACATTCACACATAAAACATCACGTTTAAAAGATTGCTTCTGGTAATTGTACTTTTAATATTGGCTGACAAATTTTGAAGAAGACTAAAATGCATAATTTGTAGAAACAGGTAAATCATTGCGACGATTTTTTTGTTGTCAACTTAATGTATTTCCCCCTTAATTAAATATCATTAGTTAATATTTAAAATTTGTTGTTTCACAAATGATAGAGGTTTAAGAATAAATATCAGCGGATTGAAGAAGTTTATCTTTGCATTAGGAGGTGGTAAGATTGCGCATGCGTGGATCATTTTCGTTTTAGTACGGCGCAGACTTATACAAACAGGCTACTAATCAGAAAATATAAAAATCGAAAATCCTATACTGAACAACCACATTTAAAATCGCGGTTACAGTTTTATAAGCTCACTAAAGAGAAAGAAATATAAGTTTCGGTGAAGTTGAACATACATTATTTACAGGTTCTATGGAGGAACTGTTGACACGCGACTCGTAGGTATAATGTTGTCTGTTCTTGCTCTGGTTTACAGAAGGTATGCTTTAAAACACAACTGCTAAATAGGCATAGCGTGAGTATTAAAGGTATTTTCCCATTGCAAAATATGTCGACCCTGTAAAAGAAACTGGTTCTAGAAAGACAAATTCCAACAGTCGATTGGTCAGTCTTGCATGATTACATCCGGATACTGGTACTTGTCATACCAAAGTCTAACATTATCTAATATTTTTGTTTTATATATTTACTATTTTGAAAAAAAAAATCAAGATCATTGCGGATAAATTCGTTTTCATAGTCCTCACCACAGAATTGAAGTTATTTTACGAATACACCTGTCTATTCGTTGTCCTGTGGTCATAAACTTTCTTTTTAATGTTTTGGATCATTTAAAATTTGGCGATGCCGTGACAAAAGACCAATTTTCAAAATTGGTTCCGATGGTTTTAATCAATTTTTGTTGATATGTTGGTCCAAAGGGTTCAAACTAATTATATCATTCCAAAAATTACTCAATGTGTACAATTTTGATCCTAGAATCCCACGTAATTTTTTTTAAAGAAAAAAGTACCATGTTAAGAAAAGATGTTTTCGTCATACTGTTTTAAAAAGGTGTTTTCAATACATGCATTGAGATGCTAAAGTTGTTCTTTTTAGTCCTAGCACCTGAGGTCGAGGTCAACAGCTGTTACTTCGTTTATACGAATCAAGGAATGATTGTAAAGCATATATAAAAACAACAGATACTCTCAATTAATTGTAAATAACCGTTAAAACAGCTGTTACTATCGATTTGAAGGTAAATAGGTTATAACATTTTAGTTCTTGTGAAATTGTTTTCTTATATTATTTACATTATAACGAAAAATATAGTTTCATCACTTGGACCAAAAGAAGCTTTTCGATCCTCGCTCATTTTCCGCGTTAAACTTGAGCCTGTATTGAAAAGCTTCCTATTGATGAAATATACTGTTTTTTTTATTGCTCGATTGAATTACTCTTGGGGAGGTATATAACAAAATGACCTACGTACGTACTAAAAGGTTTTTATTCGACCAAAGCCGTATCGAAAGATACTTAGTGAAATGAAGACGTTTATATGCATGTAAAAATAGTAGGGATAGGCCCACATGAACCCTCATCACATACCTTTCCCTACACTATGTTTCCAGGTTGTTCAGTAAAAGTCGTGTCAAACTTTAAGTGTGGTTAAGTGGCTCAATATAAAGAAAACATTCCTATAAACTTACGTTCAGAAATGCTTCGATTTCCATTTGTTGGCCATTTTGTGTTTTGTTTTGAATTTTTTTTTTTAATTAATAAAAAAATTGGTACACACATTTTTCATGCTACATTTTTATCAGTATAT
Source organism: Aphrophora alni (assembly GCA_963513935.1). Taxonomy (NCBI): domain Eukaryota; kingdom Metazoa; phylum Arthropoda; class Insecta; order Hemiptera; family Aphrophoridae; genus Aphrophora; species Aphrophora alni. The sequence continues at coordinate 21,939,190 of OY740772.1, read as the reverse complement.
CAAAATCAAAACTTTATCTTATAAATTGTAGAAATGGTGACGGTTTGAATATCTCTGAAACCAATAATTTTTCAAAAATTGTAAACGACCGCCATTTTGAAAATTTATATGATAAAGTTTTGATTCTTGGTGCGCTGGTAAACCTGTATACCAAATTTCGACTCGAAATATTAATAATTTAAAAAGTTTTAATTATTTTTCAAAAAAACATAAAATGGTCGACAGATGGAAAACGATGAGTTTTTCTGACATGTGTATAGGAACCTAATTTCTCTATTTTAACCCACACAACCATCAATTAAAGTTTGACACGACTTTTTCTGAACATGCTGTCTATGTGACAAATTATTAAAACAATTGTAAATAAATAAAGGCAATAAAGTTTTGACTGTACCCTTATTTAAAGATTTTCGGCGCCAATAGGATTCACTTATGTTTAGAGCACTCCCCAGGGCATGAATCACTACGAGAGAGTGTGATGGCTGATGGGTTTACAGCTTCTAAAACATGACATTAATCAATATACAAGGTTATTTACAGGAACCCATAAATGATGGTGGGTGGTTTCTCGGAAGTTACAGCTTAATTCATATACTTTCGAAATTACCGGTTAGAAGTTTTAAAAAACTTTTTTCTTTTACTCCCATTAAAGTCTTTAGTTCCCTGTTGTACAGTCAGAGAAGTGTTATATTATTATATAACAGTGTAATAGAAATTTTAGCTATTTGGGTCTTCTTTATGGAAACGCCGATATCTGAAACAATATGTGTTAACAAACAGTCTACAGATAGCAAACAATTTTATTTAACTCAAATTTCGCGTTATCACTCTTTCATAATCGTAGAGCAGGTTTTACGATTAGCTTTATAACTTTTCACAATAGCTCACTTTGTGTAGATTTGAAATAGTAATTTTGAAATATATACATTGTTAACTAAATAAAACTATTACAAAACAACAGCACCAATAAAATATACTGCCTGTCCTCTAAATTTAATGCCCAAAAGTTGGTCTTACGACCTTTTAGGAAATATTAAATTATATTGGTAGATCAAGGAGGCTTACCCAATGTATGTAGGCCTAGTATAGGGCAAGTTTGTTTATCATTGTTTCTTGATGTCGTCTAGGCTCTAACATACCTCGTTAGTTGTGTATAATTCAACTAAGTTAAGTTCGTGTCTGCGTCTCGGCCCTGACGGAACATTTTCTTCAAAATTACATTTTTTACAAATAACTGCGATAATTGTTATCTTAAAGAGGTGAGGTTGATTCTTATCGAATTTACTATATTATAATTTGAATAACATACAAGATATAAAGTAAAACCCGTTTCAAAATGCCGGCATTTTGACATTTTTATTTGATTTTTCTAAATTTAAATAGGGTTGTTTATGAGGACACTACAAACTGCACCAAATTTAATGTTCTTATCTTAGTTTTTATGGTTGCTATCGTGCCCTCGTACAGACGACAAGGGACTTACCGGATGTTGAAAAACAAACGGAATTCGAAATTTTGACGATTACCTAACTGACCCTATACTTCGTATACTGGTTATGTCAAAACAAAGTAATAAACCTTTGAAGAAATATAGACATGGATTAAAATAGTTATACTATAAATAAACAAAACTACTTGTAGTTGTTGATTGGAGGGGGGGGAGGGGAAATTCTATTGTGGAGGTTTTTGCCGGTTCCTTTAAATATGATGACAATCAAAGTTTTTATTTTTCATTGTGTTGGTTATTTGGTTTGTATAGGGTGATGTTTTAATTTTGTAACTCTTATACATTTATTACCTTATTTTGAGGTGCATTATTATTATTAATTGTTTATATTATTTGGCAAAACGAATAAGCAAAATTTCCGCGTAATAACTACGAGTTTTAAAAGATTTCTGTTGATTCTTTTATTAAAAAAAATTATATATATTAATTTTTGAAAAGGGCCAGATATTTTAAGTTTGTTTATTAAAGTTTATTTAAGTTTTAAATTATTTTTTTCTACTTAGATATATAAATAAATGGAACTTGTTGGCATTTAATATCTCTACATTTTTTGTGTGGGATGTTTGTGTTGTATTGTAGGTCTAGGCAATCCAGTGAAGTGACTTAATAACCAAGTCAAGCCGTACATCATTAAGTGTAATCATAGTCCTATACAACAGTCTGAGCTTGTACATAAAATACGACCCTTTGAACAGTAGTTCAGGGAGAAATGTAATTACTCAATGTCTTCTTCAATATGATAGTTTTCGTATGTTGTTTTCACATAGAATAGATTAAGTTATTTGATCCGTTTTTACGTAGGCCATAAAAAATGTTTTGGTATGATGTCAGTTTGTACAGCCCAAACAGTGGACACATTTGACCAAAAAACTCTGGTTTTGCTAAATTTCAGCATTTGAGGATGCGAACAAAACATTGGGAGCTTAAATCTTCACATTTTATCAAAATCACACTCGTACCGACTTAATGATATACGAATTTAAGTATAAACTTAAAATATTCAATTCCTATCTGTCCAAAATGAAAATCCTGTAATGTTATGACGATTTTAAGTATCTTTGAAGTAAAAAGATAGTATATTTTATACTACTCACTATAGAAGCGAATTTACGTATGCAAAATCTACATACAAACCTAGTAGGAAACAGGATGGGTTTGAAAGGAATTATAAAGGACAAAACACAATTGATTTATTATTTTGATTTATTATTACGAAAGTTCCATAAATATATATTCTAGAATAGATTGAACTGGTTTATGATGACTAAAGTGTGAAATAAATGTTTTTGATAATAATTTATCTAAATATCTATCAAACAGCGTCAATCGAACTTCCTGTATTAGTGCTGGATGTATTGTGGTCATTATTCAGTTTCAAATTCAATTTACGATCTAATAAATCAATCAAGGATTTTACCTCCTCTAAAAAAAATTACAATAAAATCGCCATTCAAAATTATAGGCATTTGAAAGAGCTCATTATATTCATAAAAGAGACATTATTTGATAGAGCTCTTTATCAATAATTGCATTAAAGCGACATTTGAAAGAGCTCTTTATCAACAATTTTATTAAAAGGGAAATTTGTGAGAACTCTTTATCAACAATTTTATCAACAGCGACATTTACGAGAGCTCTTTACCACCAATTTCATTCAAAGAGATATTTCAGAGAGCTCTTTATTAACAATTTCAACAAAAGAGACATTTGAGAGAGCTCTTTATCAACATTTTCGTTAAATTAAGATATTTGAGGGAGATCTTTATTCACAATTTCATTTAAAGAGAAATTTGAGGGAGCTCTTTATCAACAATTTTATTAAAGGGACATTTGAAAGAGCTCTTTATCAACAATTTCATTAAAAGAGACATTTGAGCGAATTCTTTATAAACAATTTCACTAAAAGAGACATTTGAAGGAGCTCTGTATTAACAATTACATTAAAATAGACAATTGTAAGAGCTCTTTATCAAAAATGTCATTAAAAGAGACATTTGAGAGATTTACTTATCAACAATTTCATTAAAAGGGAATTATTTGAGAGAGCTCTTTATATACAATTTCATTCAAAGAGACAATTGAGACAGCTCTTTATTAACTATTTCATTATCAGAGCCATTTAAGAGAGCTCTTTATTAACAATTACATTAGCGGAGATATTCTAGAGATCTCTTTATCAACAATTTCATTATTAGAGACATCATTATAGTACAAGATTAAAGATTAGTAAATGAACTGCAAACAAAATATGCACGAAATGATGTTGAAACAGAAATGCGAGTAAGTTAAAAAAACATTAGTGTATACTATGCACCATTCAGAAATGTAACGATGAATGCAGGGTATGTTTTTAGCACGATTAATAAAATCCATTATAATCAAGAATATATAGGTATATAATGTTCTCAAAATATTATTATTTAAATACGTTGGTAGTGGTACAAAAATGTATTGTAACCAATAATTAGTAAAACATACTCGTGGTTATGAGTAAAAGTGGTTTTCGAGACAAGCGTGGTGAGAATCTAGTCACGTGAATTGTTTTAGGGAGTGGGAGTGCAGCGTTTCATTACAGTTCGGCCGCATGAATTGAATTTGCACACACTAAAGTGCGTATAGAAGTTTCAGTTCAATTGTTACATAGACTGCTTACATTATTAATATTAGTTTTATTAAATGGCCCTGTGTACTGGATTGTTAGTAAAATTGGTTTGTCTAAAGACTCAATTTAATCCAAAATTAAAATCGCAATTTTTTTCAGCAAGTTTGCAGAAGTGCACATGAGATAAATTATGCAGTGTCAAAAAACAGTACTTTTACTCCACAGTTAAATACTTGTTTTTACAGGAATTCAAACTCGGTATAATGAGAATAAATCCCATTTAAAAACGAACGGAACTCTATGTGACAAATCGCTTTGAAAGCGAGAATCAAGTGTTACATGTTTACACGTAGCCTAGTAATTCTATCGCTTAGCTCCGCAGTTTCCGCAATCCTCACAGCCTGTTGTTGTTGGCAACAAATGTGTTCCGTGTGGCCCATGTTGCCACTACAATGGGACACAGACTGGCTGGCACTCTGCCGAAATTCCAAGTCTTCAATCATAATACACCGTTGTAGAGCGGCAGGATGCGGTCCAAAATAAAAGTAGAACATTGAAAGACAAGCTTTTTATTTATCTTATTTTTATATTGAGTGCCGAGTGTGAATAACACGGGAGAAAACTATAACAGATCTTAAGTGTAAAGGGAAATATTTTTGCAAATGTATAAACACACGCACCAACTACGAAAACATTTATTTTTACTTACGTTTGTCAGGTATACGTTTTTGATCGATTCGGAGTCTAAATGATGAAAATAACCGTAAAAACCATCGGCTAAATATTGACTCCCTTCTAAAAACTAAATTTGTTTAGGGAGCGTTTTTTATTTTGTAATGAACATTATAGGCTAAGCATGAAATGAATGCAACACGAACTATTAATTCATGTATATGTAGTGTAGAAAATAGTCAAGTTTTTTTGACGTATCCGTTTTGAGGTTCTTTCATCCTTAAAAAAGAGACGTCTGTCTTTTGTAGAGTCCTCTGTAACCCAAACGAGTGCACAGATTTTCATAGTGTATGGAAGCTATTTTCGATATATTTGAAGGATTTTTTCCCCCCAATTTTACAATAACTAATTTTTCATTGTAAAACAAATAAACAACTGTTGAGGAATAATTTTCACAAAACAAGAAGTTATAATTTTATAAAATAAACTTTGTCATTCGTCATTGACAACTAAATTCAATGAAATACGATTTACAAGGACGAGTATGTGACACAAAGAAGTAAACTTAGACTCTATTTAAATATCTTTCATAATAATTTTTACAGAATGATAATAATTATTTTTAAATTGCATAATCAGACATTTGCATCATTTGTATATAAAAAAACCTAACGCGACGTTTCGAGAGTATAAATCAACTCTCGTTATCAAGTGTAAAACTTGAAGCATTGAAGAAAAAAACACCAACATAGTCTAGTAGCCTGGGGTCATGTTGAAAACTAAAACTAAATCTGTAATCTAAGGAAAGAACTCGAGCCTAAAACAAACGTGAGTAGTCAAATCTAAATATAAACGTATCAGATAAAACTACAACAAACTGAGCTACACTACACAAAGTACCGCTAGCAACGGAGTTCTTTTCTTAGATTTACAATTTAGTTTTATTTTGAAACATGGTTGAACTAAGTTATGGTGTTTTTCTCTTTTACGTTCTAATTTTACATTTGATAACGGGATATGATTTATAAACGTCGTCATTTAGTTTTTCATACACACAAATGATGGTAAATGTCCGATTAAACCTTATTAATAATAGGAACAATCCGTCGTTGACAAATAAATTTGATCCCAGAACAATAAATATACAAATTTGATAACAGGGCTAACTTAAATTAACATTTCTAGACCAGCTTATCTCCCCTAACAAAAACAAATTTGTTTCTTACATATAAATTATATTAAGTATATTTGTCAGGAGACAGAGTAAATATTAAGCTTTCTTGAAGAGTCTGTGAAAAAAATACAGCTTTTGTACCGTTATTTTTCAACGTTTTAATGCAGTAAGTCACGAAATGCAGTTTCCATTTTTTATTAATTTTATTATTTTAAAAATATTGTGATATGCGCTCGACATGATTGGAAAATATGAATTTATTCTACTCGTGCATGCAGATCGCCAAACTGCTCAAAAGAAGCTATTATGCAGTTCCTAGATAAGAAGAAACTTCCTGTTTCGGTAACCATTTTCAAATATTGTTACCATTTTTTAAAGACATTCAACGAATTTTAAGTACTAGCTTATACCCTATTCCACCAGCCGTTGCACCTAACGGATTAGGAGACCCTTCCTCTCGCACGCGCACTCACGAGCGCCTTGGTCTGACCGGCTCGTCCAGGCAGATGACTCATACACTGGGGCGTCCAGTAAACAATTGCTGATCTGATAAATCACAAATTTTAACAAATTTAAATGACATATTTGAAATCTTAGTTAAATTTAATAGAAAATGACACCAAACACGACATGATTATGACAATATATGTATTTAAACGTAAGTATTAATTTTGTTGACGACACTTTAAATGGTATTTTTTATTTTATAACTAAAATAAGGACTTGGTGATTATCAAAAGTTTAGATTTTTAATAATAAAAAAATGTTCTTTCACCATAGGTTTTTGATTTGCGCTGTAAGTAATTATTAACAACAGATTTACACTAGTAATTATTAATTTACATTTAACAACAGAACTTTTGCATTTTGATTTATTTTAAAAGTAGTCATCAGTAATTAATTGTTTACTTCCGTGAGTCATTAGCGAGAGTATATTTAGTGCCATTGTCACATTTGCGTTTTTAGACTATTGCATCGGTTTCTTATCAATATCACTATTATAATATAATGTTACTGTTTTTGAATGTTTTAAAATTAATGTCTCTGTTTTTTAAAATATCTTTATCACTATTATCTGATTATTGTTGTTGTATCGTGTTTAAAAAAAGTTTTTCTATGGCATCTATGTTTTATTATAATTATTATTGTATTTGTCACTGAAATGGTTTGTAAATAGTTTATGCCGTAAATTAACAAATAAATAGAGTAAACAATCTGGTTCGTTTATTGTCTATATTTTTAAAACGTCTAAATGTTCACTGAGTGTTAAGTGCGTCATGTAAATAATGTACATATACAATTTAATATTTGTTCTAATTATACTAGATTTTCTTTCTGATTATTTGTCAGATTTATTATTATTTCGTGGAATAATTTATACGCGCTAATTCCAGCATTTATACTTCTATTGTTGCTAATTTTTTACAATTCAAGGTTAGATTGTTAGTAGTTTTGTTTTTCGATAATTACTCGCTGTTTTTGCTTTTCAGAAAACACAGTTCAGTTTCATTGGTTGCAGATTTTAAAGGGTTGTAGGATTTACAATCGAAATATTATTTGTTAAAAGAAATATTTTAAATTGCCACCATTATGAAATTTATTTTCTTTTTGAAGGAACCACAAAAGCGAGTTTTAATACCAGCGTTTCCTCGAGGAGATTGTATTAGTTGAAAGTTATAATTACCTCTCAATTATAAAGTGGTTTAACTAACACTTGCTTCATGTGTTAATGCATACAATGGGAGTCCAATCAATTACACCTACCACTTCAAAAAAAGTGATTATCCGAAATAACAAGGTTAAGATAATCAGTCATGTTTATGAGAATCCTGTCTTAGGACGTAACATTTGTGTCTTAGACCGACAAAGACGTATTGATTAATCGGCACGGAAAAGTCTACTCTCGGAAATGAGCAACAAAACAATATTTCTGACGTAGAAAATAGTCTGCGGACATTAATTTCAGAGTAAATAATTTTAAAAAACCAATTATAGATGCACATACATTGTACAAATTTTATAATACATATTATTACAAACTTCTACATTTGGAAGCGATAAGGCCAAAAGTGTAAATTGTAATTCTTTATTCGCCATTTTGCCAAAAATAAAAATTATGAATTTATCCGTCAAAATTTAAAAAAAAACAAATCATGGTAGAAGTCATTTGAGTTGGAATTTCTTAAAATCATGGAATTTTTTGTTTACGTTTTATTGAATTATGAACATCATATCCTGAAATTGTTAGCCAATGCGATTAAAAAGAAGAAAAAAACAGTACGCAAGTATTTTCTTTTCTTTTTGGAGGGGGGGGTTGTATTTGACGTTGGTAAAGAGACCTCAGTACTCCAATAGAGTCAGAATCGTAGAGAAAGAATTTAGACAAGGGAGATCTGATAAGAAAGATGAACTCCAGCCTATATAGCTACGCTCCGTCGGGATTGTCTAGTTGCTATTCACTATAATGAGCCTCCTAAGGGGAGTTTTAGTTTTAAAACAAATAAACGCATGAACTCACTGCCTAAATATATTCACATTTCAATTTTCACCATAATCGTTCCACCGGTTGGTTTAGTGTGTACGTATAGACTACTAGGTATCCATAAAGTAAGGAATATATTGAAAATAGCAGCATAGTACCTTTAAAATGTTCAACTTTTCTTTATTTTTGACCCTATTGGAATTTAGTTAATTTTTTAAAATAACAATAGGGTCGTGTAATACATGATTCCACTGTGTTTTTTATTCTGTGTCCAGTGTTGAAATCCGTTTTTCAATATCATATTTTGATTTTATGTTACAGTATTTAGGAAAAACTATTAAAAAAAATCAAAATTCAATAAGGCATGAAACGTACACGTGGCACAATTTCATCCTTGTTACAAAACCATCTGAGTCTTCTTTAATTCGTGAGTTATTGTTGAGCAACTTGAAAAAGGATATTGGAAAACTGATTGTAGCTTTGAATTCAGAATTAAAAAAACATTGTAAAATCATGTATCACACGACTTTAATATTTAACTAAATTCCAATATGGCGAATCCAATATGGCCGCCAATATTGAAAACCAGAAAATTTTATAAGTATTATGTACATAAATTGAAAATCAACTTTTTTTTTAGCCATTTTCCATATTTTCAATATTCCTTTATGGACATCCCGTATAGACAGACTGATAATATAGAAAAAAACATATTGGTTTGGACTGAAGGAACTTCAAAACTACATCTATAATAAACTTAGCATTTATTTTTGTAACACAAAACTCTCCCCACGTCGCGTATATGTGAGAAATAAAACATCTCCCGTTACATTGTTGGCATAAATAAACTCTAACTTTCATTTCACCTAATGATTTGAAATTTGCAAGACAGCATGTCAAAGTGAAGCAGTGTTTCCGGTAATGGTCCTTAGCGTTAATAATTCTGATTTGAAACGTGATTACAAAGCGAAAACAAAAAAAAACTAGTCGGGAATTTTATCCATCCAGGCTTTGTTGGATTTAGGAACAATGGAACAAGACAAGTTTGGTACAGTCCTTTCACTGGATACTCGGTCACACTTTCTTCTGCTAACAGCATTGTTCACAACACCTTGTATCACTTAACATACTTTCCAAGAAGATTACTTTCTTATCAGTGTTTTTATTGCGTTCAAAAAGCCTCTGAGCTGGTAGTTGTAATTGTTTTTAGACTTTTACACCAAATAAAATATAATTAGTTAATGTTGAGCACTTCTTGTGTAGTTGTCTACATAATAAAATGATCGTTAATTGAGATTTTACTTTCTTAGTTGCTTTGTGCGTTTTATATACAGTTTTCATTTGTTCTGTTTCTGTATCTCCACAACTAAAACTTGATTAATTTTTATGTCTCCAGTTGCAATAGTTTAACAACTAAATAATGTATATATATATATATATATATACCTTGATTCCGTCTTGCATTTTTTTAAGCAAAAAACCATCTTCCTTGTGGTCAGTTTATTCTTTGCTCGAGTCCACCATTTGCATAAAGCGCCAAATAGACATATAGAATACTAAATTTTTATTTGAGCACTGTTGTATCTACAATCAAGTTGAGATTGAATATATTATTTTCGAATATTCTTTATTTCAAATTCGAAATAGTTAATGGCTACCTTTTACGATCATTGCATAAACTGCTATTAACAATTTGAAATGTCGGTTATTTGTTATTCATTTAACGTTCAGTTATAAACAATACTAAAAATTGAATTAGTATTAATTTAATGAGGTATTCATAGTGCAATCAATAATCTCTGAACCTAAAATATAAACCAACCTGAGCCGACGTTAACCACCGATAAACCATTCTGCTGTTTAGCATATTGTAGTCAGTAAATCCTAACCCAAGCTGCCATGCATAATAGCATCGACTTACAAAACCTCCATAAATATCAAGAAAATAACCGTGTGCATTGTGGATGATTTAATTGAAAACAATCTCGATGCAATTTCAAATAAAAAGATATAATCGACTTTATAGTCCAGGGCAAGGACCTGTTGGCGCCGGCTAATGTTACACCTACCTCCCGGCAGTCCTCTTTCTTTACTTTATTCTTTCATGGTTTGACAGTATCTAGTCCAATTTCTTACAATTTATGAAAGAGGTGTGACCTCTGTTATATTCGATAAGTACAAAAGAAAACTTTTTAAACCTAACCTAACTCCAGGATTTTTTGAGTTAAAACTAGAAGTAGCATATTAACAAATTTTTCATATCACCCGCCTTTATACAATATGGCGATCAGCTCTAAATTTTCTTATGGAAACCCTTCTTTTTTACCTTTATTTTAAGACCTTATATATTTTTAAAAGTCAAACTTAGGTGAAATTTAGACTAAAGCTAGGGTAAATGGTGAATCTTCTGAATTAAAAACCAATTGTATTATTGAGAATTGGTAATACATTTGTTTCGGATATAATATCGTATTCACTAAGTTTATTACATCCAGTAATAATTACAAACTGGTGTAAGACAGTAGGTGTTCTTGACAATTTTCAGAATACTATTATGATTTTTGTTTTCTTTCGATAACTCTGTTATTCCTTCAGCCTACAGAACAAATAAAAATAACAATAGTGTTGTTACACCTTTTACCCTAGCTCTAGTTTAAATTTCACCTGTATTTGACTTTGAAAAGTCATCTCTGGAAATAGCTTGAAATTGCTAATTTTTGAAAAATTTAAGTGCCTGTAGCTCTTAAACGGTTATAGATTTCGAAAATAACCCAAGAATAAAAACGTCTTAAACTAATGGGTTTTATCCAAATGAGCCATATACAAGATAGATTTCCATAATTAAATTTAGAGCAAAATATATTTTTTTTAAATGGTTGCTGATATGACAAATTTTGTGATACAGAGGTTTGAACGCAAAAATCCTTCGGGTTACTTTTTAAAGTTTATTTGTAACTTAATTACTTGTCAAATAAAATAGGAGTCACACCTGTTTCAATCGCTGTGTGTAGATTGTTTATATTATTAAGTGAAATGAACTTCACGTTTCTATTTTAAACTCTCACACATCAGGGAAATAATGTGGGATTATTGTGATTGTTGTACAATTCCATTTTTAAATTGTTATTGCAAAATTAATTTTCTGGATCCCGAGGAAAAGTCTTTGTACAAAATTATGCCTGTTTATGAAAAGAGAGGTACATATCTAAAACAATTGGATACATTTATATTATTTCCAGGCATACTATGATCCTGTCAACAGACATAATCTTCATTTTGATAATCTCACATATACGTATACAAAACGAATTTTTCACGTAATTTTATCCATTTTAAGTTCCCCTACGACAAAAAATTATTTTGAATTACTTTTGTCTCTCTTCTGTACAGCCCAAACGAGTGGACCGATTTTTATCAAATTTGTAATGAGGAGATATTTTGGCCTTATCTTTAATCTTATTCTTTTATCCATTTTTGTGATAATATCAAAATTTCGTGGTAGCTGTCATAAGACTAAAAACTAAAAATTGGCTTTACAAAGTTAATTGAATTTTGTTAAAATGTACCTCTTAGGACAAAATATAAAATAATAAAAAACTTCCTAGCTCAGTTTTTCTTTTCTATTTACATAAATGAAACGTTTTACAATTTTTTTTTCTGATTGTCCTTTACTCTTTGGACTATTTAAGACCGACAGTTACTCACGTAACTTATGGGAAAACGCAACGACATCAACTGGATTCGAACCTGCTTCATTAATTATACCAATTACCATAGTGATAGTATTAAACGTCTGTTTTAAGTTAGTGCAATTTATTTAATATGTTAAAACGTCTATGGAGCGATATAGCTTAGCTCTTGACGTAGCTTAATCGGACATGCTTGTATAATACAAAATTAGTTCGCGACTTGGGAGAGTTTAAATAGACACCGTTATATCAACTGATATATCAAAAAAAAAAAAATTGAGTAAACTACTCATATGCTGGAAAACTAAACTTTTAACTGGGTAATAAGAAAGTAAAATAGGTGTGAGCCATCGAATTAAGTAACGCAATATTTTCTATTTTGTATAAAAAACTATAATATAGAACCTTTTTGAGAGATGAAAAATACAATCTCTCTGACTCTCTAGTTGTGTTCAGTAATTTCCTCCCTATTATCAAGTTACTTCAAATTGTGTGATTTATGCTAAAACATTTATAATCCTAGCGGACAATACAATTACCACAGGGATCCATCTAACCATGGATCCAGATATCCAATCCCTGAAGACAGTGGTACCATGTAGGACTGCACTTGTTGATCGGGTAACTATTACAAATATTCAACAATAGACTAAACATATATTCGGCACTCGTTCAGCGCTTGAATGAATGTATTAAACAATTACTTTATTTATTAGATGATATTCATTTGCGTATATTTTATTTACAAGTTGCTCTAAAAATAATCAGCAAATAAATATTTACACCATGATATTGGAAGTTTTTATAAATGTCAGATTATTTGTTAAACTATAAACGAGATTCTAAACTTTATATTTATCACAATATTTGATCTGTTATTTCTCAATTAATTTTTCTTGTAAAAAAAAGCTTCTTTTTAAATTTACTATTCGAAACTTGAATTAGTTTTGTATTTACCATTAAATTTATTATTGTGTACTGTGTACAGTAAACATCCATTTTGCTTTTACGATAATTTGTAGACAACAATCATTATTTAAAGAAACTTAATAAAATTTCCGTTTTAAACCTATCTAAGGCCTAAAGCCCAGATAAAAAAGTCGTAGATATCCGGAAACCCTTAATTTGGTGTCAGGAATTCAAATCTATGGACAAATATAAATATGACATTGAACGTTGGGTTAGTACTTACTAAGAATAAAGCCTCCGTCTTTCAAGAAAAGCATATAGGGAGGTTAATATTTTAAAAAAGCGAAATTTGAACATTCCATTGTTTAAGAAATACGTCTAACTGTTTTCAAAATATTAAGAACTTTTTATATCAAGTGTGCAAACAATTATGAAGATAAATTATAATCTAAGGGATTTTTGGAATCTTAAGTATAATTTACCATTACCTCATAAAACAGCCTATAAATAATCTTTTACTTATTACCAGATAATACAAAGAAAGCAAGTCTTTTGACTAAATTTAAAAACTGTTGAAGATACTTTTATTATCAGATAATCTAAAAAAAATTAATTTGATGAGACATTAGTTTTAATATGGTTGTTTGATAAGTTATGTACAGTATGTATATTTTTAGTCTGTGTTGATGTTTAGAAATGTTACCTTAAGCTTTAATTATTGTGTTTGTTTCCCCTACTTACAATACAGGATGTTTCTGCAATGCACTGAGAAAATTCAAGGGGTCAAACTAAAGAAAAAGTTCGTATTTTACCAGCTATCCGCTTTTTTGTTTTTTAATAAATAATTTATGTCTCTATAATGACTTAACAGATTGAGTTGAAATTTTGAATGGTCATCAGTGTAAAGACCGAATTAAAAAAAAACTATTTGTTCCAATAATGTGTTTTAAAATGGCGGCCATTTAAACATTTTAAATGAAAATAAATATCATAGGGGTTTTATATCTCAAGTAGTTATAGAGATGTAAATTATTTAGTAAAAAGAAGACGGATAGCTGGTAAAAGAAGCGTTTCTGGACATGTGTTTTATAGGAACGTTTTCCTTTATTTTGACTCAAATAAGTCTTGAGCTTGACTTGTGAGATAATATTAGATAGAATAAAATTTGAACACAAGATCTCACAATAATTAATTTTACTTAATCAAACGCGTTTCAACGACAAAGTCGTTATACTTTAGTTATTATAGCTCATGTATCACTGAGGATGGCGACTTTGTCGTTGAAACGCTTTTGATTAAATAAAAGTAATTTTTGCGAGATCTTGTGTTCGAGTTTATTCTGTTTTATTTTGACTCATATACTCACCCCTGAATTATCTCCGCGCATTACAGATACACCCTTATATATATTTGTTGACTTTCTGGACTTTGAACTACTTTTTCTTATTGTAGTCTTTTTAGTTTGTTTTCTCTCATTTTAGTGTTGCCACTAATCATAATTTTATTTGTTTTATTTCTATCTTCGCTTTATTATTAATATTTAGTGTTAATAAATAAATTTAAGATTGTTTAATTTTAATAATTATTTTGAAAGTCAGATGCAAAGTTAACTGAACGTCCAACTCTTACTTGGCTTTAGGACCTCCCATATTTCCTTGTACATTCGTTCGTCTATATATTTATCCGTATACCGAGATTTTAATTTTCATTAGTATTATACTGTGGTAGGTTTATGTTACACTGCTATTATATTCTTATGGCTGTACTTAAACAGGTGGGAAATAAATAATTTTCAATTTTCTACGTAAAATTAACTATGTTAAGTATCACTACTAAAATACCTGATTTAATTTTTGTTTGTAAAATGTGATTTTTGGCAAAAAAAAAAAAAAAAAAAAAAAAAAAAAAAAAAAAAAAAAAAAAAAAAAAAAAAAAAACAGTTAGTTGAAGAAAAACGGGAGGGGGGAAGGATCATCAAGATTTTTTGCTTATTTTAATAAAACTCCAAAGTGGTTTATTACAAGCAAAATATTTCTATCTCGTCTTTTCATTTTTAGTAGAAAATATAACCGTGTATTTGTGTGTGTTTCGTCTTTAAAATAGATGAATACATGGGAAATTTTGAGGTTGAAATTTATGTACTCTTACCAACAACCGTGCTGTTTTTACTATTTGAATTTGTACTTCATTTGCCTTTTAAATCAGTTACAAATTTTTCAAGTATGCAGTTCTATATTTACCACTTATATTTTTACGATATCTCCACTTGAAATAGTTTGTTGTTATATCTTTACGAAACTTTGATCTATTTTAATAAAATCATTCAACCCGTTCTTACAGCTTTAAAAGAGAAAGTCACTGCTGTAGTCAATTACAATGCTTGAATAATAACCACATTACATTGTATAGAACAATCAATCATAACCTACTAATGATGCCATTTGTTTAGATTCAGATCAAAGTTTAGTTTTGCTAAGGACTAGACAGGAGTGAGTCATAGACACCTGGCCGAAGCAAGTGCTGCTCCAGATTCCACTGTTCCGTTCCGCTGAGTTTAAGTGAACCGTGTCCGATTCATCTAGATTTGTTAATAATTTAGCGTGCAGTTCATCTACAGTGGGCACACTTCTTGTAATCGATGGATTCTTCTTAAATTTTTGATATATTTGACATGTTTTGCAAAAATCCAAATATAGTTCAACAAAATTCGACTTTGTTAAATCTTTGCGAAACGATAAAGGTCCAATGACCTTTAATAAAATGTCCTGACACTTAGTTTTTCCAAGAGAAAATTTAGGTTCGAAAAATTAAGAAATTAACTAAGAGGAGCAAACATTTGAAATGAAGCTTAGGCTGTGATTTGCCGTATGATAAGCAAACGTTAATTCTTTTCCACCCAACTCTTAATTTTTCTCTACAGGATTGCTACTCTTGGAAAACATGACATTTTCGAGGACCCAGCAGATGCTAACAGGGTATTTTGAGCCTATTTGATTACAAATTATTTTTTATGTAGGAACGGCCACACTGAACAACAGAAAATTCTCATTCATACTTTGTACATCCAAAGTTATCATCATGAGTACATAGAAAAAAAACTCGAACACAATATCTCACAAAAATTACATTTACTTAATCAAACGCGTTTCAACGACAAAGTCGCCATCTTCAGTGATTCATGAGCTACACTAACAAAACTATAACTGAGTATAATTGAGTTATAGTTTAGTTATTGTAGCTTATGAATCACTGAGGATGACGACTTTGTCGTTGAAACGCGTTTGATTAAGTAAACATAGTTTTCGTGAGATCTTGTGTTCGAGTTTTTTTCTATCTAATATTATCTCACAAGTCAAGCTCAATATTTATTTATATCTTGAGTGCATACTTTTTTAACGAAAGGACATTCATTTTGGCGGTATTCGTTAAACTTACAAGCTTTTTTACTTAGGAGATTATTTGATAATTAATAGAAAACCCGGACAACCATCTAGTAACTTTTAAAGAAAGCCGTAAGTGGGTAGAACGAAATTTAGTCTCCTTCTACATTGGACTTGCTTGTTGTGAGCAGTTTGTAGAACGAACCCTTCTAGCCAATAGTGTTGAACATGTTCAATTTTTTCTAAGAATCGAATGTTCTAACTGGGACAATTCAATAACTGGACGGTAAACCGAGACTGCATCACTGAAACTCGGACTGTCCCGGTCAAACTGGGAAGTATGACAAGCCTAACAACTAATTTACCACGTACTAGATTAATTATCTTAACAACAAATACACAAACTGCATTATGAATTATTCTACCGCTTACTTTGTTACAAACTACTCTACTAACTGTTCTATTACTACTTTAACAATTGAACTATCGTCGATTCTCCAAACTACTCTTTCAAGTAATATATAGAACTAATCACGCACAT